>JBBPCS010000238.1:11728858-11762928 GCA_037974645.1 Hollardia meadi
CACACACACACACACACACACACACACACACACACACACACACACACACAGACAAGTCAAATATTTCTACTGCTTTTCTGTTGATCAGGCTGCACTGGATGATCGGATGTTGACATGACAGTCCTGAGTCATTGCTTATTATTATTATTATTATTATTATTATTATTATTATTATTATTATTATTATCATTTTGCACTATAAACAGCAGAGGTAAGCTTTGGACTCCATTTAGTTAATATAGTACTTTTCAACAACAAAGCGGTTCAAGCATTGTATGCAAGACATAAAAATCATTAAGACAAGGAACACAAGGAAGTATAAAAACACATGGGCTGTGTCTGTGTTTTGGAACTCTTTCTTTACTCTTGTCTAATGTACATACATCCGATTTGTGTCATTCGGAATGAAATATGGAGCTCTAAATTGTACCTAATTTCAAATGATTAAAATTACATCTCCACCTTCTCCGTTTTTGAAAAATCCAGAATCTACATAAATATGCAAATATTTTGTATTTCGAGAGTTTAACTGCTGGGCATGAGGTGTCTCATATTTTCCTTGAAAGCAGCATACAGTGTAGATTTCCTGGTGAAATAGAGTAAATTAAATGTAATTAAATATTCAATAACCATATAAAAACACAACTTAAGATCAGCAAAGCTGAATAACAACTGAGGAACCTGTTTACCTTCCACAGTTTTAAACATAAAAGAAAGATAGTTGTACTTCTTAGTGTATAATATGAATATCATGAACAGTGTATATTAGTGCAGCCCTTCCCTCTTCCGTCTAAATTCACTTCCTGTGAAAGTAGGTTGACTCCAGCCAAAGAACTGTGACGTGTCACTTCTCCCTGCATCACATAGCTCAATATAGGGAAGTGAAGAAATAATAGACTCAGGCACTGTGATGCATACAAATCTACTATGGCTGGTGGAATTTTTTTTCTCACATGAAAAGAACCACAAAATTCCAAAGGGCCAAGTCAAAGACGTGAGAAGATTGGGAAATAGCTGATAAGAAACATTTTACATTTCATATGATGGGCTTTTACCAATTTAAAGAAGACTATCTGTATTATTTACTATTTCAGAGATAATGTTTCATCTTTGAGCCAGTTGTGACTAATCATTATATATCTGCATTATTATTATTATTATTATTATTATTATTATTATGGAGCAAAATCTTATAAAATGCCGGTCATGGTCTAATTTGTGTCAGTTTAGGTGTCTGTTACGTGAAAAAATTTGAGAACCACTGCTCTTAAGTGCAGCACTCCTCCACTGGTTAGACCTTTTTGGACTCTTAGTTAGATTGGGAGCATTCATCTCATACTTGTTGGTAAAATGTAAGGTGGGTGCAGCTCGAAGCCGGTGAGCTTAGCATATAGCATAAAGTCTAAAAGCAGGGGAGACAGCTAGCCTGGATCTGTTGGAAAGTACCAAAATCCACCTATTAGCACCTTGAAAGCTCACTAATTGACGTTATATCTTGTACATTTAAAGGTGCAATGTGTAAGATGTTTAGTCTTATTCCCAGGTCGTCAAATACCGTCACTTTGGGTTTCCCAAGTAATCTAATACTGATAACCAACCCAAAATGTCAGTATTTGACGACCATGGATTGAGACTCAACAATCAACTATCTTACAAATTGCACCTTTAACACAAAAAGCTAGGGTAAAAAAATGACAGTTTGCCATTTTATGTTGGTTCCGAGCACCATGTGGCTGACCACGTCATAACCCCAGCTCAGACGGAGGTGGGCACCGGATGATGCCTGATCCCCCTCTTGCTGCCTTCCAGCTTCACGCCTCTCGTCTCGCCGTCTAAACCTGCCGTGTCTTAGTCGTTTCTGGGGTCAGAGTCCTGGTTCCCTGTCATCACACTGGCCTGTGTTGGTCTCGGAGGGTGAGCTTGGTCCCGGTCCAGCCCTGTTCACTGGGAAGCTGCTGAGCCAATTTACGATCGAATTTATTGGTCAGAAAGCACAACGATGTCTTTACTTAAGAAAAAAAAATGCTTATTTTTTTTTCCATAATCATTGAATATGTTTTTCAGGCTTTGGATGTTTTGAATGGGTCTGATCATCTGAGGAATTCATCTTTTATCGTTTTTATTCTTATTATTATTCTATCTACTGTTAATATTGTCTTTTTGAATATATCATTTGTAATGTTATGTAATTGTGTTTGTCAGGATTTCAACATGAAAATATTCATAAAAATGCCAAATGATGTCTCATTCCCAAACAGGATGCAGAACGTCGCGGTGCATCCACTTGAGTATGTCACAATCACATAATTTACCTGAGCTGCGTGAGTAGTGGCAGCATGTAAGTACAGTGTTTCATCATCACAGAGGCTCATAGTGAGAGAAGCAGTGAAGACCGTCCCACTTCCTGTCATTGAGGGAAACTCCCTCAATGACTGTGGGGTGTGTATAAAAACCCTGCAGGTCAGCACAGGCAGGCAGAACAACACTGACAACAGCTGAGATCTTAACCAGACACACTAAATCAACTTCTAATCCACCTTAACAGGTAAATTGACTCTTCTTGTCATTTTTTTTTTTTTAATTTCTGGTGCAGATTTTAAACAGGATCTTTGCTTTGCTTTGGGACACTTACTTTCAGTGTAGATGGAGATTAAATGTTAAGGGCAGCTAATATACTCTGCTGCCTGTTGTGTTATTATAAACTGCTAGAAGATCCATTCTGTACCTGTACATGAGCCGTATGGTTGTAACAGAGAGTAAAAGGGTGAATAATTATATTTAAATAAATATAAAATAAATAAATGAAAACAAGCTGTTAAAAAGATGTTTCAGTGACACTGGACATTACTTTCTGTCTCCCTGCAGATCTTTCTTAATTCAGACAAAGATGGAATCTGAGATGAAATCCAATGCGAGCAAGATGTGGAGCCTCAAGATGCCCAAGGGACTGGACTTGGAGATTTCCCATCATCCACTGACAATGAAGAGCGTGGTCAACCTCATCATCGCCATGGAGAGGCTGAAGGGCAGCAGGTCAGAGTTGCTGCTGAACACCGAGTTCAGAGATGAAAACCTGCTCAGCATCATGCTGGAGAGCATAGTGGAAGGTAATCGCACGGACAAGACTTTCAAACACTGTCACATAAAAAGCACTTCTCTCTCGTTTAAACCTTTTCAAAAAGCTATTGAATCTATGTTAAAACAAAAATGCTGCCATCTAAGCCATCCCTAAGGAACTGTGGGAAGTGACTTACTGATGTGTAGCTGATCTGACTAACAGTGTTTATGGTTTGTTTAAAGGGCCATATCCCTGTTACTGTTAAATAAACTAAAATGACTTGTGCAGGTAGACACAGTCCATGGCTGATGAAAAAACAATCAATCAATCAAAACGACAATGTAACTAATCAGGTGTGCCTCTTTTACCCTCAGAGCAAACTGTGTTCGAGTGCTATTCAGCTCCAACACTTCAGTATAGGAGGACGGGCGAACTCCACTGCACCGTGACCGACAGCGAGAAGAGGAACTTAGTCGTGGTCCCAAACAGCATGGAGCTCCACGCAGTGACGCTGCAGGGAGGTGCTGAAACATGCAAAGGTAATGGCATGTGACAGATGAAATCATTCTCTGCGTCGTGGTAGAAATGTTTATTTAGAGATGACGGGTGCTGTTTTTGTTCGTCGGACGAGTGTTTTAGATGAAGCTGTTTAAAGGTGACATTTTGCCAAAATTTCCTCCAGTACTGCATTCTTACTGTGCCGGGGGTTAGGGTTCGGGTACTGCACAAGCCAAAAGACTTTTAATATTTAAAAAAGTACTGTGTTTTATAAACTTAAAAGTAAGAAGTACAATGTCTCCCTTGTTGTTGGAATAGTATAAAGTTGCAGAGAAAATGAAAAGTACTTGTACCTCAATTATGTATTGAAGTACAGCACCTGAGTAAATGTACTTAGTTGCCATCCATCATTGCACTGGTGTAACTCCTGATTTGATGATATTGGATAAAAATTTTAACCTCAAATGCTTATAGCATAATTTCAAAATGGCATCTGTTTGATCTTCGCTCTGTTTTATAAATTCAGATGTCCCTTGCACAGAAAGCAGCGTTTGTCTGATGATGGAGGCTGACATTGTCTTTGGGTCTCTTTTCTGTCTCTGAGTTTTGTGTCCTCTGTTCTCGCCTCAGTTCACCTGAACATGTCGACCTACGTGCACCCCACACCCAGTGCTGAGGCCCAAACTGTGGCTCTGGGCATCAAGGGCACTGATTTCTACCTATCTTGCCACAAGGATAGCGATGAGCCGACCTTGCATCTGGAGGTAAAAACCCATGACTCATTACACAAATCTCACATAAAAACTACACTCTTTGTAGTCCTGTTAAAGGTCCAGTGTGTGGCATCTAAATTTCAACTAACTGAACACTCCTCATCTCAGCCCCCCTAAGGTGGCCGCTAAAAACGCGAAAGGCCCTCTCTGCAGCCAGTGTTTGCTTTGTTCCTTCTGGGCTACTATAGAAACATGGCAGGCTCCATGGAAGAAGCCCCGCTCTCTCTGTAGAGAAAACACAATGATTCTTAGTTTCTTAGTTTCACTTGGCCTGTAGCTGGGCAATTTTTTTTGGTGGCACAAAGGCCACATGTCAGGGCATGAAGGCCATAGGTGAAAAAACATGGTTTTGATTTTGAACAAATCCATTTCTAAGAGCCCGATTGCCTTATTAGTAAACAAAGTAACACTTGTAATAAAAACACAGTTTTTATAATATGGATAATTTATTTGTAATTCATATTTAAAACGGGTTTAGGATCACATACCATCAGTACAATCAGTGAAGCCTCAGTCAGGGCAGTAAAATGTGCTATTATGACGTGTTACAACTTAGTAGGCTGAAGAACTGCAGCCACACAAAACAAGAGGGCTAACTCTGTACTTCCATCATGTTTAATTCAAAATGATATGAATTAAAACTTTTAAAACAAGTTTTAATGTCTTGTGGGTGCAGTCTGTTTATGAGACAGACATAAACACTTAGACATATACCTTATTTCAGCTTTTCCATTTCTACCCCTAAATTCAGCTTAAATCCAACACACTGGACCTTTAAACTATAAACTTTTGTGTCATATTTCTCAAAGCTGGAACAGTGACTAAGGAAAATTGATTATGGGAAAATCTACCCAGTCATTTAGAAATGATTATCATCTGATATATACACTGCACATTTAAAGATAAATTCACTTGTGATATGAGCTGGTAATTTTGTCAAGTCAAACCTCCTGACATTTATCTTTTCACACCTCAGACAGTGGATGACAAAGAAAGTCTGAGGACAATCAGCTCAGACAGCGACATGGTGCGATTCCTCTTCTACAAACATGTCACTGGGCTGAACGTCAGCACCCTGGTTTCTGTCCCCTACAACGATTGGTACATCAGCACAGCAGTGGAGAACAACAAGCCGGTGGAAATGTGCCTGGAGAGCGCCCAGCGCCACCGCACCTTCACCATCCAGGCCCAGAAAAAGAAATCCAGATGTGAGCGTCAAGTCTGATCCTCATACGGAGAAAATTTGGGTTTTGAAAAGAGTGTAAAATGTACCACATTTCAGACATTTTTTATTCAAAAAGAAATCAGCACAAAGATATAAGTATTTTTTAAAGCACTATCACTTTGCTAAAACGACTTCTGCACGTTTTACAGAGGGTCTATTTACTGTATGTACCAAGTACAGAAAGTGAAATAATAAGTGTATTGACATTGTCAAATATCAACACAAGATGGCATCATTGTGCTGTCTGGTGATCACCCTGTGTATTTATTGTGCTGAATGATGACACAGTGTTAATGCTTTTATCTATTAATTAATTTATCTATTTAAGCACCATTTTAACATATGTATTTATTTGGAAATCTGCTTACTTACAATTATTGAAATGATGCTCAGTGAATATTTAATAAAGCTTTTTAACTTACAGTATTTGGATTTGTGTTTTCTATGCCCACCCAGGATTTAGTAAATGACACAACTTAAACAGGGATAAATGACCTTGCAATAGACATTAAATGTAGCCCAGTTCTGAAGAGAGTAATCTTCAATTCTCAGATTTTGAACAGAAGTATTCTTCTCCAGCTAGAGTTTAAGAAGAATGGACTGACGTGGCAACAGCTGGAGAAGATAGCACAAGACAGACAAGGGTGGAAATTTCCGAAAGGAATACAAAGGCCTAATCATTCTTCTCTCCCAACATTTAAACAATTTTTAATCCAGCGAGATGATAAATGTTGTTCATTTCAACTGTCAGTGGTTTTAATGTTGTGGCTGATCGGTGTACATTATGACAATTAGTAACTTTTTTCACACAAAAAAATTGAAGGAAGCAGTTATTTTACAGTATTTCAATGCAAAGGAATTGCTACTTTTACTTAAGTAAAGCAACTGTAGAGAGTAGTGCATTAATGGCTATATATATATATATATGATATAAAACTACTTGGTCACCCAGAAGCACCCTAAATGTACTTTTTGTTTACATTCTCAGCGCATACGCGCGCTTGGAGTTTTCGCGCATGCGTGTTGTTGTTGTTTTCTTTTTTTCTTTTTCTTTTTTCGAAATTTCAAATCGTCCAATCAGAGAAGAGGAGGTGTTAATTTCCGGCAATTTCAAAACAGGATGCGCGAGTTCAGTTGATATGTCGCGGCTTAAATGTATCGTGAAATCATTGCTAGCATTACAAAAGCAACGAGGCACTTTTGTCTCTAATCTGGATAAAATCGAGAGAAGAAAACGAAACTGAATTCTGAAAGAGATGGAAGAAGGAGAGACTGTAACGATACTTTCCAGGAAAGGTTAGCGAGCTTGTTAAATTGCATACAAACTTTATTTATTTAGTACGTTAGCTAACGTACCATTGGTTAGCTACACCATGCTAACGCTAACATAGCAAACGTTAACCCACACGTTAGTAACAGTGAGGAAACATTTTCGTCTAAGCTAAGTTAATTTATATGCCTGTTGCACCTTTCAACTTTTTCATTGGTCTTAATAATAACGTTACCTTTTTTTTGCAAAATCATTAGTTACACGTCACTGATGACAGCAACATTTTGAATGCTGTGCCAACAACAAATAATGTCCCCACACAACTCGTCCGGTTCAGTAACGTTATCTTGATGAAACGTTAGTGGTTCTCCAACCCTAACCCTCTTTACATAATTTGACATAATGAAAAAACAGGTTAGTATGATTTCCAAACAAATAAAGAACAATGCTGGACAGAGCTAGATGTAGTAGTTAACAGTGAAAGTAAGTGCTAAATTAGCTGCAAGAGGAGTGAAATTGTTTTAATCAAAGATCGTTCTGCCCATAATTTTCTATGAACTGTCAGAAAACGGTGAACAAAATGCCAAGAGTCCCAAACTCAAATATGTGATTTTATTATTACATTAAATAAGTTAAAGGAAGGCAGCAGACATTCACCTTTCAGAAGCTAGAGCCAGTGAATTTTAAGGTTGAATAATCACCATTTTCTAGATTGTCTGTTGATCAGCTAGTTAATTAATCGACTAATCGTTTAAATATAGTATAGTAAGTATAAATCATCACCAACCAGCAGCTAGATAAAGTTTCTGTGAAATCGTCTGCGCAGTTATTCAGTCCAATAAGAATTCACCTCCACTAGTTGGCTTTTTTATTTATTTATGGTTGTCTATAATGGAGTATAAAGGCATTCATGGGACCAGTGCTGAATTCTTGTGTTATTTCTTGTCACAGAACTGCGTAAGCAGAAGCTAATGGAATACCTGGCAGCAAAAGGAAAGCTGAAAGAGCCCAACCCCAAGTAAGGAAAAAAAATCTCTGCATGAAAACTCATACATAATGAGTCAATGTGTTTAAGTTTTGTTGTTTATTATATCTAGGGTAAATTAATTAACTAAATTTTACTTCTCAGGCCATACCTCCGTGATGACTGTCAGGTTAAGAAGCTTGTGACATCTGCACTAAAGGTGGGTTGCACCTGTTATTTGAACAGGCAATTGAGTGTAAAGAAACGTTATGGTACTGAATTGGCTTGATAATGGGTCTCAATTGCTCATATTTAATCAGCTAACAAAACTGACACGTGGGCTATGGTTAAGAGGTCTGGAATAAGGGTAGTACTGAGTTAATATTTCCTATTTATGTTTTTGTTTTCACAGGTTGTTACAGGAAAAGAGAACAAGACTTCAGCGGACAGATTTAGCTATGAACGGACAAAAGTTCCAACTCTGGCTGCTCAATCCACAATACACCCTGCCAGAAGGGTATTTGGTGTCAGTAACAATGTGAATGTAAAAGGCAGCCTCCTAACTGGACGGCAGATAACCAGTTATCGATCTGAAACGAGTGGCCCAGCACAGCCAAAACTTAAACCTGTGCTCACAAGAAGTTACACGGTTGTGTCCTCGAAATCCAACCTGAATACAACCAGCCATCTCAAAAAGCAGTCAAACACAGGAATACAGTCTTTAGGTAGAGGCTCCTCAAATGCAGTTTGTACAGCTGTGACAAAATCAAACAGCAGATTCAGCAGTAGCTCAAATGCTGCCTGGTCATGTCCAATGAGGACAGTTAGTGCCAGGATCAGTCTCGGCCCTCTTGTCAAAACAAAAACAGGACTCATTCCTGCAGTCACCCAGCCAAGAAACACTCCAAGTCAAAACCTAACACACACCTCTGCCATAGCAACTGATACCATCACTACCAGTTCTGTTGCTAACAAGTTGCGATCCGGCACCTCAACATCTGTCACTCTTTCCAAGAGGTCTGCCATGGCACAGAAGAAAACATTACCTACCACTGCTCTAAACAAGGCTGTCGGTGAGAAAACAACTGTTTCTTCGACTGCAAGAGTTAAAATTAAAGTACAAGATCAGAACAAGTCTAACAGTAAACTACTTTTGGGTAAACATTCTCTTTCATCTTGTAAGAGTCAACTATCAACTGGACTGAAATCAACATCCAACTTTTCCAAGTGCACAGCAGCACCTATTAAGCCAGAGGGGAGAGTAGGGATGTCAAAATATAATAAATCAGCTGGACAGCCCACAGACAGGTCCACAAAGCAGAGATCTGAGCGTGAAAGGGTGAAAAATGGCCAACAGTGCAAAGTTCCCCCCCAAACATCCTTGGGGCCAGCAAGCGGGTGCAGTTCAAGAGCGGTCATCAGGACGATGCAAGCCGCTGTGGCTGAGCAAGGAGGGAAAACCAAGACATGTACACAGAGAGACAGTAAAAAGGGACACAGTTCACTAAATGCCCAACCACCACAAATGGGTATAAAAAGAACAGGTGCTCCAGTGATGTCACAGACAGTGCCACGGCCTACCAGGACCATCAGCCATACAAGCCAGGCCACAGACACGAAGACGACAAAGGTCCCCACCAGGGTCATTCCCCAGACTGTAGGAAAGAAACAGACAGCTGCCCAGGAGGAAAGAATGTAAGTAGAACAGTACAACTACCAGTAAATGTACAGTATGAAACTATGGTATGGCACCACTGAATTATTAAATGTAGTATTCAAACTTCTCCAGTCAAAAGATTCCTGCTTTTGATCATTTTTTTGTGTCCATATTTAGAAAAAGATGAATATTTCTATGTTTATTCTCGCAGCCGGCCACTACAACCATTCTTTGATTAAATGTGACGTATGATTGGCCCACTACCACAGCAGCTCATAAGCTGTGGTGTGGTGAAGTTGAACAGAGTATTTGAAGGAGTTGGCAGTTTATTTTTTTGATATTTTCTATTCTTTATATTTCCATTGTATTTTTATGTGATTTTTTTAATCTATTCATCATCCACTTGTTTTTCTACCTGTACTCCTCGAGCGCTGTAACCATAGACTGTATAAAAGAAGTGAACGTAGCTTCCGGGTCTGAAAAATGAAGCCAATGCGGAAGTGCCTAAAACCTGCATTCTTTCCAATGACCAGCAGGGGGTGACACGTGTGTTTGCAAAAAGAAGTCCGATTGTATGAAAGTCAATGACAAAATGACCCTACTTCACATTTGATTTATTACGTCAGCAAACATTTTCCTAATGAGTTTATGGTCTCAATCGCTAGTTTGAAGTCTTCTTCAATAGAGCATGATGGTCATTTTGTAAATTATGGTCCCATTTAGAGTAAAATAGATGATAAAGCAGGGTATGCTTTAGGGTGTGACTCCCTTGTGATTGACAGGTCGCAACCTGTCAATGATAGGATGATCCACCTCTCGCTCCTCCTCAGCTCCGCCCTCTCGTCCAAATATGGTCACTTCTGTTTGCAAAAAATCAAGATGGCGTCGGCCGAATTGGAGGCTTCAAAATGGCCGTCCATAAACCACTGGGTGACGTCACGGATGCTACGTCCACTTCTTTCATACAGTCTATGGTGCGTGCTCATGTACAAAACAAACTATGCTCAGTTGCATGAAATATAAACTTTGACCTTTTAAACTATGAGGATTTTAACTCATTTTAACACATTTTAACCATCCATATACATTTTAAACCATTTGAATACGTTTTTAATTACATTTGTACCATTTAAACCATATTTATACATTTTAAACCTGCTTTCTAGGTTATTGCTGAATGTATATCAGGGTACATGCCTCAATGTATTGCGTTTACATTTAAACTGCCATTGGTGTGAGAACACTCTTTCAAACTGCCTTTGTGATGTCATTTGGTTTCTGACATCATAGAGTTCTAGAACACTGTCACACACAAAGCAGTCTGAGATCAAAGCCACTCACTTAACTTAGGTGGACACACAACAACCTTCAAGTGAGTAAAATACATCAATCAAGCGATCCAAATCAGCAGTCTGTACTATCAGAGAGGTAAGTGACTCCTTTTTCTTTGTAGCTGCGTCTTTGAGTTTATTCTTCTTTTGTTCACAAACGGTAAATAATAACTGTGACTATCTTAGGATCTGTTTAGTCATTTACAGGAGCTACCCACTGTTGATTCTATATTTTATTGCAGTCAAAGCTCAGAAAGAGTATATATGTTCATGTGAAGTGAACCAAAGTGAAGCTTACATTTAACAACTTGATATTGAACATTAACACTGATGGAAATGCACTCAGTGTTGATAAGAACCCAGATAGTCAAGTGAAAACTGAAATGTTGAACGTGAGATAAATACATGATTGTCTAGGTAAAGACCCAAAGCAGTGGTTTTACATGCTCTGTGTAATCAGGATGGAAACCAGCAAAAGTAATAAGTATAGTAGTGCTGTCGTGGAGGATCTGCAACACTGTTATGGTCCTGCAAAGGAAACAAAAGTAACTTTACCTTTTTCTTATTTTCACCCATTTTGTTTCAGGTTTCTAAGAAAAAAAATGGCTTCCAGGGAATACGAATTATACTCAAATCAATTTAAGTTCCTGAGGTTTCTGGGAAAGGGCAGCTTTGGAGACATGCAGAAATGTTTGAAAATGGACACCAGAGAAATTGTGGCTGCAAAGATCCCCAGAGAAAAATCCAGTGCCAATAACGAGGTAGGTCACTTTGTTGATTGTGATGTTTACTTGACAGAATGTATAGTCAAAAGTACAGTGTCTAGTGCCTAGTATTTAGTAAGTTATATTTTGTACATAATTACAAGTGCCAAAGGCAATTGCCTTTAGGTAGTACTATGTAATAATACATTAATAGGTACAGCTATTGACAAATGTTTACTATGTAAAGATATAATCATTATTTTAACAATAATACAACTATGAAGCACCACCATATGATGCTCTGCCTTTCAATATCATTCCAGATGTCTTTCATACATGAACATATTGTCTACCTGTAAATAACTAATCATGTTAAACTAATCATGTCTCTCCAGATTCGCATGATGAAAGAAGTAATGGACTTCAGTCTTGACCTGTTCAATATTGTCAAGTTTTTTGGTTGGTTCAACTTAAACGAAAAGGTGCTGGTGTTTGAGATGCTGGATATGAACTTAGGGGAGTACTATAAGCGGTTTTCCCCATTGCTTCTAAGCGAAATCAGAACCGTCATCAAACATGTAAGAATACAGTACAATCAGATAGAAAGCAAAACACTGAACACTGTCAGTTTGAAACTGTGCTACAGTCTCTAATATGTATTATTGGCTGTACTCGCAGGTGGCCACAGCATTGGATGCATTGAAAATCATCGGCGTGATCCATACTGATATACATCAAGGCAACATAATGTTGGTGGATCACCGGGAAGAATGTTTGACATTCAAGCTAATAGACTTCGGCTTGGCTATTCCCAGATCCAAAGCCAAGCCAGGCATGACTCTACAACCAGAATATTATAGGTAAGTTCCATAGAAACGTTTATACCACTTACCATTACCAGTAGCACCAGTTTTACTATGAAAAGCAGCTGTGTGCTTCCTGTCCATATGTGTTAACCTACATTTTTAATCTTTAATATACATATTAATGTACACATTCTATTCTATTTCAGGTCCCCAGAAATCTTTTTGGGCCTACCATTTTCTGAGGCCATTGATATGTGGGCACTGGGAGTTATACTGGCCTACATGATCAGCGGGTTACAACCGTTCCTGGGACGGGTAAGTCATCTATAATAATCAGACTCTTTGCTTTGCTTGCGTAGTACTGCTGCATGTTCTCCATCTGAAGGGCCAGACTCACTTCTTTTCACCTGCTAGAACAGACTAAAGTTAAAAAAAAAAGTAGAGTAAAGGAAATAGTGTAGAAAAAAACGACAACCATGGTCTGTTGATAAAACAGATGAAAATGTGCTAAATTTAATTTGAAAAATACAGAAGGAAGTAATGTGATGTTTAGTGGGGTAAAGAACTTTGTACATTAGAAATGATGGGGGTTATTAGCATTAGCACGTTGACACAAAGAAGTGTTCCTGTTGCATAAATTGACGTGATGCTGTGTTTTATCTCCAGTTTAAGTTAATTATTGACATCCTGGGTCAGCCGGCGGACCATCTCCTCAATAATGGGCTCAGGACACAGGATTATTTTGAGAGGAGTGAGTCCAACAACTGGATATCAAAGGTACCACCATGAAACTTCTTTGACTTTTCCAGAGATTAATTCATCCGACTTTTTCTCGAATTAAGATAACATGTTTACACTTTGAAACATTTAACAGTAATTCAGTTAGATTTATTAAGAGCAACATGCATACTAATACATTGAACTGAACCTTCTTTTAGGTCCCTCAGATGTTTTTGACATATGGATGTTACATTGCTGACAATCACTTCATATTCCGACCTCTGGATAGACTGAAGACAGTAAGTGACTTTCATTGTCACTATGATTGATTGTCTTTTCTTGAATATGAGAATGACTTGACTGATGAGTTTGACCAATTTTTCCTTATCTAGATACTTATGGAGGACAACGACCAAGCTGAGGAATACCAGTGCGAGCAATGTATCGAGATTCTGAAGGCCATACTGAAAATGGATGCAGCTGAGAGGATCCTTCCCATTGAAGTCCTTGATCATCCATTCATTGTCAATCATCCATTTCAGGGTGAGTCTTCTGCCATTGCTCCGAGGGACGATTCTGACATCCAACCAGACCACCGCTGTCCATCTCCCACAATCCCACCAGATGTGATCATGGTTCAGCCTGCCACACCCGAAAACGCACTGCAATTGGAAGATGAGGAGAGAGCAGACAGGTAAGATGATTTCCTCCAGCCTTAAAGTTTCCATGCAACCCTCTTGCCACCCCATGAATATTTCTCTAGATACGCCCCTGGTGTTTACCTCTGTGTGAAGTTGTCATGGCTCTTTCAAGATGCCATGACAATAACAGCAATAGCCTTGTAACTGTGTATGTGTGTGTGTTTAGTTTGCAGACTCCCATCAAGGAATCATCAAGAAGTCTATCCTGGTTTACAGGTGAGTACTTTGAGACTTTTGCCTGTGCTCTGTGGGACGATGGCAACACCAGCATCCAACCAGACCCCAGCAGTCCATCTCCCACAGTCCCATCAGGTGTGATTCATCCTGCCACACTTGAGAACACACCGCAGTTGGAGGCTCAGGAGAGTGCAGATAGGTAAGATGATGATGATAGTCATTCATCAGAAGATAAATTGTTCAGTTTGACATGAATGGGAGCAGTTTTGAGTGTGTTTACCTCTGCGTGAAGGATGTTTTAAGATGTCATGACAATCAGGAATAATCAGGAATAACTCTCCAACTTTGTGTGCGTTTTTAGTTTGCAGACTGGGCTGAACAAGATGTCAGAGTCAAACAGTGACGTTTTTTCTGGAGACATTGGAATCAAGAAGAAGAAGAAGAAGAAGAAGAATTCTTTCCGGCGCTTCTGCTCTTGGATGAGGAAGACCTTCTGCTCCTGTTGGACTTTCACTGATGAGGATGACGAGGGTAAGAATGAAGCTCTGTGAAGGCTTTTTTAGCATGATTTTCTGAGGCTCTCAGGAGTTGTGTTATTAAAGCCCTCATAGATCTTCTGTGGGCAGCACGGTGGCTCAGTGGTTAGCACTGTGGCCTCACAGCAGAAGGGGCTGGCTTTGACTCTAGGCCCTCCTCCTGTCTGTGTGGAGTTTGCATGTTCTCCCCCTGTGTGTGTGGGTTTTCCCCGGGTGCTCCGGTTTCCTCCCACACGCCAAAAATATGCAGCTCAGGTGAATTGGCACATGGGAGAAGTTAACCTTGAAGGCTTTTTTTTTTCTGGACACACAGCCAGGCCCACCCACAGAAATGGTTGGGCCCCTGAAAAGGTCCAGTGAGTGGGCCCTTATTAAATGACAAAGGTTTTCTCTAATCCAGTGTTTCTCAGTCCTGGTCCTGGGGATGTAGATGTTTCTTTGCTCCAACACACCTTATTTAAATGATCAAGCCATTATCAGGCTTGATGATGAGCTAATCATTTAAATCAGGTGTGTTGGAGCAGGGACACATCTAAAACATGCAGGGCGGGGGGTCCCCAGCACAATGAACAAGATGTTCGTACTGCATCACCCAGGTTTTGAACTCACAATCTTAAACACTGAGAACAAGTCCTGATCTCACTGAGCTACCTGCAGAATGAGAAACCAGCTTGCTTCACACTGTGACTTAGACAATCAGCAGGGCTGCATGTAAAGGCAAATTTTAAACTAGTGTAAAAACTTCAGTTATCAAGACAAAAGAGATTTTGTGTACTTCATCCATACAACAGAGATGTCTGTAATTTATTTTATCTTACAAAGATTGCTGTATATGTGAGAAATTGATGTTTAAAGATGCTTGAATCCCCATTGACTGCAATTGTTTACATGAGGATAGAATTCAAAATGTTGTCAAAAATTCATTTTTTGAGATAAAATTACCACACTTCATCTACCGTGATAGCAAAATTTGTAAATTATTTTTCATGAAGATATTAGTGAAATTTAGAAATTTATTTAGTGAGAATTTGCAGTATCTGTGTATAGCCAAACATTTTGATGCACTGTGGACTCAATTTTTGATATTTCAAAAATCTGGCTGGATTGTTTGTGGAGGACAGTCTGATGATGCTGTGTAGCAAGTTTCACATCAATTTAAGAAAAACTGTAGGAGGAGATGGGTTTAAAGAGCTTTACAGTTTTTGAGAAAAACAGAGTGATGGACTCCTGCCAGGTCAAAGTGTAGGATTGTTCTGCTTCATTGGGTCTACAATTTGGTGAAAGTTGCAAAGTCATAGCACGTACGGTTGATTTGTTAGAAGATTGCTGTACCGCCACCATCAGGACTATCAACACACAAAGCCAGCTGAGGGAATTTGGCATAGGACTGGTGGAGGAGAATGAAGATGAGGTGGTCAGCCTCAGAAAACCTAACATGATCTTGTTGTTATTGATCCTCTGCTGCTCTCTGGTGGTGTTCAGGAGTACTTATGCTTCACTGAGTCGTGAACTCAAATTGACAGTTTGGACACCTTGTTGTGTTTTACATCGAGATAAATGACCACCAGGTTTGAGTTCTCTTACAGTATTTCCTCTTAAATCATCCAGAACATTGTTGCCTTATGATGTATTGCAGTTAGTGTTGATTTAAAAATTTACTACGTTACATATTGAAACTTGCACAAGCTGCATTTGAAGACTAATAAAATCAGCGGTTTCCACAGCTATAAGTGTTTAAATATATTTAATGTATTTAATTTAACTTAAATGTCATGTGTCCTGGTCAGAATCTTTGAGTTTAATTCAAAGTTAATCAAGTTTTTGACAAACTTTATTAACTTGATATACTATAGGTATGGTAATTCTTCATTATGACAATTTAATTGTGATATTAACACCAACATAACAATTAGAAATACCATCCCTAAGCTATTTGTATTTGAAATGAGTTAAAGGGGAATTCCAGTATGTTTAAACCTGGGCCTTATGTTTATATATTTGGATGTGTAAATGATTCATACTCACCAAAAGTTTTGGATTTTGTCCAGTAAATAGTCTCAGCCGGTAGCCGCAACACACCTGCAATGGCTGCAACGTAATCCTTAGGGGCAACTCTGAGCGTCAAAGTTACGTCCACTGAAAGTGTTTTTTCTTGCCTGTCACAGTCTGAGATTGTTACTCTAAGTGTCTGAAAACATTGTGGAAAGGATCCGACAGCGATAGTCCTCAATGTTAGAATAAAATCCTCTTTGTTTAGCCGGAAGCACAAGTCTCATCTGAGGAGAAGTCTTGCGTCAAAATCTCGTGAGATGTGAGTTGTTGCAGGAAGACGACTGTAGAGAAGTGACAGAGTTGGAGAGAGGAGTTACCTTACCGAGAGGGACTGCCCTCAAGACTTTATTTCCAAAGTCATGGCTGAGTATTTAGCTGATTTTGACAGTCTAGATGAGCAATAACTGCAACAACTCACCAGATTTCAGAGTGAGACTTGTCCTCAGACTAGATTTTACTCTAACAATGAGGTCTATCGCTGTCGGATCCTTTCCGTAATGTTTTCAGACACTTAGAGTAACAACCTCAGACTGTGAGAGGCAAGAAAAAACACTTTCAGTGGACGCAACTTTGACGGTCGGGGTTGCCCCTAAGGATTACGTTGCAGCCATTGCAGCCGTGTCGCAGCTATCAGCTGAGACTATTTACTGGACCAATTTAAGACCTTTGGTAAGTATGAATCATTTACACATCCAAATATACAAACATAAGGCCCAGGTTTAAAAATACCGAAATTCCCCTTTAATGTGTGTAGTTCACACTACAACGTCTTGGTCATAATCCAGCTCCAGGACTTGTTACTCTGACAACAGTTCCAGGTGAATTTTAAACCGAAGAACGAGAAGATCCAGACTTATGTCAAAGCATCAACAGTTGAATCTGGATAACTCAGATATTTAAGTATGCTCTTATATTAAAGACGGCTTTTTAATTTTACCTTGTAAGGTGAAATTAATACAGCAGAGTTGTGTTTTCCTAGTCATCATTCCTATAAATACAGCCAGTGCTGTCTGTGTCTGAATCATCTGTTTACTTACTGTAGCATCCATCCTGTACAATGGAAATACACTGGATATAAAAAACCTAAAAATATCTTTTAAAAAGTCTCGTATCAGGAAAACATTTGACTTGATTGGTGTGAGTCCTCAAACAATAAAGGATGAACTCAGACTAGCACCAGTTTTTTGTTGTTTTTTTAATCTCTGTGGGACAGAACAGAGTGGTGCTAAATTAGCATTTCTTATTTCTGCTACCCTCGCTCATGTCCCCACTGAAAAAATATTGTATTGTATAATAAAATAAAAAATAAACTTGTTGTGTTGGAAACAGAGTGGCCTTGGTGTCTGTGATGCCTATCTTTATTATATTTCCTCTAAAGATGAATACAACAAACATTTCAATGGCTTCATCACTCTAAATATAATAGAAAGATTAATACGCTTTATTTGTATTACCTATCTGACACAAATGAGGAAAGTCTTCCGAAAGATTTTCACCAATTATTTCTTCAAGTTTTATTTTTGGATTTCTGGCACAATTTCACCCATTTCCAACGTGCATGAAGAAGTGAAAGGTCCGAAGAGATTAAAACTCTGGCAACACTAAACAGCAACTTTATCATTAGACCAACACATTTCTATTTTAGCTTCATCTGTCCACAGAACAGTTACCCACAAGGATTATGGGTAGTCTAGGTAAGTGTTGATCAGCTGTGCCTTGTTGGGTCCTCACTGGCCCTCACCCATCAAGCCCTTCTGGTTTTAGTGTACAGTGTATGGTACGGGTTGAAACTATAATCCAGAATGCCCCACGTCGACCTTCAGCTTGGAAGTTTTCCACAATTCACACCAACTATCAACAAGTTTAAAATCAATTTTCCTCTTCCGCTCATGCCCGGGAAGGCTCTTGATCATTCCGTGAGCAGCAAATGTCTTTATAACGTTACGAACTGTTGAAACAAGGATGAAAGGTGTTTGGACTCGGCCTGTTACCCTTTGAAAATCTTGCAATAGTATCACCTCTGATGCTCTCTTGTCTTTACCTTTGTGAAAACAAGGAACAAGTGGCCCTTTTTGAGTTCAATCTAGCTATTTTCTTCAAACTCAATCCTTCAAAAAGGTGCCAGTACTTGTGTCATGGCACGGTTATTCGATCCTCTTCTGCTCTGTGTTAAACCTGAGTGTCTACAGACCAGCTTTCATTTCAGGAGTTATTTGACATAATGTACTTAAAATCCAGGGTTGGTCACTGAAACTGTATGAAATGTACAATATTTAAAGTCCAGTTTAAAGTTCCATTTTTCACAAATCCATTCAGAATATATTTCAATGAATGTGCTCATTTTAAATCGACCTATTGGAGTGATAAGTCTCCTCTGGTTTAAAAAACCCAACACAAATCCAAAACCACCATTTATTAAAAGATTTTTTTATTCACAATAGAAGTGTAACAAATATAGTTTATTAAAAAGTCTGCTGCTTATTAATATCATTTGAATCCATAAACTCAGAAGATTTTTATATAAATGTAGAACGGCTCATTTGCCGGGATGGAATATTTACATTTTTTTTCAATAATATTAACACCATAAAACAGATTTCCCCACAAAATAAAATTATTCCATATAAACGCAAAGTAAATTATGTGCAATGGAATGATTATCAGCAATATTTTGTACAGATACATTTCACGCATTTAAACCTTTTTAAAGGGCAACGCCAACCATTTAAAAAATTCAGATTATTGGAGTCTGGGACAGGTCAGTCGTATTTGGTGATCATCACTTGTGAAGAATAGTAATGATCTGTGTGATATAAATTAGAACTTGCGTTCTGGAGAAATGATGGATTTTCACAAGGACTGACTTGATTGTGAATTCCTAAAAAAGGCTGGCATTCCCCTTTAATATTCACCAATAGAAAGACATTAGAACGAAACAGATCGCCAACACAATATTTAAAAAAAAAAAATCACCAAAAACAATTCAACCTTTTGAGAAAAAAAAGAGACAAAGTCTGCATTTGGAAATGAGCAGATGCCTGATGTCCCACTATGTGAAGCTAAAGCAGACTTTACACTGACGGCTCGCTTGATAAACCAAATACATTCTGATTCTCCCTCCTATTCAGTGAGACAACCAAATCAGTGTGACATGAGTGGGAAAAAACCTTCACTTAAAGGGCACCTACAGATGTAAATGTGGTACCACATCTTTGTCAAAATATTCAGACTTCTATTGGGAAAATGCAGTTTATCAGCCCTTAAGTCTAAATTACAAGTGACATGTTTCTAAGCCTACACACAGTTTTAACATATTTATAACCACCAAAATACAATGAAAATCAATTTTCAGACTGTAGAATTGCACAAACAAATCTTAAAATGGGGAACTGTTATCCAGGAAGCAATGTTAACTCAAATATCCATTAAGAAATCTTTGAAAAATGACAACCAACTCACACCATCATACATGGAGAAAACAAACATCAAATGTAACCCCTAGCATCAGAAAAGTTTCTGTAATACAAGCCAGACAAATAAAATCAGAATTAATAAAGATAGACTTCAATCAAATCTAGGTAATATCAATACCTTTATGTTACAATGTAGCCTGAAATAGATATTCTTTTAAATAAAGTTGGCGTTTTCAAACCATTTGTATCTTAGGAAACACTACCATCAGCGGTTCATTGTTTCCACCATCTGTGTCAGCTAGCAACTAAAATACACTCAATCACCCCTGAAATAGCACAAACTGAGTATGAGCTTAAATGGGGAAATAATTTTCATTGGTCACCAGCTCAATATTTAGCAACAGCAAGTTACGACTTTGCCATCTAAAAAACAAAAAACAAAATTCAGGGTAAAATCCAATTATAGGGCAAAATTTAAACATTAGTGTCTTTATTTTGGACACTGAGCTACATTATAACACTGGTTTCTACAACCTGAAAAATCTGACTTTCATCATGAACCATCAGAAACACAAAGTTCTGACTGTGTGTCTCTTTGTTTTCTCTGTATTCATATCAAGCAGCGTCAGTGTGTTTACAGTACACTGCACGATGAACACTTGGACACTGGACTATTTACCGTTATAGTAAAATCTGTGTCAGATCATCAGAACAAATTAAAAAAATAAAAACATAAATGTGTATTTAACATGTATTGATACACCTCATGTGGCAGATTTGCTGCATTAGATACGCTAACAGGCCATCACTTCCTCTCTTCTGATCATTTCTCTGTCTGCACACGTTGCTTCAACTTTGTGCTTTCCGATATAAGAGAAACAAAAACAACAAATGCATAGACAAGTGAACACAACAAGACAAAAATGCATATAAAACATTCTTCACTTCACATTGGATGGTACATTCATACATTTTCTTTCTTTCCCATTTGGTTGTTTGACTCCCAGGTTGTTTCTTTGCCCTCTTCCTGCCATTCCTGCCATTTTTCTGATGGTACAATTACTAGAAGACCATTTTGGTAGCTTAACAGCGCATCATTGGACCTTTAAGTTCTTTACAGACATCAGTTCAGGATGTCTTTTTATTTGGTAGATAGATATGATAGACAGCTCGGTATTTACGGCCTAGTCACAAACCTTTTAAACCCACAGCGCCACCTGGGAGTCCGCCCACAAACCCTCCAAGTCCTATGTTCACAACTACAGAATAAATTAACAAAATCAGCTAAATCTACAATACAACTTCACATGATAATAAATGCCTGTAAACCAACTAAACCGAACACAGATTAAACGCGAGGACACTGTTGTCTGTACAGTGACGTGAAGAACATGGAGGAATCTCTCACAGCTCAGAAGCTCAACACTATATTAAGATTTGAACGGGGACTGATATGTCTGTGTTGTTCGTGACATGGGTCATGAAAATTAACAATGCTCTGATACCTATATCAGTATCTGAATGCCTCCAATACTGCGTAAAATGCTGGATGGGGTATCACGTACACGAGTCTATGCACCGATCCGATACCACGATTTATCGATTAGAAATAGGACCTTGCTACCGCCTAGCAGCGTCCCGTACACATGTATGCAACTTGACAGATTATTTTTTACTGAACAAATAACTAATATCCATGAATGGCAATCGACTTATGTAACTTCAAGCACATCAATAACATGTCATCCATACAGGGTTAGTAGTATACAGCTGTTCAAAAATAACAGTGATATATACATTTTTAAAATTCACTGGGATCAGATCAGTACTTGGTTTTGGCTGATACGCAAAGCTTCAGGTGTTGGAGTCTGAGGGGAGAAAGTGGTATCGGAACATTTTTCATTTGATTGGTGAAATGGTGGAAACACCATTCCCAACACTTTGTAGTTGAATAATTTTAGTTTTTTAAAAAACATTCTCATAAGGACTGATGCTAATCAGTAGCTCCCTTGCTCTTCCTCAGCATTTTTGTCTTTAGATTCTATAAATATGGAAGTTTTATGACCCTTACTTGTTAAAAAACTGATCATCATCTTGCAGCAAATTTTGGATGTGTGGAGACATAAAACGTGGAAAAAACTCTAAAGACAAGAGAGTAGCTAGCGTACTGCCCAAAAAATTGTGTTTTCCTTTACAGACTATTGTATAATGGGCCTGGGCCAAATGTATTGGAACCACAACAGGAAGGTCTTCTCAGCAGGACTAAAGTGTCAGTTTTGGCATTCTGTCAGACAACTCCAATAAAAGAATCAACATAAGATTTCAGACAGCGACGTTGTTGCTGACTGAAGTTTCGAATGACATCTTCCAGATCTGCAGTGGCGAACAGAACGGGAGCACCTGCAGAGCTGAACGTGGGCAGAGTTATTATCCAACACCTTTCTGAGTCACATTCAAATACACAAAGATAAAGACTCAAACTCAGGAATACCTGCTGATGCTAATGACTGCAGTTCTTTCAGTCAAAGCAACAGTTCCCATCAGTCAGAGGTCTAAAGCTGTTGTCTTGGTGATTTTTCGTTGTTGTACTTCAAATAATGGATTTGAGCTGATTCATGAGCTGATCTCTTGTAATTATGGGAGCCTTTAACAAAAGAATGTTAAATTATTTAAATGAATTCATTTAATCATTTTGAAGTTTTTCATCTAGAATCATTCATGGGCATAATATGTATATAAGTGACTATTACATAATGTTCTTGACACCCCCCCCCCCCCCCAGACTTCATGAGTCCAGGTCTCATGTGGACTGTAACTGGAAGATCTCACCACTAGAGGTCAGTGTAGTCGAGGAAATAACTGGTGACGGGCCCCTCCACTGACAAAAAATAATATAAACATATAAGACTTATCGTTTAAATTTTTTAAATGATTTAATGTGATCCTCCAACGGGCGTTTTCACCCACTCTTGAGCTACTTTCAAGCCGCAGTTAACATCGAATATTGAATTACAAAGCAGGAATGATCCTTAAATCTGGGTCTAATTTTGGTATAATCCTCATCTGAGAAATGACAACTTCACTTAAAGCTCTACTACTCTTTTGTGTTTGTGTGAGCTGTTTTATCCTCCCACTCATTCAACAGTGAAGGCACTAGGTTGAAGACTAAACTGGAGTTTATCTGGCTACAGTTGTGTGTGGCATCAGAAGAAATCTATAGCATAAAATCCAACTAAATGAGTTTTGCTCTGGCTGAACATAATGTACAACAACAATAACAGCAACACAGTTTGTGTCAATAGAGTCACACACCCCACCCCGATGTGTGGAGGATGAAGGGAAGTCTCATCGACAGAATGGTAAAGCTGTATAGAATCAGTATGGCTTCTTGTGTGTGTGTGTGTGTGTGTGTGTGTGTGTGTGTGTGTGTGTGTGTGTGTGTGAAGGTGAAATGTGACACCAAAGTCACATCTCCTCACAGAGGAGAGAAGATCCTCAAACCGATCCTACGCTGGAACTGGAGGATGGAGACGAGAAAGAGCGGTTCGACCGATACACAGGTTTTCTGATCCTTTTCAGTGGGTATAAAAAGGGTCTACAAAATCTGGTTTAACAAATGTTCAAATTTAAGGATAGTAACATTTGCAGGTGTACCAAGGAAATAAGATTTAATTTCTTGTTTTTAAAGATCTGAGTGTCAGTTTTATGCTTGACTAAGGAAATATTAGTTTGCCAGAAAATAAATAAATAATTATAAAAACTTCACTTTTCCAGAGCAGTCAACTTCATCTTACAGCCTGCCTCATCCCCATGCTCCATTACAGCTGAGCAAACTACATCTGCTGAGTAAGACCGTGAAATTGTTATATTTTTTCTATTTTTTTTTTTTTTTAAAGTCAGACAATAGAATCATTTGCTTTCAAAACCCTGTAACCATTGACAATGAGTTTTTGTTCTGGTTAAATCTGAGGGGGAAAGTGTGAGAAAAACCCCAAACCTGTATCGGTCAAACCCCCAGAAATATCTGTGCAAACGTGAGAAATAAATCCAGAATCCGAAAAGCCAGAAGAGATAAAGATGAGCTCAGGATTAAGCAAAAGAACGTATTGTGGAGAGAAAGTGCCATTACTGGCAGGTAGACAGCTGGTGTGGCCGGTCATCCTGCGTCACGCCAAACTCAGAGGGAGGAAGCAGCAGTCAGGAGTTGAGGTGATGGCGGGAGCAGAGGTCTGACAGTTCTGTGGGATTATTAAAAAGTGCTGCGTCTTTCCTTTCATCTCACAAAGACAACCATATTTTTTTGATAAAAGCAAATGTTTCTCTGCAGACGATGCAGAAGTTGGGTGGTGGAGGTGGTGGTGGTGGCACCAGCATTGGCGCAGGGAAACCAGTTTCTATTCAGATATTGAAGCAGTGCAGCAGAAGGAAGAGACAACGCGTGTAAAGTGAACGGAGCTCGCCAAGTCAGCCTTGTAATCCGCTGACTCAGGTGCCCAAAGCTCAGGTCCAAAATGTCCACATGATGGAGACGACTGGTTTGGGTCCGTCAATGTTCTCCTTCACATAAAGAGGCTACGAACAACAAACTCACTGAATAATGTGATAACTGCTCAGACTGTCCCTCTGAATGAGTTACATAAAAAACAAACAAAAAAAAAACCTGGTCATGAAGTAAACTGCCACTTAATATAATGACATCTTCAGAGAGCATTTTATAATGCAAGAATATTAAAATTTACAATACCTCCCTGATGATATCACCGCACTGTTTTGTGTTTTTACGTTATGTGGCAGCGCCTGGACTAAACCAGAGCTGAACGAAACAAAAGCAAAAAACCAAAAACTGGACTCTACAGCAAGAATTCAGCACCAACAGGCCTGAATTCCTTTTGGATCCCATTAAAAATAAAAGTGAAATCCGATCAAGAGGCATCTGTAACCACTGGAGACCCCCAATTTTTGTTTTGTTTTCAGACAGACAGCGGGAGGCTCAGGTATACAGGTTCAGAGGTTCTCGCACTTGTTTTGGGTGTCAGCGCAGGGAGCACTACTCCACTTCGTTGGGTCTGTCTGTTTTGTCCTTCCTGATGACCGGCAGAGGGTGAGCCTCGGTGTTAAAGACCCAGTGGTCGAACGGTAGGTGGTCATCGTCAGAGAAGAGCAGGTAGAGATACCTGAAGGACACACAGAAGGAAAGAATTGATTTATCATGACCTGGACTGGTGGTGCATCACAGCTATGTTCAAATTAACTTTGATAAGGGCTCTTGTTTCCATGGTGGCACAACATGTAGCACAGGCAGCCCTCCAATATGGTATTTTCAAGACCTTAAATGTCACTTTGCCTGTCTGTGTGGTACGTGACCCAGCGCGCAGCATACAGGTGTGAGTTTGATTAAATGAAGGCATTGCTCTAAGCCAGCTGTTCTTGTTGTTTCCTGGCACAAAGTTACTCTGCAAGGAATTGGTTGATTCCGTTAACAATGGCAAACTAAGTACTTTTCTAACATAACATTGTCAGACTCACAGTGGACTGTACCAATACCTGTACTCTTAAAGTGATACTGATACCAATAGAGTACTTCATTTGACATCTCAGACTGCTCAAGTGCCAAGTCCACCAAATACACCTTGCTCGACTTCACCAAGACCAGCAAGGTGTATGGGTAAGACAATCACATGTCGCATTCAATCAACACTTGCAGTGAAAACCATACAAATGGTCTTTTTTAGATCTGGGTAAAAAATAATCAAATGCAGGTATCGTTTGACTGGAGATGCTTTGATACTACTTGGTACTGGGTTATTTAAGGTACCTTTGAGGTATTGAGTATGGATACGTAGCCCTACTGTGGACAGTTTAAAATTTTTTGCCAACCTTGCATCCTTCAAAGATTCAGGTGTGTTGTGCTAGCAGCAGCTAATGTAGCGCAGAGCCTGCATCAGCAGAGATGAGGAGCAGTTACAGAGGTCTGGGAAGCTCACTTCTTTCTACCTCCAAACCAACAGATTTTCCTTCATATTCAAACTTGTAGTTTTCAGCACCAACTGACACTGACTCAAGTGACATCATTTGAGGTCATTTATCAGTTTTGCAGAGCTCTTTCTGGAGACTCAAAACATTTAAAAACATTTTTTTTCACATGTACATCAGTACCCTTTAAGACCTGTAAACAGACCTTTCCTTCAAAAATAAAAACTGTTAACTAATATTGCTCTATTTGCTGAGTCACTGTTGTCATGCTCCACGGTTTCAGAGCTTTGGTGTTTTTGGTGTGTTTATCACCACACCCTCTAGAAGTGTTTTTCTACTGTAACAGACACACATGGAGGTGTCCACGATCTACTGATCTGTAATGGTTCTTGCATTTGCACCATTAAAATGTGGCCCTATGACCATAAGGAATCCTTCTGGCAAGTGAAAAACAGAGTCTGACACTTTGGGATAGAAAATACAAAAATAGTTCCAAAATGATAGAAAAATAAACAGAATTCTTCACAGTCTCTGAATTGAATATAAAATGTTGAAGTTACTAGTCATTTCCCCACTGAATAAAACCTAGTTTAATGTTATTATAGCTAAAAAAAATACACTATAGTAGACAACTGAATTTGCGATAAATTATCAGTCACAATCAAAAAACAAAATGCTTTCATGCAGTGCAGACAATTTATCAGTACTAAGGTAAAGACGCTTTTCAGGAAATCTTGAACCTGCTCCGGCTCCTGTTATCATTTCTTTATAAAGATGACTCCTTTTGGGCTCTAAACCGTTTACTGCCGAGTGTCAGACATTACAGAAGCTGAACACAACTTGAAATATCTATCAGCAGTCCTACCAAAAAAAAAGAAAGAAACATATGTGGTGCTGAGAGGGAAGAATGGGTGCGGCTCAGCTCAGACCATCACATGAAGTGATGAAATTCTGTGGTTTATCGTCATCAGATCTTATAAAACAACCCCAAAATAACATTATAAAACAAAGGAGTGGTGAGAAAGAAACAGTCAATAAAGTAGTTTTTAGGATAGGTGTTGGTCCAGCGTAACCACTTCAGATTTCACCATGATGATGACTAATGATTCAGCACAGGAGCTGGTTGTCCCCTCAGCCTCTGGTCCCTGTGCTCCTCGGCCTGCCAACAAACCACTTGAAAGCAGTGAGTGATTGAAGGCAGTGTGAAGTATGGCCGTGTTCTTGGCAGCAGTGGGGAGATGAATACTGGAAGTGGCTCCGCGCGATGCCAAGATCCCCGAGTAACATTAGGAGGATTAGACTTATGGGTGTGCTGCTAAATGGGATTGATATTTTCTGTGACCAGTGAGGTCCGTCTCTGATATCATAGATATAATGCGGCTTGACTCATGAGAATATTATTGCGTTTCTGTCCAAGCTGGTGGTCAATTACACTCATATTTTTCCTCTCCTTTTCTGTGGGAGGCTGGTGAGACATTTTCTTTTTGTACTGCTTCGCCTGGAAATATTTTATCATGCCTATGAAAATGTTCATATTTCATTTGACTCATTCATGTTGGAAGAATCAAATTATTTTTGACACTGAACTCAACTCAACAGAAAGAAACACTTATCTGCATGTCACAACCTGGTGGATGTGCAAAGAGATCCAGATATCTTGCATTGAGCATGTTAGTGTGTGTGTGTGTGTGTGTGTGTGTGTGTGTGTGTGTGTGTGTGTGTGGTGTAATCAGGAGTAGAGGTGCCGCTTGTTAAAATTTACTGCCTATAAAAAAGCTGTATTGGAAGGCACCTCGTTCCCATCAGGCTCTGTTAGGCTAACCTTGACTTCCTGTCAGCAGCTGTCTGGTGTGGAGGGAAAATAATGATAGAAGAAGAAGAGGAGAGGAGAGGACGTGAACGGGGGATGGAGAGATGGAGGATGCGGGAGAGGCCATAAAGATTTCGAAGGAAGTCAAGGAAACAGAGAGGACGATAAGTTTGGAGGAAGAGCGGGAAAAAGAAGAGATTAAGAAGAAGAGAATAACATACCATTAAATATCTAAAATAAAAATCTGTAATTGTGTTGAGACTCAAAACATAGGATCTTCTGAGTATCCTCGGTTTATAATGAAGTTTATAATACAGTAAATAGCAGCATTAAATCGGTTTAGCTTGAAATTTAGCTTTTAATGTTGCTAAATGCAAAAACAGAGCCTGGAATAAACAGGGGACAGCTGTCAGGGCCTGCTGCTCCAATGCAATAAACACACAAGAAATAAGGATTATTTATTTATTAACATTAAAGTGGAAACAGACACTTTCCTCTCGCGTTTCAAAGTGGTATTATGCAAAGACAGTGTTAACAACATGGTTAGTTCTAGCAACATGGCTACTGTCCAATGCAAAACCACCCATAAGAATTCCAATTGGACTTATAAACTCTGGTCTCAGTGCTCTGATAAAGGCAGAGTAAACACCTGGTTGTATTAATAAATAGGCAGCTCTTGTTATTTACCGATCTAATAGAAAGAATGTCAGTTTTGAACCCTCTCAAGTTCCTCTCACATATTGACGGGGGAATGCCCGTCCGTTTGCTCTTGTTTTACCTCAGTTTCTTTCCCTCTCCTTCCTAACCTTCTTCCATCAGCAGAGTTCTTTTTCTACCGTGAAAAATCCAGCCAGGTGGTAGCACTGAATAGCATAGTGAAAGCGAGGCTTACAGGGAACCAATCTAAATGCAGATGGTGTCATTTTGCTTGAGCCATTATACTGTGCAATAGATATTTACTTCCTAATGATAAGTGAAAGCATAAAAGTTGTTTATTGCCTGTTTAAAATAACATACATTTTCTCCATTGATTTTTTTTCCCGTTGCGTGGGCAGACACACAAAGTACAGGTACACCCTTGTTCACAGTTGTTAAACTGTAGTTGGGATCTCCCATCATGGTTTGTAACAGACTGTCCTCCTGAACACAGTTGGAGAGCGCTTCTGAGAGTGAAAGCCCAATTAGCCACCAGACATCACACTGTGTGGCTGACAACACATTTAAAGAGCCATTTGTGGCTACACACTCACACCCTCACACACACATTAACATGTACAAACTCAGACAGGCACACGAGGGCAGTTAAGTAAAATATATTAAGAGGAAGTGAGAAGTAGTAGCTGCCTGTGTTTCCTGCTATACTAGGCCTTTAACCCGTTTAGAAAGGAAATTCTCATTGGCTGCTATAACTCTGCAACTGATAACTGGTCTGTTATTGAAAATAAGTTCTGCATTCAGAGTGGTTTAGTTCCATAACATTTGTTTGTAATTATTTTCATATTATTATACGTCTCACAGCAGAAATCAGTCCAGTTAAATGTGTGGAAATATGTTCAAGCTGTCTTAAAGCTACAGCTACAAAGCTACTGTGATTTGACGCGTCTCATAGCATTAGTCATTTTAAAAGCAATACCTCCTCACCTCATTTTCATTGTAAACAATCTGTTTTCTTACCATTGAATGTTCATCATAGTAATACACTGTGTGTACAGTATACCCAGATGAGAGACAAGGCAGAGAAATCTTAATATAATGTTCAGCAAAGCTTTTTTTTTTGGCCGTCTCACAACCCCTCTGTATCTTGAAAGGTTTTCAATGCCAGGCTGAGAGCCATTGATTAAGAGTTGATCTTCAAAAGTTCTGATTATGACCCAAAAATAAAGTATTGTGACATATTTTGAAAATGTTTGGATTATTTCTAAATTCTTTGAATTCTTCATTCTGTTATCAATATTTAACTTTTAGCTAAATATTGTATCTGTTCTGAATTAGTAGGTTATTCTGACTAAATGACTGAAACATAGAGCCGCAAAAGTTTCTTTGATTCTCTCAGTGTGAGACTGTGTAGTGTGTGGTGAAGGAACCTTGCTCGTGACCTTAGCCACTCTGGAGCTTTTATTCTGAATGAATGACAACATCATGCTTTGTGTGTATGTGTGTGTGTGTATGTGTGTGTGTGTGTGTGTGTGTCAGTTTAGGGTTGCAGGGGCCTTGTCCCACCATAAAGTGCAATGACAGCACAATCATTGAAGGACAGGAGTGAAGCATATACAGACGTTCAGTTTGTGTGTCTTACTTGAGTGTCTCGGCCAAGTAGAAGCTCTGCTGTACGTCGTCGTGGTTGGGAGTTAAAGCGTAGACGTCTCTGACGCCGCTGTAACCTCCTTCTACTTTACAATGTTGCTCTAAGGCCTGAATGATTGACGGAGAAAGAGACGCACAACAGGAAGAGAAAGATTTCAATGACTGGCAACATCAATCAAGCTCTTTGTGTGATTACCTTCTGTAAGCTTCCTTGCTGATTTATGTGAAACAACTAATTCAATCTCTCTAAATTCCATGTGCAACAGCACAGATGAGAAAATGTTTTGTCCAAATTGCCGATCTTTTACTAAATACAATACAACAAAAAAGCTATTTTCATTTTAATTAAGAAATGTTTTACCTGAACAGCTTCCCAGCCCCACTCCCTGTATTTGGGGTCGTGGGTTAACCTCCACATGTACATGTAGGTCTCTATGACCTCGGGACGGAGGATGAAGTATTTCTCGTTCTGGCGGGTGGCGATGGCCTCAACCCCGCCATCGAAACGAAACGCCTCCGGACCCAGCTTCAAAGCTAGACGGGAAAGAAAATTTTAAAAGTAATAATAATAATTGTAGATATAAAGCAGCATACAGTCTAGCTATCTCAAGTTTACGTGAATGGAAAAGTTACAGTGAATGGAAAACAACAATTAAACAACTTCTGACAACAACAATAACACACTGATAAAACATTACTAAACATGAATCGTTTCAGTGTTTGTCTTTATGTGCTGATTTACCAGTTCTGGTGTAAGACTCATGGCAGGTCCGGGCGATCTCGGCTGCCTGCTCCATCTGGTGGCCCGTCTTGTCGCTAGGTGCCCCATCAGCGCCCAGAGCGATCATGCCACCTGCGAAACAGGTCAAGTGACCCATCTTATGCTCCAGAAGCCCCCCCTTCCACTCCGCTATGTAGGTGAGCCCACCGCTTGACTTCCTCATCAGGTTGGTTTCTATTGCCTGAAAGACAAAGAGTAAGAAAGCGTTCTAAGGTTTGATCCTCACTCATAAATGATGCCGACGTGAGAGAAAGAAAACCGTCTTTGGTCCCATAACCTGTAATTATCCTCTTCTCAGGCGCATCTGAGGGTGCACATTTTAAAGATAGCCTAACTGTGTTTTTCAGGTGAAATTCATTCTTTTGTGACTTCTTTTCAACCTTAGGTTTTTATTTATTTATTTTACATACATCATGTAAAAGAACTGTATCCCACTGTTTTCCCATTTTAAAGACGGGTGGTTAAAGGATTGTTGCTTTAAAAACTTAACTCTTAACCAGACTACCATTTACTCCACATACAGTATTTTTGAGATATCTTTGATGACCCCAGGGCAACAGGGCTTAATGGAACTTGTAGGGCTCAAGGCAACAAAAAAAAATAAAATAAAATTTTTTTTTAAAGCTCAGCAGGAAAAGTTACACAACTATTGGTGGACAGCATATGTGTGCTCGTGACAGAGTTAAATATTATTGCTTCATCCATAAAGACGAGACGGCTTCCTTCTGCAAAACTTCCTCCTTTATAAATAATTGTTTCACAAACTTCAGTATCAAACTCAGATTTCAATGCCACTGCTCTCCACTGTGTGGTAACCATGTCATGATTGCTGGAAAGGAATGATGAATCAGGATGGATGAGTAGCATGAGAAAGAAAGGGTCCAAATGTATTTTGGGTGACCCTTTTACAAGGCTGTTTCATTTTCCTGCTGTTGATATATTCACTATTTTGCTGCTCTCTCAGACCTCTTATTGGCAACTAAATTAAGGACACCTATAATCCTTGAAGACTGGGAGGGATTATCTATGTATTATATCAAGTATCCCTGCATGGTTAATTCTGTATTTTAGTTGCCATGTAAATATAGTGGCTCCCCTGTGTGTAACAGATAAACAATCACAGAATCAACTTTCGCCAGCTGAGACCATTGCTTGTCACAACAACTTAAAATGACAATTTATTTAAACAGAGAAAATCTGTGTGTATGTATTGTCTATCTATCCACTTTAGGAGGCTTTTGTTACCGAAGATTCATCTGCTCCCTGTCTTCTTAAAAAAGTGTCTTTAGTCTGTGCCATCATCTTCCCATCTGCTCAAACACACTTTGAGGATTAAACTGAATACTGAGGATTAAAAGGGAAACACTAAATATTGAAATATTGTGGCATGAAAGTGGTCGAGGTGAAATACAGAGAACACTTAATAACAGCCATTGTCTAAATTATTCCTTATATTGTCTCATGAGCAACGCTTGCAAGCTTCAAGTTATTTGGGCGACTGGATTCCGGGAAAGTCCCCCCTGCAGGGAGGAATAAATACAACAGCTTGACCACTTTTCAATATCTAAAGCTGAACTCATGTTTGTTGTCTACTACCATCAAACAGCCATTTAGTAAGACTCAGGGGGTGCATGAACGATTCAAAACCCTGTGGAGAAATTCCATGGCGTTCACCATGTGTTAACAGCAAGTTCAAACACTGATTTTGTCCATTCAATGAGAACAACTTCCAGTTACAGCTCACTGTCTGTATCTTACTAGAGATCTTATGATGCACACTGGCCAATACCAGTGCCTTAAAAATATGTAAATATACTTTTTTTTTTTTTACAGCTTTACACTGCTAACTCTGTATTATGTATTGTACATGTATGCTACTTGTACACTAAAAAATCTGTTAAATTGCACACAGGTGTATGGAACACTGGGAAGTAGCACAGTCCTGCTTTTAATAAATAAATAATGTGGTATTGGATCTATTCATTGACGATGCACTCGCCAAAATTCGATCCAGCATTTTAGGCAGCATATGGGGTATATGTGATATCAAGTATCCGAACAACCATATATATTATACATTCATCATTTTCTATGGCTGTATAGGGTTACATTCAACCAACACTGAACAAAAATGTTACAAACCTTTTATATATTCTATATTACTAATGCACAACATTGTTGTTGTGAGTAATATAGTGACATGGTGCGTTCATATTTCACATGCAACAGTTGCAATTAGAAATTGTGGATCGGCTGTTACAAGTATTCGTTATCAGATTTGGATAATTCTCTCAACACAAAATCGAAGATGCATCAGACAAAATATGAATGATACAGGTTTTAACAACAAATATGTTATAAAACTACAACAGTAACAGCAGTGGTAAAATGTGAAGTCTCCAGTGAAGTATTTTCTCCATTATTTGATAAATCATTTGGACTGTAAAATGTTTGAAAAAAACCTTTTAAAAACCCAGAGCAAATCATATTGGTTACACAAAAGGAAACAAATCATCACAAATTAGACGCTGGAACCAGAGAATATTTTGACATTTTTGAAAAAAATGTCTTGAAAAATGACTGGAATGATTTATTAATTATCCAATTGAATCGACTCAAGGTCACCTCGACCCTCATTGAAGAGATCTCAGGTGTGTGTGTGTGTGTAAATGTGTTACCTGCAGGGCATCATAGTACATCTTCTTGCCTTCCTCATCTGTCTTGTCAGACATCAGCCAGGCCTTCAGCAGGTACTCATAGAAACTGTCACCTAGGCCACCCACAGACACATGATCTGCAACACACATATAAACAAAGATTAGAACACACACACATTCTACATGTATGCTGGTTTAGATTACAACTGTTGGACCATCCATATATCATCCTCACATGACACGGGCGAGATGTATGTGTGTAATATAAGAGAACATACCTGCAGAATTTAATATACTGCAGTATTGTGTGTGTGTGTGTGTGTACACATTTTTGTTACCTATTGGGGTCCTTTTCTGGCATAATCACTGACCTTGTTGGGACCAATGGTCCTCATGGGGACCAAAGACTGGTCCTAATGTGGCAAAACATCATTTCTGAAGTCCTAGTTAGTGTTAGGGCAATGGTATGAATTGAGGTAAGGTTAAGGTTAGGGTTAGGCAAGAATTGGCTAGGGTTAGGATAAGGGTTTGGGTTAGGTTATTAACAATGAATGGAATTCAATGCAATGTCCTAACAAGGATAGCTGCACAAACTTGTGTGTGTGTGTGTGTGTGTGTGTGTGTGTGTGTGTGTGTGTGTGTGTGTGTGTGTGTGTGTGT
>JBBPCS010000239.1:0-16175 GCA_037974645.1 Hollardia meadi
TCATGATGTTTCAGCCCCTTTTTATAGCATCAAATAACTAATTAAAACCAAACTGATCAGAAAAATGAACACTTGAAGAAACATCAGGGTGATAAGAACTACCTAAAATGACAAAAACAATCTTTATATACAGTCAGTGGGTTGTACTGATCAATATCACATTATGACATGGTGACATCTATTGAATAAATCTTTAATAAAAACTTTAATATCATAGCAACCAGTCAGCGCTGTAATCTGCTACAAGACGGAAGTTTCTGTTCAACGGATTCTTCTGCTACACAAAACATTTCAGAACAGTTTTTTTTTCCATTTGCATTTAGTGGTTTTTATTATTTATTATAAAATAATTGTCTAATAGAACTTTTCGATGGCGTCACCATCAAACTGTAATCTGTAATCGTTCTGGTGGCTGCTGATACAAACTGTCCCGTAAACATCAGCTGATGTTCGTTCCAGTTAAAGTAAAAACTGAATCGTGTTTGTGTTTCAGGACTCCAGGGCGTACTACAACCTCCTGAACCAGGTGGCCCCCAAAGGAGATGAGGAGGGGATCCCACCCATCGCCATCGACATGTCGGGAATCAGGGTGAGACGCTGTGACATCATCATCATCATCAGTGTGACTCTCACCGGCTGACTCGTCATTTAGAGGGAGTGTGTGCATATGGATTAGAGCTGCAACTATCTATTATTGTCATTATGGATGATTATTTGGCTTATCAAATAACTGTCCTATAATAATAAACTTTATTTAAATAGCACTTTACAAACGCACAGACATGAATGTATTAATTTTACAGTCACATGAAACAAAGCAAGAAAATGAAGAAGCTGGAAGAGCAACTGATTTAATTAATGATCAGAATAGTTTCAGCTCCGTCTGTATGAATAATATAAAATATAAATTCAAATGTAGAAACATGTTTAGATCACAAACCAGCATTAACACAGGAAGAACCAACTCTCACATTCAAAATAAAAGCATCTCCTGATGAGTGGAGGATTTCCTGCTCTGGTAAACAGCTCGTTAGTTTAAAATAACGATGGATTAACTGTAAAGAACTCATTCTGTGTTTTACACACAATAATTCTGTAAAGTACGAGCTGTTTTTAAATCATTTTGTAATATTTGGGTCATTATATCCACACATTTTTCAAAGCTTTGAAGGATAAAACATGTCAAATAAATTCAGACAATAAAATCAGTTACTCCACAGTAATGTCACATAAAACACTTCTCTGACGTCGTCCTCGTCCGTCTCTCGGCAGGAGAAAGAGGACCTGAAGCGGGCCGAGTGCATGCTGGACCAGGCCGACCGCCTCGGGTGCAGACAGTTCGTCATGCCGACGGACGTCATCCGCGGCAACCCCAAACTGAACTTAGCTTTTGTTGCCAATCTGTTCAACAAGTACCCGGCTCTGAAGAAACCCGAGAACCAGGACATCGACTGGAGCTCCATCGAAGGTCTGAGCTCCGTCTCTGAAATCCTCTTTAAATGTTACTGATGGTGGTGGAATGTAACTCTGTGGTTTTTATATTTGACTTTGACTTCACTACATGTCAGAGGGACATATTAAATAACGAGTTAATGTTCAGATTAAGATTATTAGTGTAAAAACCTGATAATCCCATTAAAAGCCATTTGTAACTTCCTTCCTGATGTTTCCATCCAGGTGAAACCAGGGAGGAGCGAACCTTCAGGAACTGGATGAACTCGCTGGGGGTCAACCCTCGTGTCAACCACCTCTACGTGTACGAAGCTCTGCTTTCATTTAAATCTGCTTCATCACAGTGATGATGATGTAGCCTTCATCATTACAGTCTGTGTGTGTTGAGGAGAGAACAATCTGAGCATGTTCCCGTCAGATTTCCACAATAAAAGACACTTCCTGTCTTTAAGAACACTCATACACCTAATAATGCAGACAGGAAATGTACCGGTGGTCTGATGTAACGTGTGTGTGTGTGTGTGTGTGTGTTACAGAGACATTGACGACGCCCTGGTGATCTTCCAGTTGTATGAGAAGATCAAGGTGCCAGTGGACTGGGACAAAGTCAACAAGCCTCCGTACTCAAAACTGGGCAGCAACATGAAGAAGGTACGACCGCTAATCATCATCATCATCATCGAAATTATGCTTCAAAAACAAATTAAAATGCAGATGGAGGAAAAATATAAAATATTCAGGGTTTAGACAAGGACAGCTAAATGCTAACATCAGCATGCTAACATGCTCACAGGGAGAATGCTAGCGTTGTTAGCATGCTAACATTTGCTGATTAGCTGTAGTGTTACTCTACTTAAATACAATTTGGAGGTACTTTACTTGAGTATTTGATTTTTACTCCATTACATTTATTACTCTTGTTAGCAGTTACTTTTTACATAGAAAAAACAAATGATATGAAGTTTGAAGGAGTTAGAACCCAGTTAGTGCAGATAAATCAACATACTTGACCAGTTTATACCAACAGGAAATAACATGTTTGTTTTCTGTCACGCTGAGCAGCCACCAGCTCCTTTGTGCATTGCATTGTGGGAAAATAATGTCTGACAACAGACTTGAAAACAGACCATATTTATTCAGCAACATGTGTGCATCAGTAAACTTGTGAACACACACATCCTGCTCAGAGTTGGTGTGTAGTTTGGATGAGGAAGCAGAATGTTTGGGTCCAGCTGTAGCATCTGTGTCTGTGTTGCAGCTGGAGAACTGTAACTACGCCGTGGAGCTGGGAAAGAAGGAGGCCAAGTTCTCTCTGGTGGGCATCGCCGGTCAGGACCTGAACGCCGGGAATCGAACCCTCACCCTCGCTCTGCTCTGGCAGCTCATGAGGAGGTAACAGTGATCCACCGCTGCTGTCTGCTGCTACTTCAACTAAAGCCTCCACCCTTTAAAGGAATACTCCACCAAACATTCCAGTGTCCGTTTTTAGTGTGAAGCTGCATTCACAGCAGTTATAGAAACTGCAGCTCTGTCAAAATTAATTCACTTCCCTAAAAAAATACATTTACAAAAGTAATATTAGATTATTTCTTCCTCCTGTAGACACTAACATGTTAAACTGACTGATAACTGTGGATTCTGCAGGTCTCAGAGTTTCAGTCTACAACAGCAGGAAGCTCAGCTCATGATGGACGAGTGTCAGTTTTAGTATAAACCTGTTAATGTATCAGTGTTCTGCCACTGATCTGAGACCAGCTGTTAAATTTCAGTGTGTGCTGCTGCTTCAGCTAACAGATCTGTTGACTGGTCCTTTAGCAGTGTTGAGATGAAGCTTTTATTTTGAAAGCCTGTGTGTTTCCTCAGATACACCCTGAACATCCTGGAGGAGCTCGGAGACGGGCAGAAAGTGACCGATGACACCATCGTGGGCTGGGTTAACCACACCCTCAAACAGGCTGGAAAAACCTCCATCTCCAGCTTCAAGGTGACCGACTCCACCGCACTCACTCTACTCCACCCACTCCACCTACTGTACTCTTCTCAACTGCACACCCCCACTCGACCCCCCCTCCTACTGTACTCCACTCCTCCTACTCCACTCACTCTACTCCACCCCTCCTAATGTACTCCACTCCACCTACTGTACTCTTCTCAACTGCACACCCCCACTCCAATCCACCCACTGTATTACACTCCACTCACTCTACTCCACCTACTGTACTGCTGGGGTCTCGTTATTGTGGAGGCTCAACACGTGTGTGTGTGTGTGTGTGCGTGTGTAGGACTCGTCTATCAGCAGCAGTATGCCGGTTCTGGACCTGATCGATGCCATCCAGCCTGGATCGATCAGATACGACCTGCTGAAGACAGAAGACTTGACTGAAGAGGAGAAACTCAACAATGCAAAGTTTGTACCAAATTATTTTACTCACCTCCTCTTTGTCTTTTTTGTGTTATTGATGGTTTTAACATGAAGAAAATTGTTCAGAGTGATTTTCATCTCTCTGCTGCTGTCAAACTGTTTGACCGTGGAAAAGCTCGTCAGGCAAACTTCATACTGTCAAAACCTTCTCTCGTACTTCCTGTTTCTACGCTCGTCAGTCTCTCTGTTCGCACGTGCAGTTTTCAGTCATAAAGTTAACAAATCTTTGAAACGATGAGTCTCATTTCACACAGAAGCAGCTTCTCATTTTCGTCTGCTTTGTCCATTTTATTAGCTACAGGTAGCTAACAGACTGAAGCTAAAGCTAACAGGTCGAGGCTAAAGCTAACAAGTCCCAGGTCACTATGGCATGCTAACAGTTTGAAGCTAAATCCAACAAGTCCTAGGTCATGATGCTAACAGATTGAGGCTAAAGCTAACAGGTCCCAGTTCAGAATACCATGTTAACAGACTACGGCTAAAACTAGCATATCCCAGGTGGTGATAGTGCTAACAGGCTGAGGCTAAAGCTAACCCGTCCCTGGTCAGAATATCATACTAACTGTTTGAAGGTAAAGCTCACCATGTTTCACACGAGGACGGTTCTGATTGGACTTAGTTTTCGTCTCCACACTCAGACGTAACATCAGACAGTGTTGAAGAAACCTTCAGACCTGTGACAGTTCTTCTCACCACCTGCTCACTGTCGTCACTGTGTTTCCAGGTACGCCATCTCCATGGCGAGGAAGATCGGCGCCCGGGTGTACGCGCTGCCTGAGGACCTGGTGGAAGTCAAACCCAAGATGGTGATGACAGTGTTTGCCTGCCTCATGGCACGCGGCATGAAGTCAGCCTAAAGACCACAACAACGTCAACGATCCGCCGTCAGGGACCTGAAGAAGCCTGAATCAAACGGGCAGAAGCTCAGCTGTGACATCAACAGGACAGTTAAATAGTCTCATTACAGCTACACTGAATATACAAAGTTTCTACCAGGGTACGATCAGTTATCTGTGTGCATCGCATTTCATAAAGTCACATCATGAAAACAGGTTAATGTCGGCACGTCCACTGCGGACTTACTTTAATTTCTACAAACATTTAGAGGCAGAAATGATCCGATCAGTTTAATCCGTTCTGTTGCAGTATTGGTTGTTTTTCTGTACTTCCTGTGTTCTGCCTGTCTTACCTGCTGATTACAAACATTCCAAATCACAAACTTTATGCCAAAATGTACGCAGCAAATAAACAGATTTTTGTATGAAAAGTTGTTATTTGATGTATAAAAAGTCTTATCAATGTTTAACAAGGAGGATTTAGTGGCATCTAGTGGTGATGCTGCAGATTGAAACCAACTGAACACCCCTCGTCTCAGCCTCTAAAAACGTGAGAATCCTGCTGTAGATATAAAAGTGTCGTAATGAAAACACAATTCTTAGTTTCAGCTGATTATATAACAATATTCTATTTCTAAATCCGTTTCCAGTCTTTATGCTAAGCTAACAAGCTGCATCAATCTGAACAGCTCATAGTGAGTACCGGTACGCGTTTCTCAGAATGTCGACTTTAACAGATGACGCGTCTTCAGTCCAAAGTTCTCTGGCTCAGAAAGTCGTGGCGATTCTGTCACGCAGCCAGATGAAAAGATTCACACAAACAGGAAGTGGATGACAGTGAGCACAAAAATACAACCTGAGAGACTCAAACGGTTTAATTAGAGAAAAACTGATTTCCAAAGTGAAGAAAAGAATTAAATGCTGAACTGTGTTCATCCTGTTTGTGCTTCTGGGAAACACTGACAGTCAGAGGCAGAAGTTTAAAGTCTGAAGAAAAAACGTATTTACAACATTCCCATTTGATGCGGCTGCAGCAGTTTCTGGGAAACGTTTTCAAAGAGGTGTCGTTGTTTTCGGGACTCCGGCCGCTCATGTCCGTGCAGCGTCTCTGAGGGTCGTTATTTGGCGGGTTTGGCCTCGGTGGGGTTCTCTCCGGTGTCCAGGGTCTTGAGCAGGCGGAAGAGGCCGGCAGCTTCGCGGATGCGGCTGAACTCGATGCAGAAGGCCTGAACCTCGATGAAGAGGTCCTGCACGTTGATGATCTTGTTTCGGATCAGCGACTGGAGGAAGACGCACACCAGCCGGACCAGACGGTTCTGAGGAAACATCGACAAACTGAAACTGAAGGTGGGACTCGCTGCAGGACTGTTGGTGTGACCAGTTTCCTGTTTCTCAGACTCAACACTTTATTCTGTGTTTATCAGTTATATCTTGTATTAGAACATGCAGTGAAAGTACAGCTGGTCAAATGAAAACTGATGACTCAAGTTCAGCAGCAACATTTTTACATCAACACATTCAGGGAGCAGTGTTTTACTGTGTGTTGTACTGCGTTACTGTACCTGCATGTATTTGTCTTTGATTTGCTCGCAGGTGGAGATGCAGTTGGAGATGTACAGGTGGATGAACTCTGGCGGCAGGTCCACAGCTGTGGTCAACCTGAGGATGCATTCAAAGAGGAAATGAGTAACTTCAGCCTGCGCTGCCCCTTAGTGGTGGTGGTATGCATGTTCCAGGCTGTGCAGCAGTGAATGAATACAGAGGATTTCTGCTGTCTGACAGCATGAAAACAGAGTTTTCTGAATCGTTATTGGCAACTTTGAGGTGAGTGAAGACAGAAGATGGAGATTCATGAAGAAAACTACAGCTTCTACATCAGCACTGAAAACAGGATCATCTTCATTATGAAATGTTCAGGTAGCAGCAGCCTCACCTGTTGACCACCTCCATGGAGTGCAGAGACATGTCCATGTTGACCAGCACTGAGAAATACTCTGTGATCTGGCTGCTCTGCATCAGCTTCAGCAGCATCTCGATGGCGACCAGCGGGTTGTTCTCCACAAGGTCCGGGAGCTTCGCTGGAGACAGACCGATGTGATACACCAGCTTCGGGTCCTTCTCCAGCTCAGCCAGCAGCTACAGAAGCAGCACATTTACATGTTCGCTCTGTCAATCTAACCAACTATAAAGACAACATTTCCCATCAGCCCCATTGTGTCCTCATTCACACCGAGCTTCCTGCCATAAAAACAATATGTCAGAAATAAAAAAACTTCAAATTAAAACAGATAACTTCAATGACCAATTATATTTGAACATCATGACACATCATCAGGTACAAAACAAGGTGTTTTGGCACCATTAGCTAACGTTCCCTCAGACGCAGCGACACCAGACAACACAGGTGATGTGACGCCGCTGCTTCAGGAAACAGGACTGCGACTCACCTGCGACTGCTGCTGGGCTGACAGCGGGCTCTTGAAGGCTTTGGACATGATGCGTTTGATCTCCACCCCGGTGCTGTTCTTCACACACATGGAGCGGTCCCACTGAATGCTGTGATCCGGCTCAGTGGGGTTCAGCCACGCCAGCTCGTCCTCGCACACATGGAGCGGTGGCGGCGGCCGGATGAACTCGGGCCGGAAGTGACCTGAGGACGGAGAGGACACGTCGTTAGGACGGACGGAGGTAACAGCACCCAGACACTGCTGTGGCTATCTTGGTAACCATGGCAACAGCTGCGCCAGCTTTGAAAGGTGTCCTCATGTTCAGAGTCAGCATCATGTGTCAGGATGTGAACAGCAGTGAGTTTTAATCACTGGACCAAAGAGTGAAGATTAATTATCAGATGGAACCACTTCCAGCAGACAAACGCATCACTTCCTGACTGTTGGATCAAAATTATGGTGTGTTTGAGAGACTTGTCCCAACTCTGTTCTGACGAAGTGTCAGACCCTCCTCCTTGGAGAGGAATTGGAGAATAAAGGAAGAAATAAATACGTTTCTCAATTAATTAATTACCAAAATATTAAAAATAAATGTATGCATTAATATTAATTCATAAGATGATTTGGGGTCATGTGTCTGTGCTGAGTGAGCTTCAGATTCAGCATCTGAATAAAATGTGAGATAAACTGATATTTCTCTTCTGATTTGCTTCTGTATTTATTTACTTTTGTATTGTTTCCACAATTAAATTTCTTATTAAATTTTCTCTTATTTATTCATTTTAAAACATTTTTAATTTATGTATTATTTTCCTTTCCTTATTTATTTCCTTAAACTTATTCTCATTTTACATGTCTTTATGCGTTTGTTTAATTATGCAAATAAGGGGGATGCCATTTAAAGTGTGTCATGGGGTCAACTTTTCGCCTAATAAACAGATATCACTGTCACATTTCATAAATGAATGCCTACATTCATTTTAAATATTTTTGGTGATTTAATGGCGTTCTTTATTTTTGAGTTTCACAATTTTGATCCTCCATAGAGACGCAGGTTTAGCTCCTCATAAGACAAAAGTTCGAAGCTCCTGAGGTTGTTCTGATTTCCTCTAGTTTAAACCAACAGTCCAATTAAAAACACTTACTCTCCAGTGGGGGGCGGGGCCCTGTGACCAGAGACTCTATGATCTGATTGGCCACCGAGCTATCGAATCCTGAGTTGGACGAATCTGGGTCGGGGTCGTTGAGGATGCTGGGGAAGCTGGCCTTGCTCTGAGTGGGCAACTCCGACTGACGCTCTGCACAACAAACACACACACAAAAAACATGGCAGACACTGCAGGTGAGTGTGTGCTGCTGCTGATGCCTTTGAAGGGAGTGCTGTTGCTTTAAAGGGACAGTTCACCCCGGAATCAAAACTCCACGTCTCCTCTTCCCTGTATTTCTATTTATCATCTAGATAGTTTTGGTGCGAGTTGCTCAGTTTTCAGCTTCTCTCCAATATAATGGAACTAGATACTTTACGTATCACTGCACAGAAGGAAATGTGCATCTACTCATGGACGAGAGGCTCGTGACACGGCGGGATGTAAACATTAATGGCGTCCTCCTCAGCTGAGCTGTAACGTTATCTAGCTTAGTTAGCTTGCCTAGTTAGCTCGCCTCTCGTCCACAAGTAGATGCACGCTTCCTTCTGTGCAGTGATACAACAAGAAAATAGTTCCTCCATGAAACTGCTCACAACAAGGTCTGTGGACTATCTTGAGTAACCGGGTCATGATTTCTGGAAAGAGACATTGATGTTGAGTTTTTCAAATGCATTTTTTTTTGGCTCTTTGAGCTCCACAAGTGAAGTTCCATCTAGTTCCATTATATTGGAGAGAAGGCAGACATCTCTACAGCTGATATCTCCAAAACTGAGACACTCACACCAAAAACTATCTAGATGATCAATAGAACTACAAGGAAGAGGAGACATGGAGTTTTGATTTTGGGGTGAACTGTCCCTTTAGCAGATAAATGGCTGCCTGTGTTGGTCTATGCTAACCTGCTAAGGCTAGCTGCAGCCCACTGATGTCTATGGACTGGGGCATGTTGCCGACGTCCATGCAGGAAACCTGTCTGGGCGTCTTCTTGAAGAGATCCCTGGGCGGCGCCAACATCAGCTGGGACAGGAAAAACTTCTCAGGCTGAGTGATGGGAGGCAGGAAGCCTGGAGGGGTCACATGACACAAAACAGGAAAACGTCATGTACTGTTCTCTGAGCGGACTGGTTCGTCCCTTCTACTTGACGGAGCGCCGATTGGCTGTTCAGTGTCCGCTGGGAATAAAAACCTGCTAACTGTTGGTCCTCAGCATGATCACAAAACTACGTTCAATGTTTGTCTGTTAAATATCAATAAACTGTTTCAACAGTGAACAGTGAACATTATAACCTGCCTACTGAACTGACAGCGTGTCGGTATTATATATTTTACACACAGTACATCCTCTATAGTTAGTGTGATTATCAGAGGTCAACATTTCATGTTAGATGACAGCTCTGGTCCTGAAGGAAAACTGTCTGGACACACACACGTACCGGAGAGCACCTTCTCCGGCTCCTCCCCGGCCGGTGCGGGGTTCAGCAGGTGGGCGAACACGGCGGCGAACGGGTTGGCGGCCAGCGGCTCGGTGCGGTACATCTCCCAGAGCAGGTAGAGGGCGGTGAGCCGCTGCGGGGAGCTGGGCAGCAGGTCCGGCTGCTGGAGGAGCATGACCAGCACTGAGCCCACCCTGAAGTGCTCCGCTTTGCCGAAATAATGGTGGAAGTGGGTGGAGAGGCTCTCGAAGGTGTTGGTACAAGCCTCCTCCGATATGATGCTCAGCAGGTTGGACAGCTCCTTCGGGGCGAGGGTCATGGTCTCCTCACCGCCTCACGACGGCTTCAGCTCTTCGGAGGTCGGAACTGTTATAAAACTCTGTTTTCTGTTAATACAGCAAATTTACCGTTTATGTCATAACCTGCGTGGATTTATTTAATCTCTGCAGGAAAGAAAACATCTGAAAGTAGCACGAGCTCCGAGTTAGCTTAGCTTAGCAGCGCTAACTGACAAAAACCGGCGCCGTCATGTCACAAAGTAACGAGTCCGCCTGGCAGAACCCACTCTGACCGACCCGGTGACGAACTAACGGGCGAACAGAACCAGCAAACATCGACCGAACTAAATATTCCAGTCTATTGGAGCGTTATCAGGATTGATAAACGCAGGTCTGTTGAATTAGCAGTTTAAATTCGGATGACCCTGTAGGAGCAGTGCATTGTGGGTCGCGTAGTTTTCCTGAGGTTTTACTTCCTGTCTAAATGCGGCTCTTGCTAAACGCTTTACGGTAATATTTGGCAGTGAAACTGTTTTCATGCCAGTATAGATTAATCAGAAATTTTAGATGTAAAACAGCCCAGCAAATATCGATAATTTCACTGGCTGCTTAACTTGTTTTTACCCATAAGCTCTTGCGATTTCCTTCCCATGTTGAGCTTTGTTAAAGTGAGAACCAGATAAAACAAGATTCGTCCACCCAATTTACAGTAATTCACCGAATCCACCAAACATCAGGCTCAACGTCTGTTGCTGATTTAATCTTGACGGAGTTTTAATAAGAAACGTCGAAATAATTCAGCTCAGCTAAAATCAGCAGCAAAACACCCCCCTTAAAAATGGTTCCTCCCGGGGAAATAAAAATAAATGAGCTTTTCAGTCCAACAATAACATCAGCCAGCATCAAAAGTGAAATTTTCAATCGATTCTAACAGCTTTGTTAAAAAGCTCATCTTTAATGAGTGATGAAAATATTAAGTTTGAATATTTTAAAGTATTTTGCCAACTAATCATTTTCCTTATTTTAAAAATAAAAATTAAATAAGTAAATTTTCTTAACATCTCACAGCCTATTAATTATGAATTTTGTTATATATTTAGCTGCATAAAGACTCCGAAGTAAATGTGACAGTCTTGGTGGCATTTAAGAACTGCAGTCCACACAGATATCTTCCAAATGATCAATATTCGTCTGAAAAATAATTTGTCAAGCAAAAATGCCACAAAAAAAAGACCTCAAATGTGAGGATTTGCTGTTTTTCTTCATCTTCTGTGAAATTAAAGTGTCTTCGGGTGCTGAATGATTTTTCAGAAACAAGTTGAAAACATCAACTTGTGCTCTGGAAAAATTTTACGGACATTTTTTTTACACTTGAATACATTTTTATGGATCCTAAATGTTTGGTTAATTACTAAAAAAAATCCCAGACTTTTAGTTTAGCTGTTTGTCTTTTTGTTACCTCTGATTGATGTTCCTGTGTGTTCAGTTGGTTGGTTGGAGTTTATGTGATGAGTGATGATGATGGGCGATGAAGCTTTGTGGTTTGTGTCGAAGCCTCAGCGCTTCAAACTCAGCAGCTCAGTGACATCTGGTGGTTAGGAAGACTTACAACATTTGTGATTTGAATCATTTCAGTCTCATATATGAGCAAAGTCCAAGAAGCCTGGTGTCATCATTACGAGGGGGCAGCATCTAGTCACACAGGGTTCATCTCTAGCACCACAGGATGTGATCTAGAAAATCCAACACAGAATTTCAAGTCACTGTTGTACGTAGTCCCCCCTCCCCCCCAAAGGCCCATTCTGTGCCAGGAAAAACCCAGAATGAGGACACGAGCCACGATACAGACTCCTGTTGACGGTTTCATTATCATCTACAGGCAACACGAGCAATGAGCAAACCAAGACAGTGAAGAAAATCTAGTGAACATGGATGTAAACTGGCAGCTTCGCACGTTTGATAACTCATTCGAGGGGCTACTTAAATTTGAACAAAATGCTGCAAATTCTGTTTATTTTAACTCATCAACTACACTTCCCATGAGGCTTTGACAGCATGAAATAAGAGACAATAACACAGGCACGCTGATAAAACATTTACTGTATTTCGTTCTTACAGAAGAGCGGTGTGCTTTCAGTCGTTCACTTTGGAAACAGAAAGCTTCTCCAGACGTCACGTTCTACCAGGAACAAACTGCACGCTGACAAATCAAAGATGTGGTTTGAAAAGTCAGTCATGCACATGAAAAACAGTCACAACCTGAACTCAGAGGAGATAAAAGATCTGATATTAGATTTGTTAAATGTGAATTTGTGCACTTTGCCATGTTGGAACCAGAACCAGAAGTTTAAATGTCTGCAGGGAGAAAGGAACAGATTCCTGGTAAAAAATCAGCCTGAGAGAAGCCGTCTATAACACTTTCACACTGTTTAAAGGGATTCTGCAGGCAAAACAAATACCAGAGTGTGCCAAAAAGAGTGTCACAACTTTGATCCAGACTTCATGAAGCGCTGTTTTAATGTCGACTGACTCAGATAGATGTGGTTGGAAGAACTGAGCCAATCAGAGCTTTGTAGGCTGGGCGGAATAATGAGCATCTTCCTGGGGGAACGGGACATGAACAAATTTTAGAAACTTTATAACCTCGAGAAAATTTTCTCCAGAAAAACAGGAGAAGCATTTCCTGAAGAAAATGTGTGAATGCTGATGCATTATTTTCTAATTAAAAGAAAACTCACTGACCTGAATGTGGCCAAGTTATAAATAGAATGGGCCTTCATAGACTTTAATACATTATACTGTACATATCTAAATAATTCAAAAAATCTACTTAATAATTAGTAATTATAATAAGCACAAGTATAGTTGTTTAGAATGTGACATTCTGAACATTCTCAAATATGATCATTATTATTATTGGCGTGTTTTAACATTGAAAGTTTTAATATTGTTTGATGATGAAAAAGGGCTCAGCAATTCTTTTGAACCCTGTAGTGTTTCTACGTTATGTTACTGCGCCGCTGTAGTTAAACTGCTTTTCTTCATAACCATCAGGAGACATGCTGCAAACTGGTACAAAACTTTTTCATGCTCTACACACACAAATGCTAACACACTCACAATGACAACACATTTATCAGGTATAATGTTTACACCTTAGTTTGTGTGTTAGCATGCCAACATTAGCTAATTTGCAGTAAACAGAGTTTAGCTGAGGTTGGTGTGAACGTCATTAGTTCTGCAGGTATTTGGTCATAAACCAACGTATTGGACACATTAAAATGTTGACCTGATGATTATTACAATTCATCCTGAGGGGATGAATCCCAAATAGTTCTCTATCCAAACCTCTGATGGGAGAATTATTTTGACACACTCTGTTTTGTTTTTTAGAACACTGTACAACGAGGAAACACTGTTTTCAGGTCCATAGTCCACAAGGGAAGGTTTGGTTCATACTTGTTCACACATACACTGTACACACTCTACCACACACCTGCATTCACACCACAACATCTGGATATATGGCACAAAGATGTCCACCTCCATCTGAGAGTCAGCCTGGAGTCCAAACACACAGCACTTGTTTTAAAGGGCCAGTACAACCAAACTGCACTGAACAAAAACATCACAACCTCCAGCTGATCAAACAGAGAGAAGAAAAGCAAGTTGGTGAAACTATATTAAAAAAAACACAAATAAAAATATGAAAACACTGTGAATAAAAATGTCAGTTATGTGTCAGGCATGCAGACAAACACACTGTAAACTTCAAAACTGGCAACAGGTCCAAAATCTCCACATGGCGGTTTGGTCAGGTTCACTTCACCACACGACTACAAGCACAATGAAAGAAACGGCTCAGAGATCAAATGTGTGTGAATGTGTGGATTCATGTGTGTGAATGCATGTGAATGTGTGAATTAATGTGAAATATTTCAGTTGACTGGTGTAGTTTGGTTTGAAGTCATCAGCACTCCACTGGATGTCTGGAGGAAGACCTCATCCTGTGAATGAAGCTATAACATGTTAACTGTTGTTAACATACTAAACTAGAAGAGGTCACAGACTTCACTCAATCAACTCTTTTTTCTATTGCAGTTTGATGAGTGTAAGGTGACTCTTAGTGTCGTTCTTCAGTTCTTGGTTTCATCTCTAATTCGTCTTAATATCTTTTTTCCTTCATAGACAGATTAGATGAATATAAGGCTCTTGAGACCGTGAGAAGGTTGAGGGTATTTTTTTAAGGCAAAGGGTAAAGGACGAGGAGTTGGGGGAGGGTCGTTATAAAGCTGAAGCTGTAGTTTGTAGTTCTGACGGTCGGGTTGGTCACAGCTGAGCCGTCGCCGGGCCACAGATGGTTCGACTGCTCTGCTACAGCACGACAGAAAACAAAGTGATGAAGAAGAAACGGGGGGCACAAAGCTTAGTTTCTGGTACTTTCAGCTATGTTGCTAAAAGAAAAAAAAGAAAGAAAAATCAATAGTGTTGGTATTATCTGAGAAATTCAGTAAAATACTGCTCAGTGTGAGGAGAAGCTGTTTGTAGTTGAAGATATCAACCTGCATCATTTGTGTAAGTCAGCTTCCATCATCACACAGCAGTGTTCATGTCCTCATTAATCAGTCGACTACTACACTGTGTGACTTCACACCATGAAGGACTGACAGAATCAACGTTTGTGGAGTAACCTGACGTCATGCTGCAGTGGCCAATCACACCAATCAGACCGGCTGGTCAACAGTATTGATAATAATCCTCTTTGAAGTTGCCACAGGAATGCCATCCATCAACAATAATACAAGTTGTAATTGTTTCAACATTAACCAAACCTAGAATATGTCACATCTGAAAATACAGCACTGAAAATAATCTGCCGTCAGGGGAGAGACTGAGGATGTGCTCTGTTGGGGGTCCGAGTGAGGGGCAGGGAGACTGAACAAATGATGGGAAATCCAACAATGAAAGGGCAAAACTACAGCAGCCCAGAGAGGACATACTTTAGTGTAACCAGATCTGTTTTCTGTGAGCTGGAGTGAGATTTCTTGTGATCGGAAGAAAACTACATTTAAAAACTTGTGTCCTCTCACATCACACATTCTCTGAGTCAAACTCACCAAACATCTCAGTCGTCCAACAACACATCTTATTAATAAGAACATAATCTGAACCAGCAAAGAAGTGCAAGGCCTTCTGGGTAGAAGGAGACGGACGAAGCTCCGACAGCAGAATAACTCACTCTGATCTCTGTCCGATAAACTTCACTCACAATAAAATATTAGTGATTTTTGTTCTCAAGCTCTGATTTGCTTGTGATTGGTTAGTGTGAATCTAAAGGAACCAAAAACAAAACAGACTTTTCAACATTTCCCTTCCGGTCCGGATCAAAGAAAACTGAACCACAGTTTCGTCAGTCGGCGTAGTGCATGATGGACTCCACGTAGTTTCCAGGGAAGAGGCCGGTGGTCACGTTCATCACTCCTTCAAACCAGCCGTCCTCGTTCTTCTTGATGACGTAGATGATCGCTCCTTCCTGGAACGACAACTCGTCCTCCTTGTCAGCACTGTAGTCGTAGATGGCCACCACTGGGGGGCGACAAACACACCAAAATATTAGTACAAATCAGCTATGAGCCAGAAAGCTAACGTTATGCTAGCAAGTCAACAACACTGCGTACGGTCGACAAACAGTAAATACAATCTGACAGTGTGTTTAACAACAAGACCATCAGCTATCAGCCATGTCCCCAAATCAACATGAAGACTTCCACCAACAAATGATCGGCCATGTGTTCTGTCGGCCGCAGCCAATGGGATGTGAGATGACCTATGATGTATCAGGACGTTCAGAGGGGAAATGTAGGCTGTTGTGTGTTAGAGTCGCCCTCCTGTGGTGAGGATGAGGCGCTGCAGGATGACGACCAGTTTGACTGGTTTCCATTATCAGGAAGTAATAAACACCCTGCAGCCAATCAGAATCCAGGATTCACCCAAACCATGGTGTATTAATATGTTATAAAATCTTTTCGTTAAAATATTACTTCATACATCACAGACAACAGGAAGCTCCCCAAAAGTGAAGACAAAACATCTGGATGGCCCCCTGGTGGCTGGCTGCAGTATAGCTCATAAACCCCTCCCCCTCCATGTTAGCAGATG
>JBBPCS010000240.1:0-24694 GCA_037974645.1 Hollardia meadi
CAATGCTTCTTTTAGCAATGCAAATGTATTTACTGTATGCTGTATCGCTTGATGTGCAATCACTTCTTAATTTACAAGATAAAAGAATTCAAATTAGATGTGGTGTGGTTAAACAAAATCTTTAACAGCCTCACTTACCCCTCATTTCATTTCCTCTGCCACTCATTGTGAATGTGCTTGATGTCATCACAGTTTCTGCTCCAGGTTAAACAATATGTTCTTGTACTCTGAGAGTGGGACACATTTTGGTGTTTGAGTTTTGGCAAATAACTTTTCTCTGTCTCCATTTCTTGTTGTTGCCATGTTTCCTCTGGGTTGCCAGGTGTGTCTGTGTTAACACATCTAGATGGCGAGGCTGTGGGTCATCAGACCTTAATGATCGCAGCGCCCAGATAGTTTGCTGCTCTGTGTTGTCTTTTCAGAGCTAAACAGCGTTGAGGTTTAAGTTTTTGTTGTGATAAAGATTATTTATTTATTTTTAATTGCTGAATCACATTTCTCAATAGGAGTCTCTATCTCAAATGCTTTATTGATATGAGACAACTATTTTGCCAAAACATCACAAAGTGAATAACATTGATCATCTCGCTACAGTGCAATATTCTGCTGGGAAACCCTGGATCCTGACATTCATGTACACAAACCATTCGCCCAAACACCCTTGCAGATCAAGCACACCCCACATGGCACCGGCACACCCCGATGACATTGGTCCCCCAGCAGGACAATGTGTGCCGCTGCTCAGGAACAGCCAGAGGAACGTGACAAAGAGTTTAAGATGTCCTTCTGGTCTCAAAATGCCCCAAATCCAAATCTGATTGAGCTAAATGGGACTAAATGGGTCAAAGAACATCCACATGAATACCAGGACCCAGGGTTTCCCACTAGAACATTGTACTGTAGCCATGATCAATGTCATTCATCTGTCAGTGGTTTTGATGTTGTGGCTGACCGGTGTAAATTAAGTTTTGGTGGTTACATATGAATGAGAAAAGTGTTCATGAAATTTGAAAAACATGATCATAGAATGCGTTTTGTGCAAAAGCAATGAGAAGTGATCCACAGTTTGGTCCTCACTGACTGCTGCTATGCCGAATGTGTGAAGTGTTTGGAAGAAGTGAACTCCTACAGAAATGTTAGTTCGCACTTGTAAAAAACAATAGTCAATATACTGTTTTTCCCTTTGGTCGTAATTTGTTTTTATTTTCTTTCCCCGTCTCTCAGAAGGTTTTTATTTAACCTCTCTCTTAACTTCCTGACCTGAACAACAAGGTCGAGGCCACAGGGCTTGGTTTCTTTATTGATGAGATATAGGGTACGTCCATGCTGCATGGGGTAAAAACACATTGAAAAACTTTACTACTTTTCTTGTTGTTGTGGCAGTTTCAGTGAAAATGCCCCAAAAAATTCTAATGTGGGACACTGTCAGATAGGAGTTGTCCAACTACATGGAAAATCACCCGTATTACTGGTTCTTGCTAACTGATTTGGCAGAGTGTGAATTTATTTCTTGATGTGTCTTCATTTCAGTGAATCTTTGTCATTATTTTACAAAAAATAAGAAAGCAGAACACACGCTGCTTATGAAACTCAGATCAAACTATAATATTAGGCCATGCCGATCAATTATAATTCAAGTTTCGGGTTACTGCATAGTCTATTGCCTCTAATAGACTATGAAGGAGAAGACAAAGAAGTAAACAAGCTGAGAGAGAGACCAGGACGAGTCAGTGTGTTTTTACTTCTTGGTGTGTTTTTTTTCATTTTTGTGATGCTTCCCCATTATTTTTAAGTAACTGGTTGGTGGTGCAATTACTTCGATTCTAACACCCTAACATGTGGTCAGATCACTGTGAAAGTGCAGACGAGTTAAGTAGCAGTCAGCATGTCAGACTACACATACTGTCACACAGGTTCAAGTGTTGCATCTATTATTCCTCAGCCATCCTACAACTGAACACTAATTACTACAAGTCGCCTTCAAGAGCAACAAAGTCATTTTAAAATGTATTAACTCACATCGGGAAAAATCCTCTGAAGGTGTGTTGTTTTCAAGTCGATGTAATAAAGGCAATATATTGTTGCCACTTCTATAAAACACCCCAAAGGCGTGAAGTCTTGTTATTGTGAAGTTTTGGTTCATCAAATTTGTAAAGCGGTGATATCCTGTCGTTGCGCCCTCGTTACCCACATGCAGCTGGTTGCTTTGCAGTCAATATATAAGACCTGTGTGTTTCTAACTCTGCAGTTCATCAGCCATGGACAAAGGGTTGCTGCTGTGTGCCTGAACACTGATATTTGTCTGCCAATAGTAACCACTTTATCATTCATTATATATTGACCATAAAACTCACAAACAATAGGTAGCATTACAATTAGTGTCAGTATTGTCTTTGAAAAATCATTTATTTATTTATTTAATTGTTTGTTATACTACATATTATATACAATATACAGAAAATGAATCAGAAATGCCGGAACATGCTTATTAGTTTTATTTTTGTGTTTGGTTTGTTTTTTTAATATATTTTTTATTTATTCATTATATCAGCAGAAGTGTTAAAACAAAATGAAATAAATTGAAATGAATCCTTCCGTAGTCATCGTAGTGTTGCAGCAAGAGGGAGCATGGCACAACACTCGCACCTGCTGACTGACAGATCTGGAGCGGCTCGCACCTTGACGGCAGCAGGAAGGAGCTGCACTGAACGCCTCCTTACTGCTGTCTCCAAAATGTCTGTGGATGCTGCACCAAAAGTGAGGTTTTCCTCTTGCTTATTTGTTTGTTTGTTTTCAAAATCTTAACTATTTTCTTAAGTTTAAAAAAAAAAAAAAGTAACATTGCAACATCAGAATGTTAGCATTGTCATTGTGAGCACTGCGAGCATGCTGGTGTTAGCATTTAGCTCAAAGCACTCCTGTGTCCAGTTGAAGTTTGTCATAATTGATATTAACACTGGTTTTCACGGGGCTAAAATTAAGAGTACTAGAAACAGCAGTAGACGGGCAATTTATGTGTAAAATATTGCATCATCTATCCTCATTTCATCAAAAGAGGTTGGAGTGAAGACAGCAGGAAAATATTGTAAACAAACAGGATTGTTGAGGGATGTCTTGTTGTGTTTAATATTGACTTCTTGGTGTTTTGTCATTTTTGTGATGCTTTCTCATCATTTTTTATGGAACTGGTTAGTGGTGCAATTACTTTGAGTCCAACACCCTACCATGTGGTCAAATCACTGCGAAGGTACAGACAACATTAAATAACAGCCTACATCAGATGACACATGCTGTCATGCAATTTCACTACTGTTACAGCATCTATTATTTCTCAAACATCCAGTAAATTGAACAAGTATAACCACAGTGTGTTACCGACAGTTGCTGACCAATGAGAAACTCCACTTGGGCAGCTCTGGATTTGCTGCCTTGCTAAAGGGAACATAAACACTCCTGTCCTGCACTTTTCAACAACACGGCAAATTAAAGTCTATAAGACATAAAAAGACATTAAGACAAATACATGAAACACAAATCAAATAAAGAGACACATACTTAGGACAGAATAGAAATGTCTGAAAACATGTTTTAGGCTTATGTGATCTGCTGTTGTTTCAATGTGGAAACTGCATCATGTGACCACAAGATGGAGTCAGTCAGCCTTCATGTTGTTACAGTAATACTTCACTCTTTGGTTTTGGACAGTATAATATAGGTATGCGTCATATTTTGACAATGAATAACAGCATAGATTGAGATCTGTAATATTATCTTGCAATATTGGAAATTGTGAAAAAGAGATCTATTGTGAGCTATTGATTGATTGATCGATTAACATGAACAGAAATGTTTTGTTTTTATTACTCTTCTCCTACACTGAGATGTTTGTTCCTCATCTCCATCTCAGTGACTTTTCTTTGTTTTTTATGTCAGTGATCAGAGGAAAGTGGAGACATAGAGAACTGAAGATATGAAAACCTTTGTAAATGTTTTATAAAACACTATTATGTTGTCTAGTTGTAAACAGATATACAGACATTTTAATTGCTTATTAAAGTGCAGTATCAATACAATCGCATTTCACTACATTGTCATTCTTTATCTGTTTAAAAAAATAACAAATAGTCTGCTTGGAACACTAATGTGTGTCTGATATGTTTTGATTTATTATGGGGTTTTTGTTTGTTTTTTAGCAAAAAATTATATTTTTTCACTTCTTTTTAAAGAAGAATCTTTCTAGAAGCTGTGAAAATGCAAATTTTGTTCATTTCTAAAGTTTTCCTGCTGGACACATGATGTCTCCTGCTTCACTGTAAAGTGAAAGTATGTGCACTGGGGGCTTCAAGTTTCCACATCACACTGTTGAAAGTTAAATATTGGACCAGAATTGGCTTCCAGAATATTTGTGATGTCACAAATCATGCTCGTAGGCCCGCCTCTTAAAATCAGATTTTCACTGAGCACAGAGAAAATTTACATTTTCAGCAATGAATGTGAAAACAGCCTTACAGTGTCAGACTCTGCACATACATCATTCTACACAGTGAAGCTCAAACATTCAACTGGAGTAACATGAATAAAAACATATTTTTTGACTGGAGTTGACTTGAATAAACATTTACATCTGGTTACAACTAATGTGCTATTAGCCACAGGTAGTGTATTTTTTGGAGCAATGGGCCTTTGAAGCATTGGATGTTTGTTTTCCGGACAAATGGCTTTCAGTCCAGTGGAACATTTTTCGGTCTGTTGGGTATAATGGGCAGTCGGAACAATGGTATGACACCAAAGTCACACCATCATTTAAAGAGAGAAATCAATTCATTGCAAAGGAATTGCTGTGATTAGTTGATTAAAAAGTCGCAGAATACATTATTTGCAATGATTTGAACTTTGGTGAACTTTAACATGCAAATTTGCACCGTTTACCACAAGCTGTCCAGACTGTAGCCACATTTTGTTAAACGCTTTGCTAACTGACAGTTAGCAAGCTAGCTCAGACAGCTAGGCTGTGTCCCAATTCATTCCCTTTTTACTATATAGTATATTATATAGTAACACCTACATTTACTGACACTCAATCAAAATGGCTCATTTTACTTAGGTGTCTGAATGCTGAGTGTGTAAATGTATCCACAAATGATGCCCTACAAAAGCTTACACAAACGAACAAAAAACCCTACCCTATAAAACAACACCAAAACGAAATGTGTTTCATATAGAAGTGAAAATAACAATCACTATACCTATCAAACGCAAAATTATTATGACGTTTCCGTAATTTCAATTTAGTGCTCGTTAGAAAAGCAGCACTGCGTATCAGCTATATTGAAATTATTGAATGAGTGAACAAGGGAGGGATTTTGAACACAGTGAATTGTGACTGACAAGCACTAGCATGGTCTCAGCTAGTTAGCATACTAGCTGTTAGCTTTTCAGAGTAGTTCACTGACTAGGCCTAGTATAGTCCCTGCTGCCCTGGGCTTATTTTTCATGTGGGCACATGAATGAACTTCATGGTGCTATTTTCTGGTGAAACCAAGTCTGAATGGGGGACCAGCAGCTAAGTTCTGCTAATTTCTGGGGCCCCTAGCAGGTTAATGCCACCCTAGATTCATTTCTCAAACATTTTATAAAGCTATCTTTAATCTACTTTATGTAAGAACAGGATTGATGTAAACCATTCACTTATGATAATCACCTTTATGTTGAATGATAATTTACAAAATAAGAATCTAAACCGTTAGCTAACTTTTTGCTAGCTGGTCTGAATTTAAACTAGTGTGCATGATCCCTTAAGTGTGTTGACAACAGAAGAATACATACATACATACTACTAATTTAAAGTAATAAAAGTGAGAGTTTTCTCTACATGTGTACATGATTTTCTCTGTTGATCAGAGCTGTTACTGGGTGGTGCAGCTGCACTGTTGGCCAGAAGAAGGAAGTGTAAACAAAAAAATGTCTCTGCCAGATCTTGACTGATTAAAAACGAAAGCTAATCTTCCAGCAAGTCACAAGTGTACAAATAAAATCAAAATACAGTAAAGACACCACAGGTCTATACTTTTTATTGGCACCAGGACATCATTTCATACTGATTATAAAATTGTATATTCAAGATACAATATTTTACATATTTTGCTGGTTTATATAAAGTAGGTGTGACTAACTGTTTTTGTCGATCCTCTGATGCTGATAACATATCTGCTTTTGGCTGGATGGCTTTTTGTCTCACTGAGTTTAATGTTTTCCTCATGAAGTGAACAAAGGGTTTAGTTGGGACTTGGTTTCTGTCTCCTGTCACCTGACTTCTTTTTTTCTCCCCCTCTCTGAGTCATCCTTCTCAGAAGTGTGTTTATAGTGTGTGGAGCTACAAGATTCAGCTGGATAGCTGGATGGATTCCCGACTCACTGGTCAGAGAAACAAAGCAGTGACTGATGGTAAGAATGGCTTCTGAACTGATTATTGGGTGTATTCACATTACAGACTTGAGTCAAATCCTGCAGCTATGGCAATTTTAATTACAAGTAATTAAAAGTAAGTAGTAATTACAAATTTATAGTTTATTATATTTGATTGAATGGGACACTTGTCAATCTAATATAGATTTAATTATAAGAAAATAATGAGAGCAAAATACTTTCTAACCCACATCTGGTGAGTATTTTTCCAGAATGTTTACAATGTCAAAATGGCTTTCATTGTGCTGTTAGGATTTAGCTGATGCATAAGATAGAAAGGATGACAGTTCCAACTGTTATTTTTATTTTCTTACTGTCCTGCCACCATAGTCCAGATGAGAGAAAGTCTGGATAAAAATGTTGATATAAACATCTGAGTCATCTTCAGTTATTATCATGCACTCAAAGAAATAAAGTGAACTGCAGAGGTGCAGTGAGTGCTTTGCAGACAGTTTTTTTCACTGTGTTTTGGCGCCGATGCTACATACAGGCTGAATGAAAGGAATACTTTAGTTTAGTTTGTCTATGGTTTATAAGGCAATGGTGGAAGAAGAACTTAAACCTTTTACTGAGGTAAAAGTAGAAATATTATAGTGTAGAGAGAGGGTAAATTAAGTTGTATCTTTATTCATAACAAATCCAAGTTTATTTGTTGATTATATTTTGTATTAATAATCTGAACCTGCCATTTTGTATTTCATTGTGTCCATTGATGAAAATACATTATGTATGTGCTTAAGTACAATTTTGATTTAGGCTACTTTCCATTAATCTTCTCTTTTCTTGTCACTTTCTACTTCTACTCGAATACAATTCAGAGGGAAATATCGTACTTTTACTTCACGACATTCATCTAACAGCTTTAGTCACTAGTTAATTTAACCCAACAGTAAATACTATAAACAATATATTTAAGGCAATTTTCATGCAAAAATAGTTCATGTTTCTAGCTTCACAAATGTGAGGATTTTCTGCTTTTCCTTTCAATTAATTCTATAATTGTAATGTATTTTATTAATTTTGGACCATAGTAGCTTGACCAAAAGAGGCATTGTGAAGCTATCGATGAATGGCGAAATCAATCAGTAGATTAATTCAGCTCCACCTGAACCAATTAGAACTGATTTTACATCAACACATGAGTGGGCCCAATAATAATCTAATGATGTAATACATAATAGTTTGACAGCCACAGGGGTAGATTTTTCCGTCAGCGATTGGGGCCACATTGATACGATTCCTTATTTATACAATAGCATAATAGAATTCCTGAAATTGAATTACAGGCTTTTGGTTTTGTTGTGCCACCCCTAGATATTCATTGGCCCTGCCTGGCCACCCCAATGAAAAAAAAATTCTGAGGGTGCCACTGGATTGAGTACTTTTGGATTGCCTACTTTTTATTTTATTTATTTTTAAATTCTTTAACTAGCCTACTTTTGCTTAAGTACGCCCTTTGCTTGCACATGCAGAGTATAACTTCTCCAGGTCCTCTACATTGAGAGGGGTCTGCTCTACATTTGGGCTCAGCATGATGAAATCAGCTGGACATCGTTTGGGAATTTAAAGCCTGCAGTTATTCCCTAGTGTGCAGAGGCTCTCGCACTTGGTCCTTTTGTAAATTTCGGTATCGCTCGTTTTGTTCTTTTTCTAAGATAATGGTAACTCCGTGTGGAGCGCAGAACCCACCCAGTTGTGCTGCGCGGGTGTAAAAATCAAACGAACCATCCTCTCTCTCTTCAGAGCACGAGTCGAAGAGAAAATGTGGCGACACACAGGTGAAGAAAACATCGTGAGTACCTGTCAAATTGCGTACAGCTACAGTTTAAGCTGTTTAACTTCTGTGACGTTACATCTGTCTTTTTTAACACTGTACTGATAGTAAACATGTAGGTTCCAGGAAAGAAGATGTGGAGTTAAGGAAAAAGGAGGAGGTAACAATGTGGGAACTTTGGAGGTATTTTTTACTAGGCTACTATTTTACAAGGTAGGCCTACAGTTTGATCTACTGAAGCAACAAAGCTGGAAGGTTGGGGAAGCTGAGGTGGTTCAGGTTTATGTTGTGGACTGATTATATTGTATTTTTGTTCATTTTTACTGCTGAAGTACATATTTGGGGTAGTTGTATTTAATTCAGGTGTTTCCATTACATTCTTATCCACTACAACCCAAATGTTGTACTTTTTACTCCACTAACTTGATCTGACAGCTATAGTTATTACTTATCATACATTCTATTTGACATTTTATTTGTAGTTATTTTTAACTGTTCTTAACTGTTAACATTTATGAAAAGTATACAGTGTGAAATAAGTTCAATTAGCTCCACCTCAACCAGTAAAATGCTACTTACACATTAATACATGGGTAATAGTAATCCTTTAATACAATATAGTGCATTTGTACTGTATAACATTAACAGGGGCCGATTTCTGAATCATAAGTACTTTTACTTCAGATACTTTACATACATGTTGCTAATAATAAGTGCTTTTATATGTGACATTTGCAATGTTCTACTTGTAATTGATATTTTTAAGTATAAAATCTCAATACTTCCTCCAGCACTGTACTGTTCATATATTTATCTTAATCTGCAAGTAGGCCTAATTATCTAAAGAGGAAACAGGGACACTTATCCTGCGCTGAATTTTAAATAATCCGCTGTGTTTTCCTAAAGCAGAGTGCACTCTAAAGGTAAAGTAAATCTGTCAGATAATGTAGGTGAGTAAAAACTACAATATTTCCCTCTGAGATGTAGTGTAGTAGAATTATAAAGAAGCATAAAATGGAAGTATTCAAGTAAATACGTCAAAATTGCATTTAAGTACAATAATTGAGTAAATGTACATATATCAATGCTTTGTAGGGAGGGGGTTGAGTGCCAAATACAAAACTTTTTGTATGTTCAGTATGTTCATTTATTCAGAATAGAAATCTTAGCAGGGCGATCTCCAGAGAAATGTGAAAGTTTATGCAATCTGTACTTGTAAACTTTGTTTCTCCTCTGATCTTTGCATTTATCACGCTGCAGAGAGGCAGAATGAACTGAAATGAACAGGGAGGAACAGGTCAGGACACGACTTTCAAATGTCAACAAGGGATGTTGACAACAACTGATGTTATCGCAACACAATGAAGCCTACAATCAGAAAATAATTTGCAGACTTTCTTTCTTCTTTAGATGTTTCTTCCCAAACTGGAGGTTTATTTTGTTTCCACATACAGATATTTACTATTTTGGGGTCAATTCTTGTTACAGTTCAGCTTTAAAAAAGATAGCTCATTTCTGAAAGCGAGAATTAAATCCAGACACTGGCTCTACAGCTGCTTGTGGCTTTAGTGGAGTCATTGAACTAAATTATCACGATATTTAGCAATTTTAAATGTGTGTTCCTCTTTGATTTAAGATATATTCTCTGCCAGGACAATGAAATTAGGCAATACATCCTAAACTGGCATTTCACTCTAACATCACACTCTACAATGTAAACAACTGCAGATGAATTACATTTCATGCACGGACCCTCTACACATTGTTGCTCAAGCAGATTTCTGAATGTTTAAAGACAGTGAAGTGAAAAAAACACATTTTCATGTTCTTTGTTTCTGTGTTAATTGTTCATTTGTCTCATGTTACATGCTAAATGTTTTTTTAAAACATTTTGGACTATTTTTATATCAAAATCCCTCTATTTTCTCTTCCTGTAAGAAGAGTGAAGCACGTTCCTGAGGTTTACTTCCTACATACTGAGACATACGTATGTGCATCCACTACAACACTTGGTATTAGAAATCAAAATCTTTGTGATTTAAACAAAGTTAAACAGCGATTACTGCAGCTCCCATGAAAATTTACAAACGATTTCGAGGCGTGACGTTTAACCCATGAAGGTAAAGGGCTTATGGGAAATGGCAGTGTCCAATGTCCCACTTGGCCAGTAGATTAGTTTTACTGGCCCGTTGTTAATATTAACAGCCTCATAAGTTCCTGTAGCTGTTTAGCTCAATGCAGATGGCTTCATGGCTATCTAGCAGCTAGTGTCTCATAATACAGCTACACTGCAGTGAGATGACGCCCTCAATAACAGTCACGTTTTTGGTTCTAAACACTGTATGTATGACCAGATTTACAATAGCTCTGAACCTAGCTTTGACATGCCATATCTGTGATCAGCTTTCCCTGCATAAACCCTCACTGGCCCCAGGCTATCGGTTACTGTACAGCATATCTTACCCTGAATGGTGTTTGCTAAAATGCAGAAGCATTAAATAAACAACTATATGAGAAAGCTTTCAAAAAACTACCATCTTTATCTAAACTTATGAAGCGTGCCACACAATACTGTTCAGACATACTCTGTTCCAAGGCTGGATTTTTTGTTTTTTGGCATTGTTACAACTATCAATGGGATTTTGAGTGAGGTTGACTTACTTCTGTTACAGAACCCAGAAGTTCTGGTTTCACTTGGACTCTGTAAAACTGAACTTGACCTGTAGGTGTAGGCATCAAGCGGAGCAGTATCATGGTAGGGGCGGGGCTCTGTATCATGCTGTATCTGCAAAGCTACACCCACCTTTTTCACAATCCAGTCAAATTGCAGGGATTTGATTTTAATTCTTCTCGTAGCTGAATTCTTCCCAGATACCATATACCATTTCACTAAGAAATTTGTCACATTACTGAAGCAAAGATTTCATGTAGGTATTTAAATGTAAATGTACTTAGTTACACTTTCCAACACTCAAGTTAGTGTACCGTGTAGCACAATCAGAGCTGTAAATGTTTAAAGGACTCAGAAAAGTAATTCCAAATGTCCTCCCTCACAGCTTTATCTCATAATCATGGATGTCTCAGAGGAGCACGACTACTATTACCATGAAAACATCAGCTTCAACTTCACCTATGACGACTACCCCACCCTTTGTGAGAAGGGTGACGTCCGTTCCTTCGCAGCCCTCTTCCTCCCCATCATGTATACTGTGTGTCTGGTGGTGGGACTGGCGGGAAACGCCTTAGTTGTGGCTGTCTACGCCTACTACAAACGCCTCAAGACCATGACGGACACCTTCTTGACCCACCTGGCTGTGGCTGATCTACTCCTGCTCTTCACACTGCCTTTCTGGGCTGCTGATGCAGCGCAGGGCTGGGAGCTTGGGGAGGCCGTGTGTAAGATCGTGTCAGCCTGCTACACGGTCAACTTCACCTGCTGCATGCTGCTGCTGGCCTGCATCAGTCTGGATCGTTACTTAGCTGTAGCCAGGCTGCAAGGTAAAGACCAAAGAGGGCGGCTGCAGAGGACATTCACCAGGAGACACTGCTGGAAGATGTGTTTAGTTGTTTGGGCGACAGCTTTCATCCTCGGTCTTCCTGATTTAATACTATCAGAGGTGAGATGGATGTCAAATAGGAACTTCTGCCTGGCTATATACCCTTCATCAATGGCTGGAGGGGGGAAAGCTGCCCTGGAGATGGCGGAGGTGCTGCTGGGATTCCTGCTTCCTCTCCTGGTTATGGTGATTTGTTACTGGAGCGTGGGCTGGGCACTAAAGGGCCTCCCTGTTGAGAGCAGAGGCAAGAAGTTGAAAGCTGTACGAGTTCTCCTGATCGTAGTGGGAGTGTTTGTGGTCACTCAGCTGCCTTATAACGTGTTGAAAGTCTATCGAGCGATGGACTCAGTCTACGCCTTAGTGACCCACTGTGGGACGAGTAAAGTGTTGGATCAGGCAGCTCAGGTGACTGAGAGCTTGGCCCTCAGTCATTGCTGCCTCAACCCGATCCTCTACGCCTTTGTTGGGTCTTCCTTCAGGCAGCACATGATAAAAGTGGCCAAGAAGTTTGGTGAGAAGAGAAGAAAGAGGAGGCAAAATCCTGCAGAGGAAGGGATAGAGATGTCATTTAACTCCCACAGTGCATCCCAAGAGACAAACACATTCTCAGTATGAGTTACCACTAGTGCGTCATAGTGAAAGACGTCTCTGTGTATCAGAATCACTTATTTAGTATAATAGGAGAGCAGATAAAAGTGCTATATGTCTGTTTTTGAGAAGATAGTAGCAGTAGAAGCGTGTGGTAATAATTTTGTTGTACAAAAAGTCCACAGATATTTCAACACTCAATTCCCTCCGAATCAAAAACAGACAGTAATATAATTGTTAAGTCTTTTCCTCGTCCAGTTTATTAAAAAAATGTTCAAGCAAATGTACTTGTTTATATGTCTCTGCAAAAGAAAATTGTTTTTTCTGTCAAGTGAGTGATGATTTCATGTTAACTGAAGTTCTTGTAGTAGACATGACAATAAACTGATAATACAAGAGTGCCAGTGGCAGATTGGAGTTAGCCTTAGCCTTTAAGGCTTTCTGTCAGGCAGCTTTCTGACAGAAACCTCACAGAGCTGTCTAGCAGAAAGCACTTTCTGATAGAAAGCCTCTTCTGTCAGAAAGCATGTATTATAAAACTCACAAATCATGTGCAACCAGCACATGAGCTGTGCTGGGTTGTGTCTAGGGCTTGTACCTAGGAGACTGGGGTTTGTATCCTGAAGAAGGCTGTTTTATCCCCTTTATTCAGTAATTCGTTTGTTTTGGTCACACTTTGGTTAGGTTTAGGCACCACAAATACTTGGTTAAGTTTAGCTAACAAAACTACATGGTTAGATTTAGGCACCAAAACTACTTGGTTATGTTTAGGCAACAGAAATACTTCATTAGGTTTACACAATAAAAACACTTTGTTACGTTTACATCATGGTTTCGGTTAAAAATACACCCTTTCACAATGTTTAACGTGTTACAATAACATTTCTGGAAGAAAGCCCAACTTCTCCCATGTGCGTAATAGTGTACAACTATGCTAGCTGATCTGTGAGACTGTACCATTAGGGACAGCTGCTGTGCTGCTTTGAGCTAAATGCTAATAGCATGCTAGCATGAATATGCTGATGTTTAGTACGTATAACGTTTATTGTGTTAACGCCATCTTAGTTTAGCATGTCAGCATGCTAATGTATGCTAATTAGCACTTTGGTCATACACCAAAGTGTTGGACAAATTGAAATTTTGACCTGATGATGGTGCTAAGTGCAAAGTTACCAAAGATTTTGTTATTCATTCTGAGGGAGACGTGAATGTCTGAATCAAATTTCATGGTAATCTATCCAGTAGCTGTTGAAATATTTCTGTTTGGACCGAAGTGATAGACTGACAGTCTGAAGCTGCTGGTGTGGTTTTGTCCAATGTTTTTTTCAGTTTTGGTCCTGAAGAGTCAATATAATATTTCACCAGTTTTTTAGTAAGCACGATAATGAACTCTGAACTTACGACTTCAACTTGTTTTACAATAACAGTTCTAGAGCATCGAAAATGTCCATTTGCAGGATGACTCACAAGCTTAAATTTGGTTGTTTTGTTTATCCCACACAGTATAAAGTACAGATTTAACTTGATACTCTTCATCATTACACATGACAGTGAAAGTCATGTACTTTTCTCTTGTGGAAAACAACTCTTAATGCTTCTGATCCATTAGATGTTACGTGTCTGCAAGAATGTGTGGTGTCTGCTGTATAGCACGTACATCACATGCGGGCACCGCCTAATATGAAATGAGGAAGCAGGATTTTGGATTTCAAATACTTTCCTAGTTGAATTATGTACTGTCTTACTGCATATTTTATGTCTCACCACAATATAACCTTTATTTCATGAAAATTCAAAGATCAAACCGTCCACGGCAGAACTTTTTTGCACTTGTGGTGTTGCTTTCAGAGTCTTGTGCCAAATCAACATCCAGCGGAAACTAAATCTTTTCAAGAGGGAAAGCCAGAGCTTTGTTGTTTCCCGAATTCCTCAAAACATCTGAGACGCATTTACTGCACTTGTACATTACATATTATCCCTGAGCAGACAACCAAGTCTGCACAACAGATGAACTACTTCAAGTATCCTTTTTATGAGCTGGTGATGTAAAGATCATCATTCTTTGCAGCAAGTATAGATTGTGTTTAACACTGATTTTTCAGATTGCTTCGAAATTCTTTGTATCAACATGCGTAGCTGCATATAGAGGGAGGGTTGCACACAAACATTTAGTCATACACACGTGAAAAGTATTAGCACACTCTGTAACCTAGTCAGATGAACACAATTCAGGATTATTGCTTGCCCTTTGCAAACTGGTCAACATGGCCTTGTTCATAAGGCAAGGCAGGTTTATTTTTGTGAAGCACCTTTTAATAACAGGGCAAATCAAAGTGCTTAACACAGGACAAAGGCATTAAGAACAGATATAAAAAAAGCCCACAAGATAAATATATAAAAAGATTTGTTTTGTCCATAGAAAATAATTAGTTTCATCTTTGTTTTACTGGAGGACATTTTGGCACAGCCAGTCATTGATTTGTTGAATGCACTTGCTAAGTGCTTGTTTTGGACCACAGTCGCCTGGTGATACATAAATCTGTCGTCTGCACAGTTAAGGTTTGATATTATGTCGTTTTCCATAATCTTGTATGAACATGTAGCTGATGAGAATAGAGCCTTGAGGAAATCCATGTAATTTTTATACACCCAGGTAATTACACAAAGACCATATGTCTGATGTGCAGGAACTGACAGCTTGTCTAATTTCTGACAAGTGTGAAGTATTGAAGAACAGTTCAGGGACCACTGACACACAGTTTGTCTCCCATTACAAATTAGACATGAACACAGCACTACACAGTTTAAATATTTTTGCATTTCTGTCATTATTTTTCCCGTTAGGCATATGTATGCTGTGTTTTGTTATGTCACTAATCTCTCGGGCAAAATGTAAACACATTGAGTGCTCACTGCCTGTTAGAATGAGAGAAATAGAGAAGTTCCTAAGAGATAACAAAAAATAAATAAATACATTTGAATGTTTTTCAGTTGTCTTCCTGTGTTCCAGCTGGTACAAATCAAGTGGTTTATCAAGTGACGCTGCAGGCCATGTTCAGGCATGTGTGCTGTCTCATGTGGAAAACCATTTGAGGTTTCCATCCGTTTCAACCTGGGGATCACACTGTTAGATAATGTGTGATTAGCAAAGGCTTCGGTATTGTATTGTTTAAGACAACTTTGACAATCCTTAGACAAACAAATTTCACACAAAAGTTGAGTATGTTGAAGTAATTTGTGATTGTTTTGCCTCTCCTATCTTATTTTCTAATTTTCTAAATAAACTATGATCATTTCTCAGGAAAGAAAAGTTTGTAAGTCGAGATTAAATCAATTTATTGAAAAAACTTTCAATGTGCAAAAAAACAACAAAATGTAACAAAAAAAACCCATGACTTGTAATCAAAGCAAACTATAAATGTACAAAAATCCAACTTAAGGCTCTTAACATCTGATATTTCAGATCAGAAATATGGCTGATTCACTTTTAAAATTACGATTAAGGCAGTCAACCAGTTTCAACAAACTCAGAATAATTTTTTCTTAAATTAAGTAAAAAATATTAATTATTCAGAAATTACTGTAAGTATAAGACGTTTTTAAACAAAAAACTCAAGAGGCCTAAAACGGCAGTGTCACAATAATTTAGAAAAGAAAACTTTCTGGCATTTTCACATGAGAACAAGGTTACAAAATGCAACCAAAACATTCACTCATTAAATACAATATGCCATTTTCTGAAATATAACTATGGAATTGGTTAGGTTTTTGCAAAATATGCGTTCAATATAAAGAAAGTTACTTATATACCCTGAACTAGATCTCAAACCCTGTATAAAAGTTAGAAAGAATCCAATACTGAATTGTTACAACTGTGAGTCAGCTAAACCAAAACACTGACACAATACAAACTGTTCAAAAAGGAAGTAAAGCAGTTGTCTTCAAGTTTCAGGCTTTCCATTGGCTGTGGAAAAATACAAAGACGTGTACATATGAAAGTGCAGTAGGAGGCTGAAGGGTTTGTCCTGGCTTATTTCCACACCTCATTGGAAGGTTGTAGATATTTACCCAGTAAATAATTAAAAGTGGACACATAATAACCCATGGCTACATAAATATGTAATTGTAAATTAAAATTCAGGCACTTAGTTTAGTGTTGGCTGAGGGCAAAAGGCCAATATAATAAACTGGCAGACAGTGGTGAGGTCTGTTTTTTCTTTTAAAGGGTTTTTAAGATGAAAATATTATGTTTAAGTATCAGTTGTGCAGTTGTAGGGGGGAAAAAAAGGGGGGGGGGGGGCATCTTTAAAGCGACTTTAGAGAGGCATAAAGTGCTTCTCGAGATTGTATAATTGTACAGCTGAGGTGCTGTTAGCCATCAGTAATTGAGGATTTGCACATCGAACAGGTCACACACTCCCTCGTTGTCGTCCAGGTTGAAGCTGTAGTCTATACCTGCGTATGGAGAGAGGAGCATCAAAAAGAAAAAATCATGTAAAACATGGATAAAATTCAAAGACAGAAAGACTAGGTTGGTTAAGCCAGGCTTTCAGATGCTCACCATCAGTAGACATTAGCTCATCAATCAGGTCAACAGCTCCTAAGAATTAAAGACAACATGTTTCTATTTCACAGTAGAGTGAACCTCGCTCACAAAGAACTAAGCCTTGGGACAGAAACTCTAGCTTGGATCTTACAGCCATTACAGATCCATCACTGAAATTAATATAAAGCAAACATTAAATTAACTCCAGGTTTCACAGAATAAACTGTCATATCATAAACTTCATATCCCTGTGAGTTACCCTCTCTGTCATCCTTCAAATGGTCTCCAGCAGTGTTGAGCTTCAGCAGGCTGCTCACGTCCAATACAGACTGGAAATCTGGGCCCGCCAGGTCCATCTGTTGCTGCTCCAACAGTGCTGCTACCTGACTGTGACAGTCTGCAGGGATTGTGGGAGATGTAACAAGAAAACTTGTCTATATATTAAAGCCCCTTTCAGAAAATCACACCAGTGACATTACAGGGTGTAATTATGTGGACTTAAAAAAATATAAAAAGAGGCACACTGGGAGAGAGACACCCTCGTCGATCAGCTGTGTTGAGATACACGAAATTCTTAAAAGGGCTGAATCCAAATGTGCACCCTCTGGACTGAAGACACTGAGCCCTCACTGACCTTTGTCCATCCACTGCACCATGAAGAGAGTGCTGGTCAGCACTATGAGACAGGACTTGAGTGTTTCCATGCAGATGAATTATGACCCTGAGACTCAATTCAACAGTATACTTTTCTGTTGTAGTTGTGCAGAACAAATACAAGTCATCTTCTGTATGTTCAAAATCAAACCTTACTACATCAAATGTATTCAATGAAAATGAAAAAAGCTCATTTCTTTGAAAAGAAAAAACATATATTGCTATGGGTTAAAGGTAGTTTTCCACACAAAGTCTGGTAAAGTCTGCATCCCAAGCAGACTCTGTCAGAAGTCCGCTTGAGGCCCCTTGTGGACTTAATGAGTTGTAGATTAAGAAAGCACGTACAGATTTCCTGGGAACGAGGCCATAAAGTCCTCAAGTCTGCAAGTGTATTGAAGTCCAGAAATTTGAATTCAGCTAAGAGTTTAACATGTTTGGGAAGTGTCATTATCTATTTTATTGCCAAGAGTTAGATGGGAAGATTGATACCTCAGTCATGAAGCTACAGCCAGCAGCTGGTAAGCTTAGCTTAGTGTAAAGACTCCAGGAAGTCATTGCGCATGGCCACAGTCCCACACATAACCTCTAAATTCTTATTTTTGTTAACTAGCTCTGTATAAAAGGTAAAAAAACAAAAAAACAAAACAGCATCTCTAAACCTGGGCTATCTCTTGGCCAACACTGTGTAAACACAACATTTTTAACTTTGTGAGGTATGCAAGTAAAAATGCTTACTGTGTTGCTGTTGTGTTAATTCCTCATTTTTTCTGACTGGAAGGTGTGACTGTGTTTCACTTTGACACTGTGAAAGCATATTACTCAATCTTGTACTTATGACAACATGGACTCATCCTTTTAAAGCCTGAACACAGATAGAGAAGAGGTTTGTGCTACACAGGAAAATGTGGAATTGTACATTTATTCTGCTCACATCAGTTGATGTGGGAAAAGATGGAAATGTGGTCTTGTGGTTTTGGTTGTGGAAAAAAAAAAAAGTTGAGTCCGGCAATTGGCACAATTACTCTTCATAACTCACACATTAAGAACCTTGTGGTCTCTTAACTAAACTTAATCTAACAGAGACCAAAAAGTTAAAATAATAATATAATAATAATTATTGGATCAAAAAAAAGAGAGAAAAGCCTGTCGCGAGGTACCAACCCCAGTGTTCAGTGCAGGCTTCTTTGTGACTCTGTATAATACAGGCTTTCTGACAGAAGAGGCTTTTTGCCAGAAAGGACTTTCTGACAGAAGGTCTTCAAGGCCAACTACTCCCTGCACTGCTACGTGTGGCAGGCAAAATGGCTGATGTCTCCTCTTCAGTCCTCCCCTCTCATTTGACTCATAAATTACAATAATAGCAAAGTATATGAGTGAATAATAACCACGTTTGGGGAAAAAAATGTAGTCAGCTCTAAGTTCATCCATGTGGGCCTACGGAAAAATCATCCACCATGAATGGATTATTTTCTCAGATTTATCCAGCACCCATCCACATGGACATTTTACTCCACTATTCTGGTTCCTGTGCAATATATTGCCTTTCAAATTATGTGGACCAATGCAAGCTTTCCAGGTGATTTCTTTATTGTGTTGTACTGATGTATATGTGTTTTCTTTAACTTAAATAATAAGAGAGGTTGCAGAATTGCCCAGATGTCACAGTAATGACACTGCAGTAATTTTGCAGCACATTTAAGCAACAAAAAAACAACAACTGTCGTTAAAAACTCTCTAGAAGAAACAGAACTAAACTTTTAACTTCTAAAAGAAATATTTTTAGAGACAGTTCTAATGCAGCTAAAGATTAATCACGAGAATGGCTACTTTATTAAAATGTCACTGTATGAAATTGCACTGTGGGTGTGAGCTTTGGTATGTGTAGACGAACAAAGAGTTAAGCAACTAGGCCTCATGCTATTCACGCCATTTCATCCACCCGCAACCATTAATTAATCAAAAAGTACAGATATAACAGTGGTCTGGGTCCCCCCTACCCCATCGAAGCTTTAAATATTCGCGGCTAACTCTCACTGAAGCTTGAAGCCCTACAATGAACAAATTAAGATCAAAGAGTGTAATGCCAAACCTTTGTTTTATAAATGTTGTTCACTGCAGCCTAAGAGAAACCATTAAAAGGCAGTAACAATTGCACATGATGGTTATCTAGAGTAATTTTATCCTCAAAGTCCCTATCCTTACCAATCTGTATATCAGGAGGGGTGGATGATGGCGTCAGCACCTCACCGTGTTCTGGTAGCACCATCTGGTGGTCTGAGCAGAGAGAGTCCTGGCTGCAGTAGGAGGAGGAGGATGTGTTGGAGGTGGAGTAAACAGATGTCAAGATGGGGAACCTCTGCAGGCTGGCAGGGGTGCTGGGTGGAGTTGGACAGATGCTGTCAGTAGGCGGCACAGAGAAGACCACAGGTATTGAGGAGTCTGAATCCCTGTTGATGAGCATCACCTGGATGGGAGCAGAGTGGCTGCGTAGGTTCACCTGGTACTTCTTCTGACCACTCTGGCCCTAAGGAACAGCAATTTTGAGAAACATTTATTGTTATTACAGCAGCTGTAATGTACATTTTTATGTACACAATGGATCACATGACTAATTGTATGTGAAATGGGCTGCTTGTGGTGATGAACCATAGATGTATAACAAGAATTAGATACCAGACGCAAAGATGGCACCTATTCAATCCAATAAGAATTGCTTGCCTGGTGCAAACACCAAAAAAGTTTTCTAGTTTCAGGGTTTACTTGGTTGCGCAGCCCACTGAATATCTGCAGTAGTGTTTAGATTTTAACTTGCGTTTCTCAGCTTAAGGAAAGTTTTGCAAATATAAAACCTCCATGGATCAAACATTCATAATCGAAAGAGTCATAATTTAACTCGTTTGCAGTTTGAGGTGTCCTGTTAACAGTTTTACAGACATCTCTTATAACGGTGGTCTATGGGGAAAATGCTTTTTGGACTGCAGGGGAATATTTGGCTATAATACCGCAAGTGGCCACTGGGCAAAACTGGAAGCAAGCTGAGCGGCGCTGTCGTATCCATGTCTCAATGATATATTCATGTGATGAACCCACAGAAATGATTACACAATGCTACAGTTCAGCATCATTCTGCTAATTGTTTTATTCTACACACTGCAGATTTGCTGTTTTGGTTCACTTTCATGCTCTACAATAGCATAATTTCCAGCTACACCAAGCAGCTGTTTCCAGTGAAAAAGCTTTAAAAAACCTACTGTACACTACATACTTATTAGCAAGATTGTTTTCTGTCTAGTGGCTGTTATTGTTAACAGTGCAGAACAAACTTCCATGTATTCTAATCAATCAAAAAAAAAATCCTTGTGTAACCAACCATTTCAGGTAGCGGTACCTCCAGCTGGGTCCCAGCTGGAGCCAATACAGCCAGGAGAGTGTCTCCACTGAAGGCATTGCAGATGTCTTCATGTGTCACAAATTTGTAAGTGGAGAGGTGGCATTAAGGAAACACAAACAGGATTACTTAGGAGTGGAAAATGGGAACAATAAACCAGAAAAACAAGACTGTGAGCATTGTGTCAAGATTAGACTGGCTGTGATTTCACAACTGACAATAGCAATTATATCTATAATCCTTTCTTTGTAGTGTTTTCTCTGTTCAATAAGCAAACAATGTTGAAAGAATCAAGTAGGGATTTCTGTTCCTCTGAAATTAATAATTGAGGTCCCAAGAGGAGTAGAATTACAAACTGTAGAGAGACACATTTTTAACTTGCCTAAGCATGTTGAGCTAATGCAAAGTTACAGTTCATGTATGAAAAGAGATACAGAAAACAATTATCTGAACGGGAAAAAAAACCCCAAAACTTCTCAATCTAATGGCAGATAGCATAAAAAGATATGTTTTGGTGAGGGGATCATGGTTAAGGAGTTTGATGTTCTCCTCTAGCCATGCCTTCTGGTTGTCCAGCTCTTTCTCTTGGGCCTCCAGCTCAGAGATTTGGACCTTCAAAAGCTTCACCTGATCCATCACCTCCTGAGTTTGGCTGCCTGAGTTCTCACCCCTGGACACAAGGAAGATTCCAGATGACAGAAGAAAGTGTGAGGTGTAAACACAAGTCATACACTAGTAATGTTTTGCCAGTATAAGACAGCATTTGCTCTAAATCAGTCATTTTGACACATCAATACTCAACTGAAAATTAGATTTAGCTGCTAAAAGCCAAATATTTTTAAACTGAGCCTAAAGGTCAGGAGCTACTTTTTATGTGCAGTAGCAAAGCAAGTGCTTTTAAATATTTTTAGAACAACCTTCAAAAGTTCAAAGATATTGAAGGCAATAAAAAAAAAACATCAGTGAGAAGTAAATATTTCACAGATTCTAAAATGTTTAAATTTCTTGAAAATGTATTTATTTATTAAATCTATTTCAAACCTCCACTGAATTATGTTCTTGTTTTTCTTCTCGATCAACCCCACTCCTTCTAATACGTTGGTGATGTCGTATATCCTCCTCTTCTGCTTCACTGCCAAGCTGTCTGCAGCCTGATAAATTAGACATTTCATAAAAGGGTCTTGCTCAGTGACAGCTTAATATCTTGACGAGGTACTTCACAGACACTTTTAACAGGCATCAAAAGAAAACCCCAAATTTCTGTGGCAAACGCTGAGAAAAAAGAAAAAAAAAAGACTCTAGCAAAGCAGACAAATAAAGGTTTTGGCAAATTAAGCTGCACAAACAGCAAGTAAAACCTCTTAGTAGAAGAGGACAGTTATACAATAGAGTAGGAAGGAGGAGGGAAAGGGTCTAAGGGGCCTGCTGTGTAAACATTACCCAGCTTTGGCGCGCAAGAAGAGAGGGAAAACCATGAAAAGAAGGTAGATTTGTGGACACATAGGTTTGGCAAAGATACATCCACCAGTCAAAAGGGCTGCTAGGTAAATAATACAATAAAGTCTATCACAACCTGAATATTTGAGGGGAAAAGATTTATCCATGAATCTGTTAATTATATTTGCAATTACGTTTTAGCCTATATAAGATCAGAAAAATTGACTACAAGTGATTGATCAATTTTCTGTCGATTGATTAATTGGGAAACTGTCTTAATAGGAGATGTTACTAGACTACTGGTTCTTAATATGGGGGTCAGGACATCTCAGTGCTCTCTGGTCATCTCAGATCATAAGATAAATCTGATGGGTCGAAAAAACAAAATTTCTACAGTCATTCCTCTTCATCTTTTTTCTATGTGAATTACTTGATAGTTTTACCTCATCAGGGCCCTAAAAACAAAATAAAATAATGCATCACTCTTTGGTTGGTCTGGTCATAACCCACACACATTTGCAACTGGTGACATTGAGTCAGTAGCAGACATTGTTTTGTTTAAAGGTGTTGGGATCCAAGAAGATTGGGAACCACTGTACTGGACAGCCAGATTGTAACTGTGTAGTAGTGGTACTCCAAATGTCTGGTCTGGGAACCTCCATAGGTCATTAAAAGGGGCGTTGAGGGAGTCTGAATCAAAAAAGTATCAATTTACTTTCACTCTGATTTGATTAGGTAAACTCTACTCGAGTTATTTTAAAAGAGAATCCATAATATATGTAGTACTGCTACACTCAGTTATTCTTACCATTGTCTTAAATGGGACTGCCTCGCGACTTTAGGGTTGTATTGTTTAACGTTACTTTAATCTTTGATGGGGAGAAATAACATTTAAGGTACAGTATGAGCTAGTTTAATGCCATTATCAATTATACCGCAAACTGCTAGCTACACACGCGCTCTGCAAACCAGTAGAGCTTTCTAACTGCTTGTGAGTTGGTGTTAGTGAACCCACAAAGGAGGCCTGGGTAATGGCGGCTAGCTAGTCCACCTGTTAAACAAATCAATGCACCTGACTGGCCCCATTTGTGACTGACAGCCCTTTGTTCACAACTGCTAACTGGAAGCTGGCACTAAAGAACACCGATTAATACCCCCCCCCCAAAAAAAAAACACCCGCATACAACACCACTGCCCTCGCCGTTTCACTGACCACTTTCAAATCAAGGCGGCCATCCTTAGCTTGTTGAAGCAGACTGACAAACTTCATCGTGAGGAGCCCCAAACTTTTCTCGTGGCGACTCGGTGTTGAGCGTACAGTCTCCGTTGTCTCAAACTCCATCTTCTTTCAATAAAAGTGAGTCTTACTTATTTTGAGTAAGCCGCCTGTGTTTTAACTAGAAAATAACGAAAATTTGAAATTTCCTTTCCGCCCACATAACGTCCCTGTTACCGCAGGGGGACAGCGGCTCTATCAGTAGCGTTTTTAATGTTAAATCAACGAACGTTACGTTAGGTTACAGTTGCCATGGCAACCCTTGTCCAGTTCGTGCCCTCCCCGTCGTCGACGCCCCTCCTCAACCCAAATTTGATCCCGCCCTCCCCTTTAAACCGGACAGACAGGTATGACTTTATAGTTTATGGAACTGTTAAATCAATCCACATTCTGAACTGTATGGAAGCCTAAAAGAACAAAAAAAAAAAGTACATGAAAAGTAAAGCAAGTATACAATAATACTGATGGTAAGCTAAATCAAAATTCTGATATGAAGTCAAAATTATAACAAAGTCAAAATTTTGACTTTCCAGTAAGATATCAAAATTCTGATAGTAAGTCTTACTATTAATAATGACAAATGATTAATTTGACAAATTAGGTCAAAATCTGGATGCAATACTCTCCTCTAATTTTTGATGCAAGACAATAAAGCAGACTTTTAAAAAAGCTACTAAAACATGACATTTGACTTGATTTAAAGGTTGTCCTTCCACTGTGTCTATGTGGTCATGTCTTCACTTATGTTCTCGTCCACGTTTATTTCACTGTTAAGGTAAGATTCCTCTTTGTTGATTCATAGTAAACATTTCTGTAATTTAAAAAAATGTAAACTGATGTAAAGCTGTCCATTCTGTGCTCAGAATTTAATTTCTTCATTACTGAAACGATAAACAACTAACAATTTAAAAACTATCAATCTGTAACGATCTGATTTGTCTTTTTTTAAAACTATACACATATATATGTGTATATATATATACACATATATACATATACATATATCTAT
>JBBPCS010000242.1:0-13919 GCA_037974645.1 Hollardia meadi
GGGCGGGGGCAGAGCGGAGCTTCTGGAGGAATAAACACAACGAGTCACTGTTCGGATCCGATGTACTTTACTTTGTGCACATACGGTCCAGCCAAACGCATCATTGTTCGGTAAAAATTATTTGGTCTTTTCACTTAATCGGCCGAACAATTTGGGTTGACGAAATATTGGTATCAAAGTCCAAATTTGGGTGTCCTGACAACATTACTGTTAAGTATAATGGCAGTCCAGCCATATACTAGGTTTCACCCAGTCTTGTTAGATGACATATTGTATATGTACATGTTAAGTTCTAAAACAGAACTGAGACTGATATGACACCGCTGATATTAGATGATTATGAAAGAAACCCACATTACATTCAATTAAGACATTTTTTAAACTTTCATTACCAATTTTCTTCCTTCAACATCCATGCTTGGCAGCTAGAATTAGTATATTTCCCTTAAGGAAATTAATTCTGTCTGTGCCAATCTTCATAGATACATATATAACATATGCAAATATTACAAAAAAGAATCACAGTCAAAAGCAAAAAGTAACGTGCTCTATAGCCTACACAATGGTAACACCAACAATGAAGAATCTAAAGTTCGGTTCATGTATGGTTAAAGCTGGAGAAAGAATGTTGATATGTCAAATGGAATATAGACAAGAGTAGGAAAAGATTGTGACAATAGTTAAAACAACAGCTAATGCTAGCAGCTCTGTGAGGCTGTATTTAGGCACAACAGTGGTTTTAGCTAAATGTTAACACTAGCATGACAACATGCTCACAATGGCAATGCTACAGTAACATGCTGATGCTTGACAAATAATGCTTACCATACTCATCTTAGTTTAGCATGTCAGTATGGTAACTTTTGCACTAATTACAAAGTACAACCGAAAAGTTAAGGAATTAAAAAATTACATTTTTGCAATTCATCCGGTGGGGAAACATAAATGTCTCTACCTGATGTCATGATGTTGAGACATTTTAATCAATACCACAAATCTCAACCTCATGTTGGCACTAGAAGAAAAGGCTTCATCCTCTGGGAACCATGAATGTCTGTACAAAGTTTCATAACAACTAGTTGTTGAGATATTTCAGTCTTGACCAAAGTGGTGGACCGACAGTCGGGGTGGGCACCTCGTGATTCAATTCCATTCCAATTCAGAGGGCTGACGTAAACACATGTATAGTTACATTTCACCATCTGATTGGTTCAGCCATACAGGAGAATGTCGAGAATTGGGTTTTAAATTTCTGATTGGTTTCCTGTGTCGAGACATAATCTTTCAAGAGAGAAGCCCGGTGCATCTAAGAATCGAATATTTCCCCCACCCCAAACCGACACCCCGACATTTCCATCCATAGAACCGTCCCATGGATAAAAAGACAATGATTATTAATCTGTGAAAGGATGCAGTCTCCAACTTTAAAGTCAGACACACTAAAAATCCATCCACCACCTCATCTTCACTTTTTACATTCCCAAATAACGGACAAACTGCCTGCATAGCTTCTAGTAATAAAGGTTTCAACTGGATTGTAGTGCATGTTCAACATCATGTGTAAGCAACGTGTGTATAAGTGGCTTATTCATGTACTACTCATTCAAGTATTCATGACTCTGCTTTAACGACTGTCTTTGTAAGGAAGCTAATCAATTGAAATGCTGTCTAATGGTCTCCATCATCAATAATAGAGTGAGGCTGAGAATTTGGCCTCTATAATATTCCACATTTCAGAGAGCTTCTGTTTATCGATATAAACAGAATGTTGTATATATATATATATATATATATATATGATCATGGCTTCCGGAGACTGTGATTATACCAGACGAGCTATATGGAGCCTTTTGGGGGGTTTTCTGTTGTTTTTTTTCTGTTTTATGAAATGTGGACTGAAAAACTACAGTAAGTAGATGAGTGAATTTTCATTTTTGAGTGAACTGTTCCTTTAAGCATTTCACATTTAACAGCTCCACGTGTGTTGAAGGCAAATGGTGGCACAGGATGGAAAAACACTGTTCAGTTAAAAAGGTTTGTCTCTGTTTATATTGATAGATATCCATTATTTGGGTAAAATGGTCCCAGGAGCTCTTAATCTGTATCATTATCATTATTGTGATTCCATGTATGTGGAAATGGTTTCTCATTTTATTATCTGTGTGACTCATCATCTTTACTTAATGAGACATTAATCATCAAATAAATGCAGGAAATGGATTAAATGTAACAACAACAGATTAACCACAAACAACAACTCCTCTGTATTCTCTTCATAACACACGAAAACAGGAAATATTCACGCTTACACAAAGCAGACACATTTCCCTGCTTCAGCATGTTTCAAGCTGTCTGATTGATGGAATCATCAGCATCTGTGGTGGAGAGGGGTGATGTCACTGGACACATAATGCATCCAAGGCATTTACAGTACATTAATGGACACGCTGAAAGCCCGAGATGGAGCCCAAGGTTGGAGTACGTTCACCTAGAAGTCAGTGGAGGACTCTGAACAAAACAACACCACCTTGTAATTCACCCTTGAAACACAGTTTTATAGATCAGCTTCAGTGTCATTTAAAATTCTTCAAGGGATAAAACAATCTTTGATATACGCTGTAATAGGAAAATTAGCACAACAACAAACACTAGAAAAAAACCCCTCCTATCCTGCACTGTGTTCTGCACTCCACAGCATGACAATACACATTTATCATGGCAGAAGATGGAGAAAAACTTTTGTGTTTTGTTAACTGAGAAACTCAACTTTTTTTTTACTGTCAAAACTGGATTTAGCTGTAAGAACAGACATAAGTATTGTTTTTGTCCAAAGGTGCAATTTCACAAAAAAAATATTTTAACCTTTTACCTCCCACAGTCCAGCCTGCCGGATGTAGCATACTGCTGGTGCTATGAAAAGTTGTAAACTTGAACATGTATATCAATAGATTAGAATTGCATCCTTTCTGTCTTTGTGGTCATTTTCAAAACGAGCCTCTATTATAATAATAATACTTTCAAAGCACTCTTGTAATATAAAACTGCTGTAATACATCCTTGAAAATTTTTTGTAAGGGTGTAATATTTTATTACATTTGAACATTTAAGTGGACCAACCCCAAAAGTGGCAGGTGACAAAATGTTATACAGCCAAAGCCAGAAACACAGTTATTTGAATTTAATTGTTCGATTCCTCTTAACAGTGTTGAGGTTTTTGTCATCTCTAATGTTGATTTGGCTTTATCTTTTTACACTTTTAAAGACCACTTTACTTTGAAATGATGAATTTAGTACCAGTGCTTCTTAAATGTGACACGTGTCAGTGTGCAGAGGAATGAAAGCTGAAATCTCACAAGCACACACACTCTCACACTTTGTTGCAGGTGTGAAATCTGACTTCCCACAAATTACAAAGAAATGAAACTCAATGAAAAGACCAGCAATAAATGCAACAGATACTATTCTTGTGCTCGTGCCTCATCTAAACCCTCAGTCAGAAACAATCATTCAGAATCTCTCCGCGTGCTCTTTTGAGCATCTTAAAATAACTCTGATTGAGTTGTTCACGACTTTACTTGGAGAAGCTCTGCTATAGCTGCTGTCTGTACTCTCTGAGGACGGCCCGCACTCACCACAGCAGCCACCACTGCACGGTGTAATTTGGGATTAACGCCTGGTGTCAGGTACACACTAGCCGAATCCGTATGACCTTACAGTGTAACAGAGCTAAGCAGGAGCTCTGACCTCTGCTGCAACGCCATCTGCTTCAGGTCAGCCTGTGCATTACGGGAAATTAACCTCAGTATGTCTGACATACAGGTAGAAATGCTGCCACACAGGTAACTCCACAAAAACCTCAATTTGTCCAAAAAATGTCTTAAAAATAAGAAATTAAAGACAACTTTTTAAATTTTTAAATTCCAATCAACAAAGAACTCAAACCATCAACTGTCTTTTTAGTAAAGAAAGCAGACGTATGTTGTTTTGCATTTAAAGTTGCTCCATTGTAATGTCAATATTGTACATTCCCTACAGATGATGCACTAAACGAATGTGAATCTGCTACAGTTTGGCACTTTTTTGTGAGATCCTCAAGATGAAACGTGAACTCTGCAGCTCTTCTGTTGCCAGAAATCACCTTACCATCATTTCCAGAAGCCATCTTTAAATACTGTCCTTGTCAATTAAAATACCTCTGTGCCAAACTCCATTTGGAATAAGTGTTTTAGTTAAAGTTGATAGCAGCTGTGTACTATCAGACAGCAATCCCCACAAGGGTCTCATACATACAATAGATTCTTTGTGTACTTCCATGGCAACTCCAGAAGCTCCCTGTGAACCAACTTCACCCCCCATTATTATCTATTCCCTCGAGTTTGTCTGAGATGTTGGAAGTAAAAGCTCTGAATGTTCTTCCATACCGTAAAACATAAACTTTTTATTTTATATTGTATGTTGTAATAAAGCAGTAAAGTGTAGAACACCTGTTGTGCTTTTTGTTGTTGTTTGTCACTTTCAAATGAGACCCCCAAACTACTTGGATGCTTCGTCAAGTACAATACATGGAAGTAACATGCTGTAACAGGAAGGATGTGCTCCAGGATGTGGGTTTTAAACGACCAGATTACCGAGCTGCGTTCCTTAAATGTCACAACCACAGGGTCAGCTCGTGCTCACGCTACGTCCACTCCCAGCGCAGCAGCACCAAAATCCGTCATGTACGCTCCAAATGTCTCACGGTCACAAAATGAGTCGTTAAACCGGCAGAGGAACAACAAACCACGCGGATACGTACACTCGGTCCTGTATTCTTCCTCATGTACACCATCACGGAGGAAAAGTTTATTTACATAGAGCCTTGTTGCGCGCGCTTCACTGAACCAGGCGGTAAAAATGTTCCTTTCTCTCTGTTGAAAACGTGTTGAAGGGAAGCTTACCTTTGTACTGCAGCGAGTTGCCGGTTCGTATTTTCACAGTGCCGCTTATGGACTCTCCCGGACCGTAAACCACCTTGTTGTTGGTGAAAGTGACATCAAATTCTTGAAGCTTTCCCATGGCTCCGCTCCGCCACTCGGCCGATCTGCGTCTCTCAAAGAAGCGAGGATGCGATGCTGCTCACTCACCTGCTGCCGCGAGCGCCCTAGAGACCAGTGACGTCACTTCGACTGCCCCATTGAAAAAAAAAACATGGGGATTGATGATAACTGTTGTACTTTGTGGACTCGTCTCTCCTATATAATTCGGTTGCAAGATCATTCGGGGTGAAATTCTCAACCTGCTTGTGGCATTTTATTGCAGGAAGGACGATTAATGGATTTAATTGATTTACTGCACTTTATAGAAGAACAATGGACGTTATTGAATTGAATAGCCACCTCCCTATACAAGTTTTGCTATAGACCTTATGGTTTTGTCTAATGGTGTGACTTTATGTAAAAAGAAAGAGTAAAATGCCAGTAAAACTTAATAAAGGGGTAGGCCATTGTTGGTGATGCAACTTAACTTTCGAAAATAGATTTTAAATGTAGGCCCATTAAAAAGATATATGACCTATTATAAAATATGTTTGTTGTACTTTGTAAACTGTATTTTTGAGGGAACTAATATTAGAGAAAATGTAGAAAACAAAACAATATGATTTGTCATAGGTCTCATTCAAAATGCTATTTATTCTGTTATCTACTTGAAAGTTGGACATAGTTCTCAGGTATCAGATTGTACTGTAATGCACCTTAGCATACTGCAGATGCAGTTTAATGTCTGCACTCTACTTTGTGAAATCATAAAGTACGAAAGATGCTTACCGAGGAATAGTATTAGGCACATTCCCTTAACAATCATCATCATTGCAGATGCATTTTCAGCCGTCATTAAACCACTTGAGTATCTTTTGACCCAGGGGAAAATAGAGCTTCTGAACCAACCAACCCCCCCCACCCCCCCCGCCACCCCCCCACCCCCAGCCCACAAATTCTGGACCTATTACTTAGGCGTTCTCTAACGCCCCATTCCCGCACTCCCCAGTTGACACACAGAGTTCCAAGACCCTGCAAACTTGCATTCTTTGAATGGTTGGTAATCTGGTCTTGTTGGTGCCATGAACAACGTACCAAAACTCTACTCACACCGCAGTCTCAGTTTACATTATTGCAATCACATCCCCTTTCAAGTCCATTTTGCATTGTTGCATTATGGGACAAAAGTGTGTCGACATCGCATTCAGAATTTTAGTATGTCACAAAAAAAATGCTGAAAACACGTGTCGCAGATCATACACTTCCTGTCTCTGACTGTCCTTCCTGTCTGAATGTGCAGCATCAGCGGCTGGAGCAGATGTGACAGTTATCATGGTAATTAAAGTGGTGCATAAAAAGCTGACAGTAAAACGGACACAGTTTAAGCTTTAACATCCTGCACTTACCAGAAAACATAAAAAACACAGACATTACAATAATCCTCTCTGTCTCTCCGTCATCATCTTGGCTGCTAAAACAGACGTATCCATGACGACAGACAAACACCATGGTTGCCAAGTTACTGCATGTATCCATGGAAATCTGGTATGCGATAGCATCTGATCGGTATTCCTCTTTTTTCATTTACTCATGTTGCAAAAACCTCCCATCAAAAAGCTTGAATAATGAGTCATATTGACTCTGTGGGGCTGAAGGTGAGAGGATCGTATGTCAGGAAGTAACAGGATAAAATGGTCACACCATATGTCAGATACACTGAGCATCAGACTGAGTTGAATACATGCCAGTGCTAAGAGTATAATGACTAGACAACCTCATCCATGTCTTTTCTGCCTGCAAACATCATATGTTGCTTTGTGTGTGTGTCACCATTTTTTTTTTAAAACTCATATTTCACTCATCCCTTCTTGAAGTGCTACACAAATGGTGTTGCTCTGTTGTGACACTGAGCTTCTGCCAGGTAGTTCTGACTGGTGAATTACAATTGTTTACATGAACAGTCATGGTGAGACACTGTGAGATGACGATTATACCTGTGGCTCCACCTAGTGGACATTTGCCAGCAGTCAAAACAAAAAGCCTAAACAATTAGTTTGTCTGAAGTTATTTTGCTGGAGATTCTATAACAAATACCACAAAATCGATATATACTGTAGCCAAACTAAGTGGGCAACGCAATTGGTGCTTTAAGAAACTATTTCAAACAATACGAATGATTCACTCTCTATGCTGTCACACTAGAACTCTCCAAACTATAACACAACCTTAAAAGGTGCTTGTATCTAAAATATATATCAATAGTAAGATTAAAGCTCAGCCAGTATTTAAAATCACAGTATCAATATTGTATGGGTTTATTACCTGTTGTTTTAGATATTGACTTTTTATTTTCTACGTTGATATTTTGCAAACAAACAAAAAAACGAGCCAGACAAGTACAGCCCTTGGTGTCTTTATTTCACTTCACCCAAACATGATTCAGAGATTAAATGCAGTACAAACATGTATGCATGCTCAGAAAATAAAATAAAAAATTTTGTAGCAGTATTTCCAACTGTGACAAAGTTGCTTTAGGATATTAAATATTCTGCCAATAAATCATGTCTGATGACAGTAGTTAAAATAGCCTGCTGGAGAAGGCGCTGCCTGTGAACATGGATGTGTAAACTTCTTTGTGTTGCATGGACATGTTTTTCAAGTATTCATCTCAGATAAACTCAGAGACGGATGGTTATTACTCATCAGGTATCGTTCTCCTACTTGTTCTTGTCTTCTTCTTCTGAATCAAGCAGGCAGGTGCATGCAATGGCCTTTGTCACGGCGTACGGGTCGCAGTTTGCTGAAGGGCGGCGGTCCTCGAAGTAGCCTTTCTTCTCTTGGCCCACCTGGCGAGGGATGCGGATGCTGGAGCCTCGGTTGGCCACTCCGGCAGAGAACTCTTCAATGCTGGAGGTTTCATGGAGACCCGTGAGACGCCTTTTGTTGTCCTCCCCCCCATGTGGGTCATACACACGGATGTGCTCGGTGTGTTTTTTGCTCAGCTTCTCAATGGCCTGCTCGATGTATCTGTCATCAGAAAAAAGCATATACAATATTAATGAGTGACTAAAGATTTGCACATCCTTGCAAATCACATATAGATGATAGCTTATCTCATTTTACCCATGTATAAATTTGCAGTGTCAAGCACAAACCAAAAAATGGTGGCTGTTTCTTGCTAACTCATTTTCCCTGTATAATCTCGTCTCGCTTAAAACTGCTTTGTTTTTTATCACTAGGAGGCAGAAACGAGCTGTAAACGAACATCAGCCTTTATGTCGATTTAGCAAGCTTATTAGCAAACAGTTGTTTATTTGAAGGAACATTAGCATTCATTTGGAGTCATTATTCTGGCCATCTGATGAATGTTCATTCAGCATTCACTTTGTTTTTGGTCTGCACCTGGGAGAAGTTAGCCTTGAAGGCTTTCTGTCAGAAAGCATGTATTCTAAAGAGTCACAAAGTGGGTTGTATGCAGAGCTTTCACCCAGGTGACTGGGGTTTGTGCCCTGTGATATTATTTCAACTTTTCAGTTACACTTTGGTTATGGTTAGGCAACAACACTACTTGGTTGGGTTTAGGCAACTGGTTATGTTGATGAATACATCATGGTTTGGGCTAAAAATAGACCCTTTCACAACGCTAAGCATGTGTTGTACGTAAATAACTTTTGGGAAGACAGCCTTCAAGGCTAACTCCTCCCATGTATTTTTGGTTCCCACTGACTTCTGAGGTAGGTGTCTGACTTTAGCCGCTAAATACTCAACTACACTGAACAAAAATATAAATGCAACACTTTTGTTTTTGCTTGAGTTGAAATCAAAGATCTAAGACTTTTTCTATGTACACAAAAGGCCTATTTCTCTCAAATTTTGTTCACAAATTTGTTTGAATCTGTGTTAGTGAGCACTTCTCCTTTGCCAAGATAATCCATCCACCTGACAGGTGTGGCATATCAAAATAGAGACATTTGTTGTCATGCAAAAACAATTAGAGCCCTGTTTTAACAACCATGGCACTGTTTACCAAAACATTAATCTTTCAGATGAACAGAAAACAGAACTTAAGTGATTAATCAACAGTAAAATACTTTTGGGGAAATGTCAGTTTATGAGCAGGATTCAACATAAACTATTTTTTGATAACATGATAATCAACATTTCATTGTCATAATTCAATCCTAAATTATTAAGTGTGCTGCTTCCATTTCAGGAATTGTTTACTCACGTCAGTCCTCCGCCTTCCCTCATCTGTTTCGTGCTGACGTTTGTGTGGCAACCAGCGCCGTTCCAGTTGCCCTTCATTGGTTTGGGGTCCAGTGTTGCAACAATCCCAAAATCTTCACACACACGATGCAACAGGAAGCGTGCCACCCACAGATGGTCGCCCATCTCAATGCCCTCACAAGGACCCACCTGGAACTCCCACTGAAGTTAGAAGAAGCGCAGGCAAAGAGAAGAGAGGAATAGAGACATTAACAAAGACCAATAACTAAATGAATGCGTCGTCGTGCCAACGTGAAAGCATTTCCTATCCACTGTGCATTGGTATAGCGGTGACACTAACCTGAGATGGCATAACTTCAGCATTGGTGCCATAGATTTTGACCCCTGCATAGAGGCATGCCTTGTAGTGGCACTCCACAATGTCCCGTCCATAAGCATTCTGTGCCCCCACCCCACAGTAGTAAGGTCCTTAAAGTGGATGACATGATGGGAAGCTTGTTAGGACAAAATAAATACCAACCTGTACCAAAAAATACATTATATCTGTAATTCATTGACAATCCCAAGATAGATTTATTGTTGCTCTGTTAAGGGACATTTCACCCCAAATTCAAAAATACATATTTTTCCTCTTACCTATAGTGCAAAATCTGTATTTCTATTTTAGGGTGAACTGTCCCTTTAAGTAAATACTCAATATCTATCAATAATCCATTATTTACAACTTATAAACCTTAAATAGATTATGCCCCATCAAACAGCAGTAATAATTTTTTTTTTTTTTTAAAGTTCTCTCACATGACTGACGTGAACAAAGGGGTGAGAAAATGACTGCTGATTCACCTTGGGGTGCTGGGAATCCATTTGTGGGCCAACTAAAAGGATGTCCATCTATTCCTAGGAGCGTGTACTCCTGCTCCATGCCAAACCAGATACAGTGCTCTTTAACCTGCTCCATCACTTTGCTGCAGCTCGCTCGATGGTTGGTTTCTAAAAAGGAGAAAAAACAGCAAAACTTGTTTGTCCTGAACCTCACTGCATGGAATTATGACAAGAAAACATGGACAGATTTGTGAAAACTACCTGCAGGCAAACGGTTGTATTTAAGGACCTCACAAAGGACCAGTTTGTTGGGGTCGAGGGTGAATGGATCCCTGAACATGCGAGCGGGAACAAGGTACATGTCACTATTGGAGCCTTCGGCCTGGTATGTGCTCGAGCCATCAAAGTTCCACTCAGGAATATCTGACGAGATCAGATTAAACAAAAGACGACAGTAGTTACGACATCCCATCTAAATATAGTTCAAAATCAAACAAGGAAACAAAGATAACTCGTATGATGTCTTTTGTGAGGATAGTGCATATACTCTCATAGCTATGCAGAGAGATGTAAGTGCTCCAGTGTATTGTACTGAACAATGACAAATGTTTGTTCTCCAGCTGAACCTGCATATCACTCAGGTTGGACCAGGATGCAATTACACCTGTGTTGTGTACAATGGGCTACCCACCCTTTCCATGAAGGTTCTCCCTGACAAGTTAAAACTCTTGACAGATTATTCCCATACTGATTTCTGAACAATTCTTTCACTTGTCAATAAACATCCCCCAAATAACCTGTAAAATGCCTTTCCAAAGACATGCAGCTTAAATAACCCTTGAATCAAGTTCATAAAGCACTTCATTATTCTTGTAGGGCGCACTGAAGGGTCAAATTTAATTGTTTTACCCCTGAAACAACCTAATTACATGCATTTTTTTTTCACCTTTATCAAAATACAATTAAAGAGTGAACTGAAAACAGTCGACATACTGAAGATATTCTGTTTAACGCCAACTGCCACTCACTACCAATAGTAATTAAAAAAAAAAAATTTTAATCATAGAAAAACAGAGGCAATGTACCCGATATGGTTTTTGGCTCAAAGTCCAGGGTCCGGCTCTTGTTGCGAAGACCCTCTCCAGTGCCGTCGATCCAGATGTAGGTGACCTGACACTTGTCCCCCTGAGGCAGGCTCATGTACTGTTGGCGCACGGCCTTGCTGAGGCGGGAGCTGGACGACACCGACGCCATGTTCACCTTTAATCAAAGACAATGATGTCTTTATTACATTATGTTGCACGTCAGCTCTGGTGTTTGTTTTCCATTCGTTCACCCGCTGTTTTTTTCCTTCATTTGCTATCCTTTCTTTCCCTCCATTTTTCAAATTTCCGCATTTCATTCACTCTTTCCCTCCTCACCCAACCTGCCTGAAAATATTTTTTCCCAGAAAAACCGGTAACACGAGGTTTTCACAAGAAAGTGAAACCAGCTCCCCACTCCTCCTCCTCCTCCCCATTCTGAAGTAACTCGGTTTAAGTTGGACCCGGCAGGACTTGAAACACATTTGCATTAGATTGACCTCTGATATTAAGACACAGCAGCAGTGAATGTTGCATCATCATGCGGTATAATTGTACACTAACATTTACTGACAACTAATCTGACGCTGACTACTGTAAATAAAAATAGAATACAGTAGGGAAAAAACGTAATGCTTGTAACATTTGACGTCCGGTCTCTGAGGCTCTTACAATGTCGGCCTACTTAACGTGCTTGTACACGTGCAAATTTAATTTAACGCGAGTGCTCGGTGTCAGTAAAATAAAAGCAATGAATGGGCCAAACATACAGTGTTATACTACTTGTACACTATTTACTTTCAACAAATACACACAGCTAAGGAGTTTCTCCATGTGTTCCTTATAAATTCTGAGCATCATTATAACATGTTGACAAAATCTGTAAAAAGTGTATTTGTTAACAGATCCAGCCGTGGATAAAGAACATATCGTTATCATATTAGAATATGATGCTCTTAAAAAAAGATTCCCACACTTACTCGACAGGAAGATTACAAATCTTTTTTGAATCATCCTTCCTTTGTTTCACTTCAGTTCATTCAAAAACGCTCTTTCCATCTGTACTTTTAAACTTATACTTGCACTATAACCTGAAACTTGACGATTAGAAAGCTCCGTGAAACTCAAACTCTCGCTAAAGTGTCGTCTACAAACTCCTGGTTAGTCCGGGCTGCTCGAGCTGTATCACAGCAGAAGACTGAGCTAAGTTGTCAAGTAGTTGCATCAGACTCCTCAGCACTTTGGATCATGTAAGGAAGTAAAACAAAATGGAGATTTGATACATCCATGGCTCAAACTATGCGAGCCGTGTTTCACGGAGTACACCGTGCTGTTAAATTAAATTAAACAAATTAAAATAAACACGATATACATAGATAAATACTCACTGTGCGTGAGGCTGCTTCAGGCGGAGTTAAGCGTCTGGAAGACGACTGGCGGGTGATCTGCCGAGACCTGTTTTATGCTGGGACTCTAATTACCACGCTGATGACACAAGCTTACGTCCTGTACGTAATGACATGTCATGGGTCTTATACATGTATGCTTTGTGCTTTTCTTGTTTCCATTGAGACAGTCAAATCCTTCTCACCTCTGACTTTAAAAAAACAAAACAAATCTGTGAGAATGTCTGAAACAGGAAACACACTTCAAGCAGTAAACATGTTATGTCCAAATTGTAGTGAAAATCAACCCATTCTGTCTTCTATAAGACAGAAAAAACCCAATATGTCAGTGAAATCACTGCAGCTGAGAAGGACATGAAGTCTCATGAGAAATAGTAATGAACACCCACCTGTGCCAGAGAGGCCATCTGCTGATAGTGTCTGAACTGCTGTTTGCTGAGCTGAGAATCTCACACCTCACTGAACACAATTAGAGACTAGGAGCTGCTCCTGTGTTCAATTTCAGTCAGGTCAGCTGTTCTGAGATCAGGCAGAGGGGCAGAAATTCAACAACTCCCACAGAAACAGGACCAGTCACAGGGGACACCGATGAAGGCATGCTTAAGTGTGTGATGCATGCACAGAGCTGACCAAAGACGTAGGCATGTTAACTGCTCTAAGGGCCAGGGGGCCACAGAGGGCCTCCAGACAACCAAATGACAAAATGCTGTTGCATCCAAAAAAATGGCAACTTTTCAAGAACGAATAAAAATGTCCTTGTTTTAATTGGATGCGAGTGCTAATTTTTTGAGAAGGTTTGCTGAACCCACAAGGTTATTCATTTCTACAAGTCTTCTAATTATGCGTCTTGATTTTTTGTTACTGCTACCTGACTGTAGAGTCTATCAAAAACAAATACATTTTTTTAAGCCACTGAGGGGCCAATGAGGAGAACTTGTTCGGACGCGTGTTCTGGGCAAAACAATAAACCAATGTCCATTACGTTGTGTATCTTTCAGTGCGGTGACCCATTTATTCACCATCGGTGCACATGCTCACCTTAGCACAGGTAGAAAAACAGTTTAGTCCATAACTCATCACAGGTAAGTTTGCATTCATCGATTTCAGTTCATCACAGGTAAGTTTCCATTCATCAAGTCCAGTTTAAACACAATGCAAATGCTGCCATGCCACACTGACACGGTCAAAAAACTGTTTGCTTCCCCTTCACACACCTGCTGCTCCTCAACTGGAGCTTACCTATATACATTTCCAGTGCTAATGCTCCACCCAGTGTTCGAACACAAAAACTGCATATACAGTGGTGTGAAAAAGTGTTTGCCCCCTTCCTGATTTCTTATTTTTTTGCATGTTTGTCACACTTAAAT
>JBBPCS010000242.1:16973-47867 GCA_037974645.1 Hollardia meadi
CCCCCCCCCCCCCCCCCCCCCCCCCCCCCCCCCCCCCCCCCCCCCCCCCCCCCCCCCCCCCCCCCCCCCCCCAATCCTGCTAAAGGCTGTAAAATTACAGATATCCTCACAAGCAAGTCTCTGCAGGTACTCAGAGCGACCAGAGATTCATGATGACAAACACCAGTGCAAAACAAACACTCTAAAAGTGTGCAAAAATTATGAATATTTGTTCTTTTTGCCTTAATTGTGGCAAGAGCAATTGACTAACTCTGTAAACTGAAGACACTTGGCTTTTAGTTATTGTTGATGTTTTAAATAAAATAAAAATAAAAGATATGTTTCTGGCATAAACAGTAAACTGAAAAAAACAAACAACAAAAAAACACTGACAGTATGTGGTTTGTTGTAAAAGGTGTGAATGTGGAGAGATTGGACTGATGTTAGATCCTCTGCCTAAATGACTATTAACCCAGTCCCTCCCATACCACACTCTTTTTTCTATTATATATTTATTCATCTATTTATATAACTTTTAGTTTGTGAATACAACTGGCATTTATTTGTACAACCCTGTGTTGTAGAATGAAAAAAATGAGCCTTTAAAATGCCCAAGTATGACTTTCAAAATATTCTGGAATTTTTTTTGAGAAAATCTGTAAAAAAAAGAAAAAAAAAAGCTTTCTACATATGCAGTTACCAGTTACTGGACTGAACAACATGTAAAACCTCTGGCACATCTTACTTGTCACTGGATCTGTGACTTGGTTGGCGCAGTTGACTCCGACAGTGTACTCAATGTCATCCAGAGCGACAACGCCCGATGTGCCTTTGACTCCTTCAAACACAACCTGTTGAAAACAAAAAAAAAACGTCAGCAGAGACGAGTCGTCAGTCTATTTATAGAAACTTGAATGTACATGTTGTAATGTATTTGTCTGAGCTCATTAGAAATATTCCCTCACTTCCACCATTACAGTCCAAATTAAGACATTGAGCTATGTGCAGAATTTGATGTTTCTTTGGTCTGTAGAGAAGGTTTACATACAGACATAGTGTTACAGTTAAAGTTAGTATATACAGTCAGAGTCTGACCTGGTATTCCTCCGTAGATGTGATGTTGATGTCAAAGCGTTTCCACGGTGCTCCCAGTTCACGCACCACCAGCAGCTGATGGAGACGACCTTCAGACAGCCTCCACACCCTCAGCTCGCTGTCCGCTGCAGACATTTAAAAAACACATCAGGCACATCTGACAGTGAGATTCACATGTGGATGCAGCAACTTCAGAATTATATCTGACATTGATCCATACATGAGTCTGGCTTGTAGGCCCAGAATTTCAGACAGGTGCCTTTGGTCGGGGGCAGGTGAGGGCTCAGCAACTGAGCATTTTCATTGGCTGGTGTTCGTTCGCTGCTTGGCAGGAACAGGAAGTGACCTGGAAGAAAGGTTGGGAGGTCTATTTTAATGCTTCAGTACATTTTTGAAACATGCTGTTGGATAAAGAAAGACACACATAAAATGAGTTCAAAATGACCAAACTATTGTCCTCTCTGCCTTCTTTCTCTCAGTGTGAAGATCCTTTCGATAAGCAGTGAAGCACACCATGACTTGCATCTCTCTCGGGTTTACCTCTCTCTGTGCCCAGGGTGTGATCCTCAGGTGGGGTGGAGTAGTGCTTCTCTGCCTCCTGACTCGTCAGCTCCCAGTCCAGTTTGTCCACTTTGATGTTTTGAGTGTTGCTCCAGCTACACATCCCTCTCTCCAGATTGCACTTAGAACCTGAGATATTTAACAAAACAACAAGACTACGTCAAAACCTCGCATATGGCTGGACTGCATATGATGAATTTGTAAAAATGAGGACAATTTGTTAAAGGGGTCAATGGTATTCTCGAGTTTGAGTGTTTTGACCCTCTGTGGTTCCTGTAGCTAGTCAGTGTAGTAGCAGACAAGCACATTGAGTTAGTAATGTGAAGCCAGCAGCTATTTGTTTATTTCCACAGAGCATAGAAAATAAACAATAAACAATAAAAGTTTGATAATAAACTAATAATTCAGATAATATTATCGCAGTGGCATTGCTAATTTCCACTCCGTTTCAGTGTGTTAATGGTAATTCCATTATATGTTAGCAGCATCGAGCTAACGGAATACACACTTGTAACACAAGATTTCTGTAGTAAATTTGTAGTCTCTAAACCCATATTCAGAATATCCCTCCACAGTCACAGAACAAATTATACAACGCTCCCTGTGATAGGTAAAGTGAACATGATGAGTACAGTCAGTGGAGTTCTCCTTTAAAGGGCTCAACACCTGAAGGGCGGCCAGAAAAAACCAAACCTTACATCAGTGGCTGTAATATTGTCACTGTTATTACAATCAAACTAAGATGAATAAAAATAAAAGTGATCACTCAGTCTGAGATTGTGCCATATTTTTCAAATAAACACTGCACACTGAGGCCGATACAAACCTTGATCTTCACATGGGTGAGCTGAAAGGTAGATGTCATCAATTGCAATGTGAGTGTCTTTGCCTCCAGCTCCGACCACCTCGAACTCCAACTAGAGGAGCAGAATAAAGCACCGCGTCATCTTGGTTTAAACGAACAAACATGAGACCCTACATAAGTAAATAACTAACTGTGTCCTAACAGACCACCTGGAAAGTGGCTCTCTCCAGCTTCCACACTGTACCTGCCAGTCCTCAAGCCCACTCGAGATGTTCCCTCTGCCGTGGCGCCAGATGTCTCCCTGGTTCAGACTGTCCGAGAAGATCTTCACCTTCTCTCCCTTCAGCGGCTTCATATACAATGTCAGAGAACCTGCAGAAGTACACACAGTTATATTGTGGGTTGTTTTTTTTGCCATTGTTTGTGTGTGTTTAGACCTGTGAAGGTGTCTCACCAGGATTCACTCTTCCCATGTGATACCAGAAATGGAGACACTCTGTCTTGGCGGTTCCTTGGCGAACAGGGGAGGCTAGGACCCCAGTCTCACCAGTAGGAAGGATGTTCGCTCCGGTGTTAGCCATCATGTAGAAACCTGCGCAACCAACCAGGCAGAGGAAGATCAGAATTCCCTTTCTGCACTGTGCATTACAATATTACTCTTCTTTAATGGGATTTTCTCTCACCCAGTTCAGTCTCCAGAGTGTGGTCAGTTTTGGGTCCAGTTGTTGTGGCGGTGCGTCCGCTGCGATGAAGCCAGTGAACTTTACCGAAGCTGTTGTACCCACAGTGCTGGCCTTCAAAGGAACACATCCTTGGTAAGGTGCACGGGTGTTCCACGAGCGCCACATCGTCAATGGCCACGCGCCCATCAAAACCAGAGCGAACCGCTTCAAACATCAGCTGGAGGGAGGTCAAAGATCGGAAAGGGTGAGTCGGACAGAACGGAAGATAATGTTAAAATAATCTGTTTTTGACTACTACAAGATAAAGTCTTTTCAAAAATATTTGTTTAAAGCTGTAGTGATATTTTTGTTTTACCACAAGGAGGCAGACATTCTCAAAAATCCCAAATCATCCTATTAAACCCTCTTTCACTGTATCTTCCCCCTGTCATCACTAATTTTTTTTAATATGAAAGATGCATGAAGCTCTGAGACATTGTTTAGTCATTTCAGGCTGACTGCAGTCATTCCATACCTGAAAGTTTGTCAGCTGGTGTGGTACTGGGCAGTGCGCTTCGTGCCACATATTGCCATGAGCTCCACTGCGGGTCCAGAGGAGGCTCTCATAACCGCTGTTGTCTAACAGCTTCACATTCAGAGCACCTGGAAGCGATCAGTGGGCGAGGATGGACCAGGAGGAGTGAGAAGACAAAGAGATGATACAGTTTTCTGATTCTTTCCAGCTTCTATCAGGTAAGTTGTGCCATTTTTCAACAGTTATTCAGAAAATAAACGATCAGAACAGGCAAAAAACTTTATTAACTTAATTTTTATTATCTCACTCTAAACCGGTTGACATTCAGTCTCATCCTTACCTGTGTTTGGCCCGTACAGTTTGTAAAAGAAGGACAGGCAGTATTCTTTGGGACCCGGTAACTGTGTGAATGAAATTAAGCGCCCAGACGCACCACGCAGTGAAGGACTCCACATGTCCACAGCAAGGCTTCTGCCTGGACATCAACAGAAAGACGAGCGGGGATTTAATTGACTTTTAAGGCATCAAAAGTACAGCAGTGACACTTGATAGACTCAGACTGTATTGTCTTATAATATACCTTATGATTTATAGTGATTAGGAGTGATGCAGTTAATGAGCTTTATACTGAGCTGAGCACATTTACAGCAAATAGACCAACGATCTTCAGTTCTATTAAAAATACCCCCATTTATTATTTATTGATATCACTTCTCAAAAGGGCAAAACTGATTCTGAATATTTAAAATTATTATTTTCAAACCAGAAAAACCTTGGTCATTGTATTGCCAGTCTCAATATAAAGGAAGTCTCAAGCCTCGGTTTTGAAGTCACTGTCCAGCAAACCTTATGACATTTAAAAGTCAAGTCAATATTTTTGTGACACATTATGAGCATTATTATTGCACCAAACAATGGTTACAAAATAGCCTCCTCGTTCAAAATTTGATGTTACCTACCAGGGAGGCTAAGGAGTGTGTGTGTGAGGCACTCCCTACTAAAATAAGTACACGGATATACTGTACACCCATGAATTGTGTTTAATGTTTTTGTTTTTAAATGAGCCCACCGATCCCAATAGTGTGGTCCATCCCATCGAGCAGCATCCAGTCAAAGTTGTCACTGTTGTCCTGATACCATCCACACAGTCCACTTTCAAAGTTACAAGAGAGTGCTGGGAAGAAATAATAATAATCAAAGCACTAAGACATTTCTAGGTAATATATGAAAGTACGCATGACGCAACACTGCGTATTTATATGTGTGCAAACACTGTATTTGTGAGACTTACCTGTTGGAAAATATGGAAAATAGTCAGCATGGCAGCTGACAAAGCGAACGTTTTTCACTTTAATCTTTGCACATGGACAAAGTTTCACAGCACGAGCTTCAAACGCCAGCTGGGAAAGATAAAACAAGGAAAACAGAAGAGCCCTAATGAGTGAAAAGACAACAAATTTAATGTTACCAGCAAAGTAGATGCTGCCTTATTTCAACCACCAGACATATTTCATTGCTTTACTTCTAGCTGCAATGATTTGGCAGAACTTTAATTATTTCCTATTTTAATACTTAATGTTACCTTTCTAAATAAAATGCACCTTGTGGCACAAATACAAAATTAACTTTATTGTCCACCACCAAGGTCAGGACTTTGGGGATGTATCAAATGTCTTCAGGTAGAAATGTTTTCATAAAAGTCCTTATTTTTGATGACAGTGACTCATATCTGTGAGTCAGATCTCATCATCAGTGCAATCAACTGTAAAACGATAATTATATCAGTCCAGAAGAAAAAGCTGACCTGGAAGCGATGTTTTCTGACTCCAATAGTCAAGTTGACCTGCTGCCATGCCTCCGGCTCTGTTCCTGTCTTCCCACTGAACTCCCACAGTTTAGGCTGCGTGCCAAGCATGCTGTCAATCACCCTGACGGACAGCTCACCTGCAGCACAGACATAAACAAGATCTGATACCTGTGTCCTGGGAAAAGGTAAGAAGGGAAATAACATGTAAATTTACTTACCAATGTGACTTGGATTCCCAGTTAATGCAAAATCAAAGCTCAGGGTGCAGGCTGGGCCGGTGGGGCCCAGGAGGGGGGTCTGTGTCTGGGCCTCGGTCAGCTGCTGGCCTGGGGCCTTTGCTACATACAGGTACTCCTCTAAGAAATATGAAAGAAACAAATATAAAAAAAAAAATGTTTAATTTTGTTTAATGTTTAAAGTTTTGTTTAAATGATTGAATATTGGTAAATCAATAGTGTTGTGATGAAAGAGAGTGTTTGTACCTTTGGATGTGGAATTTTTATGCAGGACCCAACCTTGACTCCCAATGCTGGTGTCAGTCCAGCCTGAGCTGCCCTCCGTGTAAGAAAAATCCCCTGCAGAAAGGATTCATCCAGACAATCTCATTCAACGTGAGACAACAATCGAGACAGCTTTGGTGTTCAAAAACAACAACTTTAAACAATAACCGACCCGAACATATTCATTTAAAGGTGAAATATATGAGATTTTAAGCATTAATATAGCAGCAAACAACAGCAAACTAAAATGTGTTATGTAAAGATATAGTAAATTAATGGTGTCCTGAACAGAGAATAACATCACACTGCCTTTATGAGTGTGTCGTAATCTGAGATTCTCTGTTCTTTGTTTTGGTAGCCGGGCTGGTCACGGGTGCGTGTTATGGCACATGAGTGTTTATGTTAATAAATATGAGTTCGCCCTGTGTCCGTTTTCGACATGGCGGCCTGGTGGTTATGTTTCTTATATTAGAACTAAACACTACACTAAAATATGTTTCTGAAAACATTTGAAGTGAGAAAAGTAGGCAATGCAGTCACACAATTTTGATTCATATTTGAGCAGCACTGCACAACAGTTTGATCCGAGTTCTGTGAGCATGTGGGTTCAGATGCCGCTTCCTTATGTTGTTTTTGGGTTAGGGCTTTATTGAGTGAACAATGTGAGCATTTGTTTTAGCGTGAGATGCTGGTGCTTTAGTGCAATAGCTAGTGGCAGTGAATGTTCTATATTTAACTTAAAGTAAAGACAGCTAATCTACCTGCTTAGTTTCCTTTTTATTGCATTGCATATACAGTACATGCATAACTATATGTTATACTGAATAAAAAATAACAATAAATAAATAAATAAATACATAGGACTGTATGTTTTATCGCTGTCATATGGAGACATAATACCTTCATTTTTTTTTATTTACACAGCTTTCTTTGGTTGACCTTTTAAGCCCACAGAATGATAAAAACCCCTTTAAAAAAACTTCTAAAGCAAGTCAGGCTTTTCATAATACCCAAATAGTCAATATTTTAGAGATATAAAGTTTTCACCTGACAGCAGCATTTTCTAATTTGCTTATTTTGTGGGTGCAGCTTTATTTATGCACTTCTGCTGACTCTAAAGATTCCTTTTCAATCTTAAACCTTTGCAGATTTGTTGCTTAAGTCAAACTGAGGAAACAGGATGAGTAGACTCACCACATTTGGCTTCATCCTCTCCATCTGCACAGTCACGATTAAAATCACACATCTTGTTGGGTTCAATACACGGATGTTTAGGAGGTTTAGGGAATGTTGCCCAGGTATTATTCACTGTAGAAGAAAGATAGTAGATGTATCAAACCACAGATGGCATTTACTCTCATTCTATATTATGTGGAATCATTTTTTTTTTAAAAAGACAGTGAAAATGATTACCAGATGATTTGCGGCATTCAGGAGACAACACAATGCTGTCGACAGCAATACCTCCGTATGGAAAGTCCCTGATTGCTGCCATTATTACAATCTATAATGACAGAAAAATTGACAGAGGAAGAAGAGTTTAAAAGGGATGAATTTATTATAGCAATACAATTTAATCCAAACACAAAAGACTAAAGCTCTAATTCATTAATTTAGTAAGTGCTGTGTACACTTTTTGTGAAATAAAATACTATTTGCTTTTTATTAAATATATCTAAAACTTAAAGGAGTTGAATTTATGTAGTGGCCAGGATTTTGTTATTAAAGGACTGAAGTCAAAAACTGTGTGCTCTCAAACCTAATCTTTAGATGGTAATAAACAAACAGCGTTTCCATTACATAGTGCCTAACAGTCTATGTCTCACCTGTAAATTGATCAATATATATCCTGGCCACAACTTTAAATAATCAAATTTAAGATCCTAATGTCTGATGTTATTATATTATTTTTGGTTTTTATTGATATTGCCCACAGATGATTATCTCTACATTTTCACTTGGTAGATTTTAAAGGCCCATTTCAAAATATTTAGATTTTTATGCCCCCTCCCCCCGGTGTTTTATTTCTGTGTTCATGTGGATAATTGATTTCTTGGTCCCTTCAATTAGTTGTTATGGGTTGCAAACTAATGTGTGTTTTCATCCATTGCTGTAATGTGAATATTAGAAGCTCAGCACATCAAGATTCTCCAGTCAGGTGCATAGATTTATAATAATTAGATACTGAAGCCAAAGATGGCGCCTCTTCAGTCCAATGATAATTGCTCGTCTGGCGCATGTGCCAACAATGTTTTCAAGCCTCTGGGTTTACTTCCTGGTTATGCGGCCCACTGAATATGCAGAGTAGTGTTTTGTCCACCAACCCTGCCCATGAGTTCCCGCTCAGCCCATAGACTTTACATTGTGATGACATCAGAGATTTTTAAATGGCTTTTCTTGGCTCGAGGAAAGTTTTACAAATATAAAACCTCCATGGATCAAAAATTCATAATAGAAAGAGTCATAATTGACCTTGTTTGCAGTTTGAGGTGTCCTGCTAACAGTTTTACTGATGTGTCTTTTATAATGGTAAACAATGGGGTCAATTATTTTGGGGCTACAAGGGAATTTTTCGCTGCAGTGGCCACTGGGAAAAATTGGAAGCAAGGCTGAGCGGCATCGTCTTATCCAGGTCTAAATAACACAACGGTCAAAAAGTGGGAAACTGTGTAGAAAACATGATGGAAAAAAATTACATTTTTGTGTGTTTCATGTATTCATTTGTGTGTATTAGTTTTTGTCTGCCACAATTTTTTTTTATCTGTCTAGTCAAGTGAAAGCTTCAGTGGATGTTTAAGCCACATGCTTCATGTACATCGGGATTAAAAAATATGTTTTCCCTGCACTTAATCACATTTATTTTTATCGCAGCAACAACTTTGATGTATATTCTCATATATTCTCTATGCACCTGTCTGCATATACATAGGTGTGCAAAGATCACTTTTCTCTTTCATGTTTATCAAAAAAAAAATATTGGCTCATATATCCTACATATCCTTATTAGTTATATCAATATCAGTATATCACCTTTATTTATGAAACTTCAGTATCAATATCTCTGTTTTAAAGATGTTATAAGCTGAATCATCGTCACGACTACAGATTCAGGTGAAGTACTCACTTGGAAAGTGGAGCTGGTGACAATCTCCACCTCAGCCTTCACCCAAACATCGCCTAGAGCTCCGGCCCTCTCCCACACCGGGTAGATGTTACTGTCTGCCACCAGCACAGTCAGACCGCCGGACCTCGGCCCAAACTGGTGAGTGTACATCACCATCTACAGTAGAAAGATACAGAAAACCTGTCAAATTAGTTTAAAACTATGTTTAGAAATATTTTCTTTGTCTGTATCATTTAAACATAATGAATCATTAAAGAAAAAAGGAAAAGTACAATTTATTTTTTTAAGTAACTTCCTCCATTATTGTTTCCTTTTTTCTTTTTTACTTGAGGTTAAGTCTGCCTGAAAGTGAATTACTGTGTAATTAAGTAAAATAAAAACCTCTTAGACTGAAGTCAAAATCAGTTTGGGACTCACCTTGCAAGGATGTGAACTATTGGTGGGTTCCAATGGGGGACTTTGGAAAGCGGCCCAGTCATTTGTGAGACCACCATCAGGGACAGTGACATATAGGAAATGACCTGCAATAATAACGAATAATGAGATCCTTTATTTATTTATTTTTTATGTATGTAAAAGACAAAGTTACTTACAGTCACACTGAGCACACTGGCAATGAAACAGAACAACAGTATGGTTTCCACGGTGAAAAGCAGAAGGATAATTTCAAACCTGTTGCGCTGTTGTTGGAATGATCCCTGCCTGGTCCTTTCAGAGGATTTGCAATGGAGATGTTCTCCTGATTCGTCTTGACCCATTTCAGTTTGGACAGGGAAGACAGGTCCCATTCACAAAGGTCCTCCTCGAAGTCACAGCGCCTGAACCCTTCTGGAGATCACACAATAAACTCATTTTCAGATAGCAAAGGCAAAATTAGATAAAATCTGTAGTTCAGGTGTAAGTTTTTCTGACGATTAACCTCTTGTGATTGTGTATATGATGACTTCTCTGTCAGAAGCAAAAGTGGCAGCGGTGGCTGATAGGTAGTTCACATCCCATCTCAGACTAACACTCAACATTGGTTTCTTTTAAAGGAATCATTTGACATTTTGGGAAACAATCTTATTCGCCTCCTAGCTGAGAGTTAAATGAGATTGCAACCACTCTCATATCTGTCTGTTAAATATAAAGGGTTATTGAGTTATTTGATGCTATTAAAAGGAGAGGAAACATCATGATTGACATTTAAACCCTGCTTGAAATTGAGCCATGTGGGTATATACCCAACCCGTGGCTCCACCACTACCGCGCAGACTCAGTTGTCACCAGCGCAAAATGGCAGCGCTCGTATCCGGGATATTTTGTGGGAGGAAGTGGAGACACGTCGTCCATCTTTATATGTCAATGATCTGGACAAATTTCTACATATTTACTGGACAGTGGAGTCAGCGGGAGGCGCTCTGCTGTAATTCAGATGATATCTCACCACAGTTGTCCTCATCTGTCCTGTCACCGCAGTCGTCGCTGCCGTCACAGACCTGCCGCTCTGCCACGCAGCCCTCACGCCGACATTCTATCATGCCTGCAGGACACTCTTTACCAGGGGGTGGTACTGATGATGTAATGAGAGAGAAACAAACAGCAAGAAATTAATTTATTATATCTACGCTCATCATGGCTCTGCGGTATATTCATTTATTATAATTAACTGAGGGTGGGACACTCAAGACTCCATAGAACGTCTGCAAATTATGGGACTCACAGGGCAGAGCACAGTCCAGGAACTCCAGCTGGTCTACTGCCACATCTCCTCTCTGGCCCTCAGAGCGCTGCGACTGAAGACGGATTTGGAAGGTTGTGGGAATACGGCCCAGAAAGATGGTCGCCTCCCTCCAGCCTCGGACACTGGTGGCCTCAGGACGCCACACTATGGCCTCTCGAGAGTCCTGGTGAAGGACAGACGCCCACAAGGGTGTGAAGCCCAGACCTGTGTGACCTACAGGGAATATTATGAATACTTTATTAGCAGGGCAGCTGCAGGGGAAATGAAATCTCATCGCAGTGTATACACCAATAAAAATGTCTAATAATAATAATTATGTTTACTATAGATTCAGGTATAAAATAAACCAAGTCAGAGTTAAGAGAATTCCAAAACATGAATTCCAAAGAGAAAAAATATATACATAAAATACATACTATTGCTGCTTGTAAAAGTAGTACAAAATAACATGAAATCATTGTGTTTTGAATGCAGGACCTGGATGCATTAATGTTCGTTACCTGAGTCCCACAGGAAATATCTGAGACGAAGGCGACAGGTTGGTGAAGACTCTTTCATCTCTGGAGAGGTTAAAACTGCAGTATGGAGAGACTCCGACTTCACTGCACTCACTCCCATAAAAGAACCTGTGTGACGGGAAATATTAATATGTTTTATTTCAGATTGTTTACATTGCAGTCAAGTGCAGGCTCCTGCTTTTATTCTAGACTGATTATCACACCAAAAATACAATTTTTGTTTCAGTTCACGTTTGAATTACTGAAACAAATTGGAGATGTGGGTTCTTAGCTAGTTTTAACTAAAGCATCGTATTATTACTACAACAGTATATCACATATTTTTCAGGTAATTTGGTATAACCTGGTATGTGTGGCTTGTAGTGACAAACCCACAGAATTATCTTCAACTCTGCAGTTCTACAGAGCTTTTCAGCCTCTTTTGGCTAATAGTTTTGGAATGCCATCATATGGACAAAAAAAGACACATATATAAAATAAAATAAATACATAATAACAAAAACACAAACAAATAAAACACTTAAACCTATATTAACTGATTTTTTTGGCCACTTTGGGGCTGTGGAAATTAGCTGCAAAACAACAGTGACAGTTCAGATGGCAAACTTTTTAGCATAAAGTTTCCTAGCTACACACTCAGCAGTTATGTAGCAACATTAGCATTCATTAGGAGTTGTGTTTTGTATCTTTGGCTGCTAAACTTTCCATTAGGTTTACCAGCTAATTACTAACTTTGTCTTTCTGCCGCGTGGTGCTGAGCAGGTACAGAGAGCTTTATTGCAGAAACAGATACTATGAAAGCTGTGAGAGTAAAGTTGCTGTCAGGCAACCAAAACAATCAGTTCAAATATGCCATAAAGCCCTGCAGAGCTGGGGGGAGCTGCAGAGACCCTTCGCTTATTCTACTGTATAAAATGTATTTAAATGGGCTTGATATTTTTATAGATGCCAAGAGATAAGAGAAGGTGTATGAAACTATACCTGTAGCTGTCCCGGTGGTGTAGTCAGAGGACGGCCCACTGTCGGGCAGCGTGTCCCCTCTCTGACGTCTCTCCCAGCTGTACGCTGCTGCGTTGATGGACCGGTCAGTCCATCCACACATCCCTGCATCTTCAAAGTCACACTCAAACTCTTTTCCTCTGTAGCCTTGAGAGGTTTGAAAGAAGTACTAGTTAACTCTATGTTTTCTGCTAATGATACAAGCATTATTTGCTCTCTCACTGACACTCTCAAGAGTTAAGGCTTCAAAGTCTTCAAAAGATGTCTTTGTCATTGAGTGAGTGACACAACGTAATGATTGTTCTAGGGAGGAGCCACTGTTTTTTGATTTGTTTCAGTAGATGATGCTCAGACTTCTTCTTCAGGTATCACTCTATGTAAGTGCTTTTTGCCTGCCAGGTTTCAATTTTGAGATAACATTGCACAAGACAGTCCAATTTTGAACATTCATTAAATGTATGATAAAGTCTCATCATTACAACAGGTGTTGTCCTCTGTGGATACAACTTGGTAAACAAAGATCAGCATAAGGTACAGTAAACAACAGAAAATTCTGTTTAAAGCACAGTCTTTGCATCTGATGCCGTATTTAAATAACACTTTTAAACTTACCACAGTCTTTCTCATCGCTGCAGTCGGAACAGTCACACACAAAGTCACATTTCATCTCCGGACTCATACATGGATAGGCCCAAGAAACAGCCACTGTGTAATAGGATAAAATATTATCATTCACTAAAACTAAAACAAGATTAAAAGTGATGGTCTGGGTGACACCAGGTCTGACTTGTTCATTTGCATGTTACCAGCTTTTGTCATTTGGCAAAACAATCTTCACTCAAGGTCCAGTTAGTCACATGTTGTGAAGCTTTTGAACATATCATACAGTCTTCATCAGCACAAGAAGTCTGCTCAGCTGTCCTGGAAATGTAGATTTTAAAACGTTCCATTATTCTGAGCACATATTTGGATCTCTTTTAGCTCAAGGCTAGTCCTTCGAAACAAACACCTCCGAAAGCTCCAGGACATGAAAGCAAGTGGATCTTGAATGGAGATTGTTTTGTCAACTGCTGTAGTCCTAAAAGTGATCAGAATCATAGAGAGTTTAAACATCCTCGGCTCCATGATGACTAAATGATGAATTCTATGTGCTGATCAAGACAAACTGATCCAGAAGTTAAAAAGTAAGTGGACCCTGAGTGGAGATTGTTTTTACGACTGCTGATTCCAAGGTTGAACTGTCAGCTTATCTCGTGTGTGTATTTAATTGAAGTTTGAATTGTGAAAAGTAACGACCAACTCCAGCAGTCAGATAAATTTAGTAGTAGAGTACAACATTTTCCTCTGTTATAAAGTGGAGGAAAGTAGCGTCTCCCATGATGTAAATACCCCATGTATCAGAGCAACACAAGTAATTGTACTTAAACTTCCCATCTTTGCTTCTGTTGGCTAACATATGACTCAACCCCACACTCTCTTATCAGGACTCAAAGATTTATGGCACATCTAATGCGAATGAACTCAAAGGCTGGGGAGAAGTACTCAGGTTAACGCCAGCAAAATGCCATCCGTCCATCCAAAGGTCTCTGATTAAGACTCAAGACTTTGTGCCCCAGTGACCAGCCAGCTGCAAATCAGACATGTCACTGAGTAGGAACATGTATCACGTTTCCCAGTGAGACAATGTGCTGTTATATCACACACAGAGCATGCTGTAACAGCAGTGATATGACAGTGGAATAACGGCTGTGGCTCAGGAGGTAGAGCGTGTCAGTGTCCTTGGGCAAGATACTGAACCCCAAATTGCGAAGGCATAGCCATCGGTGTGTGAGTGTATGTGTTAGTGGTTACCTCTCCTAATGAGCAGGTAGCACCTTAGATATGTGAATGGATGAATGTGACAAGTGCTGTAAAGCGCTTTGAGGAGTCAAGTCCATTTGATAACAGTTCACTTTTTACTGAGGTCTGTTGACACCAATCAAATAAATAAGAAAATGTTTGAAAACATATTTTTGTCAAAATTGTTTCAGTTGTTTCTTTCCATTGTGAATTTAAAGTGAATGATAGTAATGATACTGATATCATTTTTTAAAGTAATGATAGTCTGATCTTGTATTACTAAATCTTCAGAATTGTACATTTAGACTTTTTTAGGACCCGGCAGCCAAACAAGACAAACACAGATTTGTTATTAGTCCAAATATTTACTAATCATTGTATGAATGCAAATCTAATTTCTTAACTGGTTTGGTCATTTTTATGGGAAAACAAGTAAAAACTGTCTTGATCTCTATGTCAATGTAAATGGATGTTACAAGAACACATAATGTCACCAAAATAAATCATAAACAATGCAGATCTATCTAACTAAGGTTTAGATAGCTATCTATATATCTAGCTAGCTAGATAGATAGAGTAAATTGCTGGAATTAGCCTATAATATAGCCACATGTAAGTTTTATTTATATAATGTAAACCATCCCTCGGTTGCTAAAACTCCCATATTGCTAGAAAATGTACAAAGGTCCTGATTTGAATTGACAATGTTGGAAATGAACAATCTGATTTCATTAGAAACTGTTAAACTTTAAGTCATTAATACCTAATAAATAAATCTGGGACTCATCAAACTAACCATAAACCACCTAGGTGGGAGTGATTTTTATTTTTTAAGGTATTATTTGCACTCAAAGTCAGTAGTTCCAGCTGAGAAGTTGATTGGTGGAGGCTGCACAGCCATTAAATCTAAAGCAGCAGCAGCAGCATTTCTACATCAAGTGTTACTTAAAAGTCACACTGTTTGAACAGAGTCTGGCTGAATGTGCTCTTACCAAACTGCAGAGTCAACAGCAGAATGAGCGCTGAACTCCTCAACTGTAACATCCTCCTCCACCTGATCAGCCTGCCGGTCTGAAAACAACCTGGGGAGTGAATGATGGTTGACTCTGACCTCTTCTCCATTTCTAAGAGATAACACCTGGACTTTAAATTCTCCCAGAATGCAACTGCAACAAACCATCATAAAACAATTTCCTGCAGCATACACATCTGTACATTGCATGACAGCTGAAGTGGACACAGTTGGCAACAGACATGCAGAGCGATTACGACTCCACAGACTTTGTTTCACTGGAGCAGTTTGTGACAGAAGTGACAGAAATACACCCACCCACACTCCACAGCTGTCTGTGTTGCATAATGTGTTTGACACATTAATGTAATGTAAAAGATTGACATTGAGATTTTAGCAACAGTGTTCAAGCTGTTTCTTTAAAAAAAACAAAAAAAAAACACTAAAGGACAAATTGACAGTGTGCAAAAGTCCTATTTAGTGAAGTTAAAGATTTGAGCTGTGCAACTATACTGTGAACACAACTGAGATTATTTTATCTGTGGAACAATTGAAAACAGATTTGGTATATTATACTATTTTTCACTTTTGAAGGACCTCCACTAACCGTGCCCCCCTGCCTCAAGTGTACTTTACTTACTAATGCCAAATGTCGCTCAAATGTCCATGCAGCCTTTTAGTATTTTTCAGCTAGTTGTTTTGTTTTATAGTACGCAACTTTACTGTTTGACTCATATCTCTAACAGGATTGTTTCCTGTCCCCGCTGACAGCTGTTGTCAGCAAAGAGTCTCAAAATCTCAGATAAACTCACTGTACTCTACCTGCTCAGCACCAACCAGCAGACAAAGTTAGCAACCAGCTGGCGAAGGAAGTGGCGTTTAGCAACTGAAGAGGGGTTGGTGGATACACAGAAGGCTAAAAGGTGTAAATGTTGAACTTAAACTTGCCTAATGAATGAAGGACTGCTAACACTGTTTGATGTCTGCTGGTGACTAGCTAGCTAGTTAGTTAAAACATTAACTTTATCATGGGGTGTTTACAACCTGTTGCACTACCGGAAAAAAAAAATGCAGGTTTATTATCTAGATGTACTAAGTCAACAGCATATTGAGTATCCTGTCACTAACAATATTGGCAATATAAATGATTTCAAAATCCTTCAGCGCACTGGTAATCTTGGAAGATCATCAAGTCCATTTGGTCTTATCTAGGTCACATTTAATTAAGGCCACAACATTCATCAGCAGTTTACAGTCTGGAGGCTGACAGGAATACTAATAAGACAAGCAACAATGGAGGGCCCCGTTCATTTTTCTGCTCTGCAACAAAAAAAAGCCAGATTTCAGAAAACATTTATGAAATATACCGTACATCATTTATGAAGCTACTTGACTCTCAAAACAAGTCAGTGAGTGACTGGATGTCACCCTGCCAGTTATTTATTTATAATTCCAGATGAGATTTCATACCACTGGAATTTCACTAAGATAAACATGCATTTGTTTTACATCCAAATTGAGTACAAATGTGAAAAACATCATTGTCTCTTATTCTCGACTTAAACTGTGACTAAAAATAACCCCCAAAATTGCCTGTTTTCTGATCAGACTTGTTGCTGAATGTCAGACTCAGTCTTTAATGACATGGTGTGCGTTCTCATGAGGGGTAACAGATTAAGTGCAGTGTTAGTCCAGGAGAAACTGCATCCAACAGAGGCTGGTCTGAGTTCAGTTCAGTATCCTTCATTGTCCCAGGTCACCTCATAGTCTGGATACCGAGCCTTCAGTTTCTCAGTAGCTACTGCATGGTTTGCTCGTCCAAATCCCTGTAAAGGAAAGTACAATGTTCCATTAGAGTTAGAAAATAACCAATTAAGCTCAAATAATGAATATTTAACACTGATTTAAACGACAATGTGAAAGGGACTGCTCATAGTGACAAACCCATCTGTTATCAGCCAACTCTGCAGCAATATGGACCTTTTAAGCCTCTTTCAGCTCATAGTTTTATGGCAGTGCACTCTATGAACTATGTTATCGTCTACATAATCTCAGGTTTCATTCAGCAGGACTATCTCACCATGGAGTATCCATAGACGTGGATTTTCTTGGCCTGGGATTCATGTCTAATCCTCCCTCCTCCGACACACTCACAGTCCAGGTGGTCGCTTTTTTCCAGCTCCTCGGAAACCTTATCATAGATATCAGCTACAAGGGAAAGGACATGTAAGTAAGTGAGCAATGTATTAGACTCTACTTTTAAATGCATTAATGAAAAGCATAATAACTTGGTTTGTGATGGAAGAGTAATTTGAACTACAAATTTTAGTATCAATTAATCTATATATATATATATTTTTTTTTTAAATAAATAATTGAGGTGCTTCAATTTTGGCTTAATCACATTTGTTGGTAGTAAACTTGTGAATAAATTTGTTAGACCATGATGTTTTGTACTTCAGACACAAACTTTGACATGAATATACTTATGAACTGTTTTGAATTACTGCAGGTCTGGGCAGTTTCTATGGAGGGTACATATAAAACAACCAAATAAAGTGAAATACAATACACATTGTTATTTGTATTGAGTCTTTATGTATTTGTTTAGTATGTCATACCTGAATGAAAACATTTAAGATGTATTACATTGCAGCATAGGCAGCGTAGATCTTTCTATACTAAATACATATTAGTATGTTCCATTGATATTCTACCATAGCTTATTATGATAGTGTGTTATTAAAGGCAGAATGATTCCAATTTATACTAGAGACCTCTCAGTATGACAAAATACAATCCAACAGCATCATTAACTACATCCTACAGAATGACCATATAGTTGAATCAAAACCTCTGTAACTACAATGCTATAAAATTAACATTATAACCTTCATTAAGGGAGGATTTATTGCAGGGCTGCATTGGTTTTCCATAGGTGTAAACTGGCAAGTCATATAGCCTCATAAAGCCCTTACTAGCCTGTGATGCAGTCCTGTTAGCCCTCTTTGGTTCTAGATTAGCGCTCCTGACTCACCATGGTACTCAGCCCAGCCGTATCCTCGGACTATATCTACCTCCGACTCGTCACCCTTCTCTTTGCTATGAACTCTGATCAGGACGTACTTAAACACGCCGGACGGGTCGATGTCTGCCTGTGGTATGTTGGCCATTAGAGCCGCAGCCTTCGTCTGCGTGCACATCTCCCAACTCCTCAGCGACCACACTAGCAAACAAGCTAACAGACAAAAGACTTCTATTTTCTCAACAGACTCCGTGTCTGCCTACGCGGAAAGCGTTACAGCTTTGTAAGGCCCTTTCTATTTTGATGTAAACGTGAATGGAGTAACATGAACTTGTTACATATACAATTGTTATACATACAGTTAGTGGTTACAACTAATAACGGCACCGCTGCCTCTGTTGGTTCTGCCATGTAGCAACAGAAAAGTCTTCCGGTCACGGCCTTCAAAATAAAAGCTATATAATGAATATTCCTCATGTCAGTTCGTCACTGAACTAACACGCGGATGTTTTCCCTGCTTACAAATCATTTTAAGCCTGTTTGGACTGCGCTTACGCCTTAAAGTTTTAATTGGAAGAAAGAGTTGCATATAACAATAACATATAGGCTATCTTTTGACCTTTATTTCATTTATTCCTTCTTGACATATGCCAACTTTTACCTACCCTTCTTTTGTTGTCTTTTTCTCTGATGTCAAACTTGAGTGAATCCCAGTTTAATGAAATGCTTTGGAGTGTGGAGAAAATTGTATAAGCCTTTTGGTCCCCTTCCTCTCCTGCATTTATTCAATTAATCATACCATTGTATGTCCTTTACCATTTTCATTGTGCAAGCTAATAAGTAAAAAAAAGATACTATTTTTATTGCATTTTTCTAGAATTTGTTCCATATTCTATTTTAATTATTTAACTGACACTGATAACTGATCTGTGCATTCACGAAGCAGAATTAAACAGCAAATCACTTTACTGTAAAACTATGTAAACATTTCCGCTTTTATTCTGAAAGCAATGCGACTATATCGATAGTTATTGGAACAAGCCGCATGTTTCCGTAAAGTAAAGAATTCTGGCAGTTGTAGTCCAGAGGAGAAGCATTGGCTGAAAGAAGAGGACCCGAACCTCATGACCCAAACCCAGTAGACTCCTTGTACAAAGCAAACACAAATCAAAGAATTTATTTAGTTATCCGATGTATAACATGACCACACAGAGAGCAATATACCATCATGATAATTCAAAATTCAAAGTTACACATTGACTAAGCATTTACTGTGGCTTATTCTACTGAAAATGTTGGTAAGGTATAACATAAAAATCTTTCATCTGTTGTCACATTTGTTTTATCTAACATTGATTGAATGGGTTGAAAGAAAGCACAGTAACCTGCACCAACTTTTACTGGGATAGTTATTTTTCTTCTACAAGCAAATCTACTATGCCACTACAATAATTTGAAAAATGCTACAATATACATAAAAATCTGACATGTAGGGGGCTTTAATGGATCTGAAACATTTTGGAAGTTCTTGGAAAATGTGCCCTGCATGACCGAACAGCTGCTGCTAAAATCTTTATTTAGCACAGCTCCACATCAACAGCTGCCTTCACCTTTTTATGCCAGCACAACTGTTACATATTGGAATGTCTTTTGCCAGTAAATGATCATCATTTAAAACACTGAGTAGCCTTTTATGTCAAATGATCCATATTTGTTGACAATGTTTTCTTGCAAATCATTTTTTGGAAGGTTCACTTGTTTTCATGTTCAAACTCAGCCTGTAAAGCAGAAGGCGTGGGCACAATTAGTGCAATACAAGTCATGTGTAATCTAATCCAATACAGCAGGCCTTAAACATTACTTTTATCTTGCAAAATGTCTTATTGTACAATACAGTTCAGTGCAACACCACCACAGTTTACTCAAGTTTGATCATTACATCTTTACTGAAAGACCCCATGATTGTTTTTCTGACCTTACTGACTAAAGAGCAGAGATTCAAGTGTGCCGAAGTGACTTAATAACCTCCTCCGTGTGACTCAACATATCTGCCTCACAAGGTCAGTTTTTGAAGAAACTGATCCAAGCAGCTCTAAGGTTCCCAGAGACTAGTTTGTTTCAGTCAACAAATGTTTAAAATATACAAACACCTGCTGTTTACCACATCTGTATGTTATAGATTATTTAAAATTAATCTAGGGGGACTAAAATGTGAATAAAAATACTCAACTGAAAAAGATCTTTGAATACAAAAAACTGAAAATAGTGATTCTTTACATATTAAACTGGTAGTTATCTCCGTAGTGTGCTTCATTTACTGTAACAGTGTTTCAGAGTAGTCAAGCTTTCCACAAAAAACATAAGAGCTGGCATTTCACTCCATACAACCAAAGATTGGTTTGACTTTTCAAGAATAAAAATTACATTCACAGATTTCATCGTGCTGGCTCTGTACTCCAGCATATTGTTTTTCAAATGACAAAAGACTAATGACTTTAATTTGTGGGTTTCTGCATCCACATCAGATGATCAATGGAGTTGTTGTAGTCATTTTCATACACAGTCCTACAATTTTAGGTGACAGAGAGTAATTGGACAAGTAAACATAACTCAACATAAAGTCAATATAATTACGCAATTGCCCTTTTTAGTCAGTGGATAAACAGTGCAGTCTCCATGATCATTGTCCTATTACATTAACCTAAAATTTGCAGGACTAAATATATTATAATATTAAAACCTTTAAATAAAGCTCATATTCAGATCTAACATGCTGGAGTACAAGGCCAACACAAACAAAAACATGTCACTGCCTTTTTGTTTTCTCACTGCACTGTATAGAGAGACAAAGTCCAACCCTATCCAGTATCCCCCATGGGACAAACATGGCCGTCACCTTGGCACAGAAGTATAACAAGAGGTGAAAATCACTCCAAGTCGGGCCATGTTGACAGCTAAAGCTATGTGAAAACAGAGTTAGTCTGTTTTGTAAGCTAGCTAGCATGTGAGACCAGCTCTACAAGGTTCCGGTTTATGGGATTCGGTAAGTGTTAAATGAGACAATGTCACTTATGCGAGTGTTCGGTGTATCGTCTTTCTAATTACATACAGTATTTTCACAGTCTTATACTTCAACAGATTTACAGTATGACAAACCAGGAGTTGCAAAATTATATTTTAAAAATTGACAAACAATTTGTGTAATTCAAGGAACAATTCAAGGTGGATCATAATGATTTGTCTCTTGCCATTAACAACCATTCATATTTTTTTCTGAAATAAGGTCTCATGGTGGTCCACCGGACTTTGCCTCTCTATGTTGTTGCAGCATCTAGATGGCACTTTCACTGTCTTTCTTCTTCCCACCACACGCTTGGAGTAAGATAAAGACCAGCACTGCTGCCAGCAGGAGGACAAAGAGAAAGATAAGCGTTCCCCACACTGCCGGGGTCAGAGCCTTCCTCAGCCCTGGGCTCTCTGCCGGCAGCAAGTTGCTCAAAGTGAGCATGTAGCCCAGAGCCCAACCCACAGAGGCGTCACCTGCCTGAAAGATCAGCAACAAATGATTACCGCAAGTTAAACGGGTTTTTAGTTTCTAACTATTTAGTAAAGTGATGATGAAGTTCTCACCTTCCTCTGAAAAGAAATGTGTGGGAACGACGTCTCATCAAAGCTGTATCCTCTCAACATGAGAATTTTAACAAACACAGAGGAGGCACAGTAGTCCTGCAAACGAGACTTTTGTTCTGGAGCAAGAATCAGCATCTGTAACAAATCCAAGACTCTGTTAAAATGTTATTGTTAAAATACAATAAATAAGTAAAATTAAAAATGACGCTCATCTGCCCAAAAATATATGGGGCGCAGATTGTGCCACTAGTGGTTAACAATAGTCAGTGTATTTAAACAAAAGTCTACACTTTAGTTTAGCGTGTTAGCAAGCTACCATTGCTAATTAGCAGTAAACAAAAAGTACAACTGAGGCTGATGGGAATGAAGTATTGGACACCTTAAAAATGTTTGATGGCAATAGATGAAGAGTTAAAGGATTCACATCACATCATATTTATTACAATTCGGGAATATGCATGTGTTCACCAAATTCCATCCAATCCATCTAGTGGATCTGAATGAATTTCATTAAATGAGATCTTTGATATGCCTGTGGCTCTAGATGAGAAGAATCAAATTCCATCAAAGTTCCATCAAATAGTTGCTAGCCATGCTAGTATTGTTGCTCGAACATCTATAAAGTGATTTATTAAATTTAAAATATTATTATCAGTAAAAAAATATAAAAACATCCTTGCTGATAAGGATGCCCCTTTCATACCCAATCATGTTACTATCACCTGTTACCAGTTAACCTCTTGTTTGACCCAACTTACTGGCCAACTTGTTTGAAATGCGTTGCTGACATAAAATTCAGAATAAGCACAAAAATCAATGAAGTTGATGAGGTAAAACATGAAATATATTGTCCTTGGACTGTTTTCATTTGAGTATATGTCAGAAAGGATTAGGAAATTATCAAATTCTGTTTCATTTGTTTTACACATCGTTCAAACTTTTTTGGAATCAGGGATGGATGAGGGGAGATATGAAAGGATGACATACGCATTATTGGAAATGGAATGGATAAAGCCTTTTAAAATGTGTTCTCAAATCCATTAATCAATTGAGAATGGGTTTTAAATTGATAATTAACCAATGAATATGTAAATTGGTCAGGTTGCACACTGCACTCCATGCATGCATGAACATAGATGCACAGACACACGATACATTATACATAAATAGAACAATAAAAAAAGAACATTACTTGATTGTAAGTCATCATGCACACAGTTTTGGCTGCTTCCTCCAGCTGTGAAGGAGTGCTCACAGTGATACCGGTGATACGCTGCAGGAAGGAGTGAATGTAGAAGAATGCAGAGAATGCCTGATATCACAGAAAGAGGAGAAAATACAAAACTCAGATTGGGGCAATTGGGAGCACATGGGAAACAATTATCCATAAGAGCAATAGAATGACACATAAATGATGTCTACAGCCTATGTTTCTATATTTTTCCTCTTTAATTACAGTCATTCTTACACTGTCACAATGCTGATGCAATAAATAAATGTGCCACCACCTCAGTATATATTTACCATTCATTTATTTACTCACGTACTTTATTACAATTTGAAGGAGCCTGTACTTTACAGTTTCAATTTTTTAAAACTTTCTCATTTACACTTCACTTTCAAAAATATTGGAATTTGGAAAATTCCAATATTTGGGAAACATGATATTGTAAATATGATGAACTAATATACAGAAGATACAAAGTATTTCATACAAATAATATCAAAAGATATAATATGTAACATTTCCACATTAAAATGAACAACCCAGACCCTAGAACAACTTCAAACCCAGAGAAATCTGTCTTTTATTCAAGGTAACAGTTACTGTTGTTGTTAGCATGGTTGTTAGCCATCCACTGGCAATCCCATTAGGCTTTGGTTGAGTCTGCATCGACAAATCAGAACCCCCCTCCCCCAGCTAGGCTCTTGTGGGCCCAGTGGCCACTCGTGGTACTGCAGTGAAAAATTCCCCTACGGCCAAAACGGCATTTTCCCCATAGACCACCATTATAAAAGAGATGTCTGTAAAACTGTTGACAGGACACCGCAAACTGCAAACAAGGTCAAATATGACTCTTTCTATTATACATTTTTGATCCATGGAGGTTTTATATTTGTCAAAACTTTTCTCAAGCTGAGAAAAGTGATTTAAAAATCTCTGACATCATCACAATGTAAAGTCTATGTATTGGCAGGAACTCACGGGCTGGCGCAGTGGGAGAAACACTACTGTGCATATTCAGTGGGCCCATAACTCATAACCAGGAAGTAATCCTAGACAACTTTTTTGCTGTATGCGCCGGGCGAGCAATTCTCATTTGAATAGGTGCATCTTTGTATCTGGTATTTAGTTCTTTATAAATCTATGGGAAAACAACAACTCCCATGATCCCACACCACTAACATCTTTTGTTTCGTTCTGATCATTGACTGTATATATATACATATAGAACAGGTTTTGATTGAGAGCCCCTTGGGGCAGAAATTAGAAACTGCGTTTAAGTAGCTTTACTTTAAACACCAACTTTTAATTTTTATTGATTTTTCATTTATTATATTTTTGATTATAACTTTGATTTACATTGTCAAAATATTAGTGAAAAGGAAAATTCCTTTGCTTTTTTTTTTTTTAAATTTTGCATTTTTTGCTTCAAATACATTTACCTGGGTATATTTTTGAATGCAGGACTTGTGGTGTTGCTACTAGAGATGGGAGGTTCGACTCCTTTTACTGAATCAAATTTGTATGAGTCACTCACCAAAAAGAATCATGTTTTCGAGTCACCCAGAACCCGCCACCGCAGCCGCTGGCCCCAGCGCCCATAGAGCATGCGCACGAGACGGTCGAGCGACTCTAGCCGGCTAACTTCCGGTTTAGTGCTCAGCTAACTTAAATGGGATAAAATGTTAAATCATGCGGCTCTTCTAGACTTTTGAAATGTTATTGGACCGAATGGATCAAATTCTGATAGTGAAACAAGTCATTTCGTAAGGGTAGAGACGCCCAAAAAAAATATCCCACCGTTTTACAGCCACTTCTTTTCCCATGATTGTGGGCCCCTGCCTGCTGGACCGGGAAGTTGTAATTACACGTTTTGGCCACTATGTCAAATTGCCTTCAAAGCCGGCGGCGCTGTTCTGCGGGCTTGCTCAGGCTGTTTCAGAGCAGCCTAACTTGAGTTTACAGCTGAGTATCAAGTCATCACTCACACCCGCTGTACCAACAAGTTCCACCCACTCCAAGTCCCCACTGATTCACATGATTAGACCAAGAGTTCTCAAAGGCAAAACATTTATTTTTTACATATCCCTTTCTCACGTCCTCAGTTCGCACTAGCTAGTGGCAAGCAGGGGCGAGTCAGTGAACGAGTTAATGGCGATAATGACTTGTGGATCCCAAGTCAGTAAAAAGAGTCGTTCGAATCAAACGATTGACTCATGACTCGCACATCTCTAGTTGCTACTTTTAATGCAGGACAGATGTCATTGTGCTCTGAAGTCCATCCTGCTTCCATTCTAAGTATACAATTTTACATCACTGCTGGTCCAAATGTAAGCATTGTTTATATTTTTGTGTGCTCTGACATACAGAATCCAGTATGGCTAAGTGTGGTTCTGAAAACAGTACAAAAATAAAGATGAACTTTGTAAGCATCACTCACACTGTCTATACCCCCTGTGTACACACTGAGTCTGTATTGCCACCAGTGTGTATAACCCCTCTCTGACATCCATCCCCTCCAGCTGTACTCACCACGAAGCTACCGGTGACATTCGGCTGGAATACGTTATCAAAGGAGCACCGGGAGAAGGGGCAGCTGTTGAAGGAGAAGATCTCAGACATGTTGCTCAGGCAGCGTTCATAATGTCCACTGCCTCGTACTGTAAGAGAGGCCTGGGAGTTGTAGGACTTGGGTTTGTACTTGTCCGTACACGGAGAGTTGAATATTCTGTTCAGCGTTAAAGTTCTACTGTGGTCCGCAGGATAGCAGGGGTGAGTGACTGACTCAGAGTAACCCTGAGACTGAGAGAGAGAGAGAGAGAGAGAGAGAGAGATTTCCATATACTTATTGTACAGTACATTAATTAGAACCTGACCAATATTGGCATGATAAATTTTATTGGGAGATTTTAGTTTATCAAAGATACATTGGTACGGTCTGATATGTTGGTCTAAAGTTACTGCAGTAGACATACAGTACTGTTGTCCACCAGAGAGCACTGATAAGTTTATCCTGCTCAGGAACCACTCAAAGCAACAGTGATTGCTTGACTGGGAAAACTAGCTAGGACGCGTGTACTCCATCCGTAGCTTGCAGGACTGTTTATTAATACAACAAACAACAAACATCAGCGTGTGCATGGCTACACGGTCAAAAACTGTGTGCTCATCCCCAGTCCCAATCATCTCCACCTGCCCTGGTGAGCTCACCTATATGCCTTCCAGCACCCATACGCCACCCAATGTTCAAAAACAATTACAAAAACAAACAAACAATCCATACATACGTAATGGCTGCAACAGGTACTCCTATCATTTTTTTCACTCTCAAGTGGCTCTCAAATGTCGATATATTGCTATCAGTATCTGCCCCAAAAATCCAGTAGGCCTATTAGTCTGGTTTTATAGCAGCTTTCACACAGATTTCATACACAATCTTTGTTCTATTTCTTTTTTTTTGTTTTACACTTGTATGTCGGATACTTTAATAGCAGATATTGCATATGTTCAAAAACAGCATACTACTACAACATGGAAAACGTGAATAATATGTCTGAAATATGCATGTACATGCAAAGCATATAAAGTGCACATTTTACAATTCAGAAAAAAAGAAAAAGAAAAGTTCTTTTGAAATCCATTATTGCAGTGATAAATCTTAACTATGAAGTTTAGATCTGTTTAACTGGTCAGTGGTGGAGCCTGGTTTAGTCTGGGTCTAAAGACAGTGATGAAGTTTTATCTCAACAGTTAATGTAACATCTGGATCATGACCAGTATAAACAAGTGTTGTCACCATCTGCTGTATGCAATACAGCACTTGGTTTAAGGGCCAGGATGTTTTACTTGAGCTCATGTTCTTTAAATACATTTTAGAATAATGTCTTGACAACATGCTGTTTTTGGTTCAAGGTGTAGTCTTTCCTGGGTTATATCAATGCTACAAATACATGATGACAAATATGATGACAGATGTTACACTACCTTCAGTATATGAGCCAGCAGTCTCTTGAGGACCTGGTCCTGCCCGTAGCACAGGAAGCTGTGTGTGTACAGAGAGTACTCATGGCCATAAAGACACAGCTTTATCGTGTCATGTTCATCCTCAACTTCCTCCTGAGTGGCAAATGTTATCTGGGTGGACGCCCCACCGAAATCAAGCGCTCCCACTGTGGGCCTGCCGGGGCTGAACCAGTGCCCCACGAAACCATACTGCAAAGAAATAATAAGGGAAACAAAAGCAGAAGATAATGGGCTATTTCCAGTTCATTATCTTAAGAGCAGCTGTCTATTTCCTACGCATAGCTAAGGGTAGGCAGAATTTCATAAGTTCACTCTCCCTATCTAGACCAGTCGACCCAGAAATTCATCGTCACTAACATACGGATGACACCAGAATGAACAGGGATATACAATATAATCATTTGAGTTGAAGAGGCCACTAGGTGTCATAAGGCACCCTCCAAATAAACTTTAAAGATGCAAACATCTCCAGTCAGGTCAACAATTAAGTGCAAAAGCTAGACAAATATATTAAATGAATTACTTGATAGGAACACATTCTTATGCAAGCTTCATTTGAGCACCATCCTGCTTCATTGAAGCACATGAGAACATATTCACACATCAGCCATTTTCCGTTGATGGCACACTCAGAGAGGGAACTCAAATGCTGGGATAATGTCATACTGCTGTGTTTCAGGTTTCAAGTTGTATAAACGTAGGGAATCTGAGAAATTGTTATCATTTCACAGATTCATGATTGATCAGCAATTGAAAAGACAATGGATAGTGACAATCTGGAGGGACACCGAGCCATATTTCAAGGTAAAACAACATGTTTGATAACCCAATAGCTACCGTCTGACAACAGCTAACATTAGCATTCAGCCACTTCCTACGTAACATGACCATTTGATAGTGTTACACAATACCAGAGGAAAGGGGTAAATTAATTCTGAAATATCAACACACATCTTGGACACATTTATTTGAGCCTAGAAGAAAACAGAGGGGATATAATCCAGCTTGTAATGCAACTTTAACCGTCTTGCTGTCTCTTCACTCGACCTCAGAAATGTTCTGGTCAGTAACTTTAACGTTACGTGATGTCGACGTGAGTATGGTGTATTCGTGTGCTGGTACTGTACATGGAACAAATGTTTCTCATTGAATCATTGTTTGACTTTATACTTGATTTAAATGAAAATATGGTACCTTTATGAAGTTCTCTAAGAGATAGTTAATGGTGACCCAGCCGTACGCCCCTTCCACTTGGCCGCTCAGTATTGTAGCCCCTCGGTAGCTGAACGGGTAGGACTGGATTTTTTGGCCCACTTCCTGTAGAATCTGAAACGACTGCTCTGGACTGGAGATTCTGGTTGGAAGAAACAAAAGTCATACTTGACTAAATTGTGACGTTACAGCTGCAGTAGGAAGGGTAGCTGCTACCTTAGTAGCAGCTAATGGGGATCAGAATAAAGAATAAAGTAGGTAACATTCATTCAGAGGTTGTGTGAATAAAATGCTTTGTTTAATGGTCAAAAATTCCATTCTCATAAACTGACTGACTGGCTCAAGTCTCAGGTTTGACTTCTGACCTCTAAAACTATAAAAGGCTCGTCTGGCCCAGATATTAGTCCTTTGAAAGCGTCATGGAGACGCCACAGTGAAATCAGTAACATATGTGTGTCACTAGGTCCACACGCACCAGCACCTGATAATAATTTCAAGCAGATCACCAGTCTCCAAAAAAAGCTCTCAAGTGGACCCAGTCAGACAGCTGAAGACAGGATCTAACTGTCCCTTAATTACATCTTAGTTAACCGTTGTTTTCCCCTCCCTTTCTACACTTGCATCATTTGATCTGTAAATATTTTTGAATTATTTAATTTAAACCATGTTTTGCATTCAACAATTCATATGTTTATAATACCAAAATCTGTAAAACTGTTATGTTGAGCCCCCTTACGCCAAAATCCCATCAACATGTCTATGAGATCAACCAGAGTTCTCCGAGCAGCAGTGTAAAAAAGGCCTGAGCTGCAACCAGCATGGAGGAAAGTGAAGAAAGAGAGTATTAACTGTTGAATTTTATGAGTGCAAAGGGATGTTTTGAATGCACAAACAGGCGGTTTCCTCTCACTCAAATTGCAGCTTTAAGGCACGTTTGCATTGAGCAAATGATTTACATATTCACCTTCGACTGAGTGAATGGGCAGCTGTTTTCTGCTGCATATTTGTATGGAGTCAAACCTTGCCTCCTCTCTGCTCTCAAAGCTGCAGACACAGTGTTGCTTGGTAATCTATCAGATTGCTTATCAGAATGGGGATAGATGAAGATATTTTGAAGTACTAGAATTATCACCCCGCAGTTGTATGCGGTCAGCGATCACCTGATGCTCAATATCGAAAAAATCAAAGAGCTTGTGGTTGACTAGGCTACTGCTTTGTGTCTAAGTTTATTGAGAAAAACAAAATAGAAAGCTTTAAATTAATAGGTCACAGTGACCTTGACCTTTGTCCTCTGACTACCAAATTCTAATCAGTTCATCCTAGGGTCCAAGTGAGAGATTTTGCCAAATTTGAAGAATTTGCATCAAGGTGTTCCTGGGATATCACGTTCATAAGAATGGGAGGGATGGACGGACATACGCACAGCACGTACAGACAGACATAGAACCCGAAAACATGCCTTCAGCCATGGTTATTTCCAGTGCAGAGGCATAAAAATGTCACCATCCCTGCCAAGATAGCCAAGTCCGCACATGACTAGTTGGCTAAGTTTTGCTTATAGCATACAACCCATTTCTACTTATTGTAAAATTAGCAAATACTGCTGAAGAACTTAAATAAGCAGGAAAATCGAGTGGCACCAGCCTACAGTAGTTCCTTAATTTTATGTGTTTGAGGACAGGCAACATAATATGTTTGTATTCCCTCATTGAAATAAAGAAATGATGAGTGCCTACAGAGCTCATAATTTAACAGACAAAGGTATAGGCAAAGATATAATACCACTGAGTCAAAAACATGTCTGTATAACTCTGTGAGTCCAGGTGTCTGGATTTTTAGTGAAAATTACTTGATTACACTTATGATTTTGTTGGAGTTTTTATTGTTTCCTTTTGATTTACTTTATTTGAAAATGGAAGATGACCATTTTCATTAAGTCCTCCTCTTGTGTTTTAAGAAGAGTCCTCCATGTGGCCTTTGAGAAAACACAGAGGCAACAAAAACTCACACAAAAGAATCAGCATCCCAAATGTTGTAGAATACACACAGTGCACCTGTAAATGCTGAGTATGCAAAACGAGTTGTATTTGCAATGAAAATGTTTTGAGGTGTTTAAAGAGGACAGAGAATACTTGTTGAACTCACATTTTTGTGGCTGTGACCATTCTTTTACTATAAGGTTTATTTTTTATGTTTGAATTTGCAGTGATCCACAAGTATTCAGATTAAGATTACATTTTTTTTGCAATCCAACAGATTACTAATTACAAAAATTGGCATGTAATTTGTATTCAGTAACTGACTTTATTTCAAATTAATCAGCCCCGAACCTGCATACGCCTAAATACTTCAATTATAAAGGGATGGCATTGGTAATATTGTACACTATTGATTTTTTTTTAGCTAGCTAGCTACTGGTAAAACTGGTAAGCTAGCAGAAAAATCAAGAATATTAATTAATTATAATTAATATAATAAAAAATAAAAATTAATCATAATTCCAAATTTACAGTTTAGTATCCTTTATGAGACTGATTAGAGACTAATTGAATCGGCTATCTTTTCCCTTCATTAAGGGTGGTGCCCCGAGGTGATCTAATGTAAATTAGATCCTATTTAT
>JBBPCS010000242.1:50635-73411 GCA_037974645.1 Hollardia meadi
ATTTTATTTTTTACAATGCTGAGGCTGCTTTTTCTACTGGTGAAACAATAACTTGTTCAAAATTTTAAGTATAGCTTGTGACATGCTGTTTTTTTTGTGGAGCAGCCTCATGTTTTGGAAAACAGTGAGATTGGGTGGAGCAATAAACTTGTCTGCATTATGTTCTTTACAGTCCAACTGATCTCCAACATGCCAATCATAATCTTGACTCATAGCACTACACTGGAAAAACCTGTTTCATAACATCCAATGTGCAAGAAAACATTTGTTTGTGCAGCGAATGCATCACAAATGAATAGGCCTACTGTATTGTAGAACCAAAACAGGAAAGAGTCTTGCCTCAGTGTGTCCGTCTCGTATTTACTCCTTTTGTCTCTCTCAATTCAGCAGGATCTTAGGATTTAAGTGCCTCTCCTTTTAAGCATTCAAGCATATACACAATGTTATGATGCAACTAACATGCTGACAGATGGGGGAACATCCAGACTGAAATTTAAAAAGTTAAATTTTCTAAATAGAGTCAGATTGGATGTTCCTCATCCCCTTGACCCACGAGTTGCATCATCATATGGCTTACAGCCACCATTTGGGTCTTCACATATCTTGTACCTTCAGGGCCTGCTAACAGCACACCCTACTGGGGTCAAGTGGACCAGCAAGAGAGAGACACTTCACTGACGTCACAACCACAGTTAATGGTTATAAAGCTTCTTATTCAATATAGCTATGGCGGTTCTTCTTAAAATGTGGCACAACTACAAAGATTATTTCTACTACGTCTACTGTTACTACAGCTATGACAGTTACAGTCACTGGCATGCTTGCAGAGGGAGAGAGGAGCAGTGTGGCATGTGGGTGAGGGACACTGACACTCAAGTCCATTGATATCCATTAATATAAAAAAAGAACATTTATATAAAATCAAAATAATGGTCAGAGACTGAGGATGGCAAATCTTTCCATTGGAGCATCTTTTTTTTTTTTTTACACTAAACCCTGTTTTATTTTTCCACTTTGAGCCATTTGTTTCCCCACTTGGGCTCCAAAACCAGCATCCAAACCTGCACACAGACATATTAACAATGGTGATCCCACTCTTCTTCAATTCAAACAACACCAGTTCTATTGGGAAACCTCCAGGGGAGAGTAAAAGTGGTTTGGTTTTGTTCAATACAGAAAGAATCCATAAAACAAGAGAGTTAAAACAAGAGGAAGAGAGAAAGATAGGAGATCAAATTAAAACACACAAAAAAACCTTTTACTTTGTGACCCATTAGCTTAGCTTCCATAGGCTACATCTCCCCTGAGAAACACATTCAAAACACAATGTTAGTACAGCAGCCTTTCAGTGCAGGTATCTGTGCTATCTCCAGAGATTATTGCTCTTTTTTTCAGTTCAGAGTTTCATGCCAGATTTGGTGAGTGGCCAGCTATGTCTGGCGGAGCAGCTGGGTACAAATGATGCAGGTCACTGGTTTGTCAGTGCACTCCAAGCTTGTGGAGTACAGTCTCCCAACCACAGCGAGCAAGGCCTTTTAACTCAACTGTGAAAGAGTGGAGAAAACCTGACACTCTCATTGTGCTGCAACAAAGGAGTCAAGCAAAGATGTAGAAATGGTGTAAAGAGTGATTCATAAGGGGAAAAAAAGAATTTTATAACAGTGAGAGTCTAAGGTTTCACTGAGTTTGTACCTCGCAAAAACAATCATTATACCATATAAGAAAACACTGTCTTCACCACCTGAAAATATACCCTGAAAGAGGCATGCACAGTTCAGACCACAAAGACACTGAAAAATAAACAAGAATTATGAAAAACAAAATATGACAAAGCAAAAAGTAAATTGATTAATAGAAATTGTATAATCCTGAAATAAACATGTTGAAAAATAAGACAACACATTAGTTTTCTTCCCAGGAGGACTGGCCATCATGGCTACCTTGGAAATGGAATTTGGGAAAATGACAAAACACCAGCGCATGCTTTTCAAACCAAAAGCAAACCAACAGTGGCTAAAACCCAAACAGAGGAAGTGCGGGCGGGAACGATGCAAAGAAACAATGGGTATACAAAGGATCAAGCAGTCAAAAACAAGACACAAACACAAAAATATAACACACACACACACACACACACACACACACACACACACACACACACACACACACACACACACACACACACACACTTATGTACAGCACACACACATACACATACACACACCACAACGTCACCAAGAAAGTACACAATCACCAGAATCCATGTCCAAACCAGAGGCAGGGAGGAAGAGCAGCCCATGACAAAACACCACTGGCAGACTGCTTGCTTTTGTCGCCCCCCTCCTCCAGAGGAACACACCACTAATCCCATTAAAAAAAAACTTGCAACTTCACCCTTCCCCAAATTCAGAGCCCAGCTCCTGGCCTGGCCTGACCTGAATTCCTGCACTGATGCCCTCCGGCCTGTAGAGAACCTATAGATGCTAAATGGTGATGGCTGATCGATGGTGAACGGACAGACACGTGGCAGAGGCCGCGGAGCCGTGTGGAAATGGGTGAGTGGAACATGGCACTGTCTCTCAGTCGGATATGGAGATGTTGGTAGAGAGGACAGAGCAAGAGAAAGGAGAGGGGTAAAAGTAGAGACAGGAGGAGGAGGCGAAGAGAAGGAAAGAGAGGAATAAACAAGGGAAGATGTTGCTTCTTCGTCTCCTTACCGTGTCTTTGGAGGACCTACGTCTCTTGATGCTGGAGGCCAGGGTGGTACTGATGGACCTAAAAGAGGCTTTCTTTTTGGGGTCGGGCTCTGCTCTACCACTTTTCCTATCCTAAAATAAATATATGTAGAAACATTATTTATGTTCTCTGGCTGGGGTGATAACCGTGGATTCAGTCTCACCCATTCTCTCTTGCCAGCAACAACAACACCATCGCCACCACCACCGTACACAACCCCAATAAATTACCTTACTTTATATTGTCTAAATAGAGGGAGGGTCCTTGTGAGAAAGACTAAAGCATTTGGAAATGTAAAATGCGCATAGAGGGAGAAAGAAAGGGATAAAGCCTGTTAGATGTGAGACTGGAAATAGTGTGTTCAGTCTGATATGAGTTCATTTGCCTAAATTATATGCAACAGTATCACAGTGGGACTGCACAAGATGGCACAGTAGTCCTCTAGAAATGTGCTGACACATTCACTTGGTCCCTAGAAATGCATTGGAATGAGTGATGACTAGTAAAGATGTCAGTGGTTGTGATACCTACGTTACACTACTTTAGCCATCTGAAATATTCTGCCTGTACTCTCGCTGCCTGAGCACAGACAGTTGCAACTTCCTCATCTCAACACATAGGCAATCTCAAATAAATGGATCAACTAAACAGTATACCAAGTACGATAACCAAATATCCTCTCTTAATCTACTCTGTACCTGGTTCTGACCCAGGTCAGAGTTCTGGAAAACCTTTACAAATGCAGTCTTGTCGAAAAAATAAAGTATAAAAAGAAGCAATTTTAACCATATCCTTACAAGATGGTGGGCCAATTTGGTGCCCTCCCTCCCTCATACCATCAGAGTGCCCCACAGCTACTCTTAGCACAATAACTGGGTGTTTGTGTGAAAAAAACAACAACTCATATTAAGGTATTCTTACATCCTGAGTCTCTAGAGAGGAAGAGGGCTGCATAGGAGGAGAAAAGAAAAGTAAAATAAATTTCCATCCACTTGATTATTACTTTAACGAAGATCCTTAAGCAAAAGCCAAGGGAACCAAAAAGGCGGATATTAAAGAAAAACAAAAACTAGCAAAGCAAACATCCACATCCAAAGCCAGGCAGGTATAAAAGGTCGAGAAGCTACAGTATCAGAAGCCAATAAAATGCATATCAAAGAGGAAAAACAACAGCGACAAAAGTCAGTAATTGAAGCCCATTTAAAGTCATTATACCTTAAAGTGGTATAATGGAAATTCACCCCACACCCAAGGGAATGGGATGGAGTATGAGATGAAGTGCAAAAGAAAAGGATTGACAAGGAATGGTTGCCTACTGTAGTTGCAAAAAATAATCTGTCTAAATTAAAGTGCAAAAAAGAAAAGATTTGCGATTCTGTGTGCTTGATTTGAGGCTAAAAGATGCTATTTCTAAAAAAAAAGAAAAAAAGAAAGCACTCTAAGATAGATGTTAAGCAACGTATAAGTGGAGGATGAGTGAGTAGTTGCAGGGAGGGAGGCCCTTTGGGTGGGCAGGGCAGTGTGGTGTGAATTTCAACATGCCAAAAACGTTTTAGGGATGGAGAGGGGGGAAAACATAGAATAAGTAAACACAAAACAAATAGCATGACAAATCAATCCTGGCCAGCACTGGCCCCGCAGTACATCCTTTTTCATCAGGTCACATGACTGGGCACTTTTAGAGCACAATTATATCATCCATCACCCCGCCAGCAGTATTTTTCTCTCAACCCCCTAATGACATATGACATCAGGTGGCGAGCACGCATTAACTGGCCTGGAGCATAGATGAGAGCTGGCGAAGTGATTGGTGCACGACATCACCTGATTTTAGTGCAGGTAATAATAAATAAAATCTTTTTTCCTGTTGGAAGATGACATCTCATGTTAGTAAATGGGGAAAGTCAGCCTGTGTAACATGAGAGCCTAACTGTAAGCGTCTGGGTTCAGAAAAAATCAATGCCCAAGTGACATCAGTTCTCTTCTTTTAATCCTTACTTTCCCCCGTTTCTTACACATCTGAGACTGCAGGAGTGCAGTCTGGCCGCTCTGAGCCCTGATGAGGTGCTGCGTGTGCACAGCCCCAGCCATGCATGGCATGCTGGACCATCAGATGGAGCGTGGCATGGGACTCGCGCAGTGTACAGCAGCCGCCTGTTTCTTGTTGGAAACAGAAGCGAGCTTCCACAGTGCATCTTCATCATACACCATCATCATCACCAAGCAACAGACTTTCTGACTCATCCTCATCCCAAACTGACACCAGTTTCAGTCTTGTTCAGACAGTGCACTTCTGAGTAACATCTGTTTTAAAAGAGAAAGCCAAATGTGTAGCCTCTCAGTGATGTAGTGGTCAACAACACGTAAGCACCAGTGATCACGGACAAATCAGCAGTGCTGGGTTACAAAGTAACGCATTACACCCAACACCCAACAAAGTAATGCATTACTTTATTGGGTGTTATTTTGTAACAATCCTGAGTACAAGTAATCAGTTCCTTTTTCAAATAAACAATATGTTACTTTTAAAATATTATCGGGTTTTTCTGTTTCTTTGTTGCCATAAATTGAATTTTTTTGGAAACATGATCAACTAGGCTGTCAGATCGTTAGCAGCAGGGATAAACAACATGTGGAGCCAGAATATTTTCACATCTAACTCTATGAATTAAGGACTTATTTCGACCAAGTTGCCGAGTTGGTGATTGTTGGAAATGTGGAAAGACAAACCAAGATGATTTTGTTGAGTTTTATTTTGTTAATGTCTCATTTAAAAGGGGTGTGTTTTACAATGAGTTAACAAGACAGTTAAGCCCGTCTTAGTTTGGTGAAAGAGAAGAACCTGAATTCAGAAGGTGTACGGTTGTATTTTTCTGTTCAATAAGGAATTCAGGTCGAAGAATATATTTCCTATCAACATTTTGTAAGTTAACTTTATTTGTACAAAGGTAGTGATTGTCACTCGAACACTGAAACTACATCGTAAAGGGATTTTTGGTACGGCAAAATTACTCTAACGAGTTACTTTTCTCAGTAGGTAACACTATAACATAAGAAGTTACTTTTTGGCTGCATTCTGGTAATGTTTTACTTTTAAAAGTAATGCTACCCAACACTGCAAATCAGTAATATAGTTGGAACATATAGAGATACAAATTTGTATGACCTAAATTTATAGAACACATTTTAATTGGTAGCATTAAGACAAAGTCCCTCTGATGTCCTCTGGCTGCCCTGCAACAACTCTATGATTTATGGAGTTTCCTGACTGACAGGAGGTTTTCAGGCCCAGATTGAAGAATGATGGCAGGGAGCGGCGCTGGAATGGGCACCAGAACCAGAGCCGGGCAAACAGAAACAGGCTCAAATGCCTCTAGGAACATTGTGATGAAAGAGAAGAGAAGAGGGCGTTGACAGAGGAAGCTAAGAAGAGAAAAATTCAGAGTGATCAAGCATACCAGACAAGAGTAAATCTCAAACTGGCTTTTCATCTTGGTGCGAGCTTTGCCGAATAAAAGGCTGCTATACACAGTTTACTTTACTGGGAGAATCACTGCAGTGTGATTGAGCCAGGGCATCGATTTGAATTTTTATGCTCTATTTGTATTGTTAGCTACTGGCTGTGTGATGGAAATCAATGACGTGATCAAGCTCAAGCTAAGTAGAGAAAAATTCAGAGTGATCAAGCATACCGAACAGGAGTAAATCTCAAACTGGCTTTTCGTCTTGGTGAGAGCTTTGCTGAATAAAAGGCTGCTATCCAAATCCAGAGCTGGCCTTCTTGCTGTTGGACTAGTAAGTAATATTATCTGACTTGCGTTGTTTTAGTGTTGTTGCTCTTGTTTAATGTTTGGCTGTGCTTGCAAAGTTGTTGACCTGCTAGGTTTTGATCACATTTAATCATTACAGATGCAATTATACAGCTCTACACAACAGTGCAGGCCGAAACTGTAAGGGCGCCAAATCACAAAAATGACCTATTCTTGCTTGGGCAGCAATACGGCATTGTTGCGTCCAGTCTGTCATATCCAAAAAAAAGAAAGAAGAAATCTCAAATAACAGATTTTTTTGGCCACTTGGGAGCAGTAGAAACAAGCTATGAACGCAAAACTAACCCATTATCACCTTTTAAGTTGATAAGGCAAATTCATTATCAAACATTTTCATATTTACATGCACAGCAGATACAAAGTAAGCTTTCATTTTGATTTATGTCACTGGCAACCAGGCGAGGGACTTCAGACTTCACCTCTCTTATTTCTGGTTTGGTTTCCACCAACTCCTGAGAAAACAATATCTGGCTCTTTAGCTGCTAAATGTTCCACTGTGTTCATCAGGTAGTCACTAACTGTTTCTCTCTGTTGATTTTGCTGGAAACAGATAGCTGGATGCTTTAAAATGATGCTATGAGAGCAGTGAGTGTTGTTAGTGCCCAATCCATAGTGGAAACTTGATCCTTTTTTCGCATTTATGAGTAGTTGCAGATTGATTAGGGTTCGAATTACCCATCGGTCAGGCATTAGCACCTGATCTACGCATGTGTAGAATGGATCGGGCAGCATGGACTGCCAAGATAAGAGTAAACCAAAACAGTAACTTAGAGGACTTTGAGTTTTCTATTTCCTCTATCATACATCTGTCACAAAAAAAGTGCTAAATCAGATTAATTTGGTCTACCCCCACTACATCTCTGTGGCTACAGCTCCTTCTAGCTATAATATCTAAGGCATGCAATTCGAACAATGCATGCACCTTTATTTCTATGTAAAGCATTGTGGAAGCAATGGTTGGTGGTGTGCTCGCTAATGAACTTATTTTCATAGGGAGTTCGAGCATTAACAGTATAGTGTCAGCCTGCAGAGGATGAGGGATGTATTAACTGAACAGATTCAGGTTAGTCAGAAGTGCATGTTCTCTTAGGTTACGTATCTGTGTTTAAAGATATGTGGGTGCACAGTAGCATAAAACACCAACCTTAGGCAGTATAAGCACATCATTGCATACAAACACACGTACAAGCAGAGAAAATGATGCCAACAATGGGACTCCAGGTTTCAGTGCTTGCCGTACTAAGGAAGGAGGAGGCCACATAAACTGTGATCTTAGATTTTCCATCGTGATGTGTTTGTGGCCTACATAACCAAGTTGTCATTTTTAATTTGTGAAAATGAGATCATGATGAGAAATCAGTGTACCCAAACAGTATGAATAATATCCTGAATAATATTCATACAGAACAGAACAGATTGTATTAGCTTGACTTGACTGCGTGGGCTCTCTCTGTGCTCCTTGCATGAGACCCCATAACTGTAGTTACATTTAGGGCAGTGAAGATTGTGTGTGTCTGTTATTTTAGCTCAAGTGCCCACACTGACGGTCGATCAGCAAGGCGAGCATGCAGGACTCGTCTTTGTTCAGCATTGCAGAGAAATCAACATGATCATCGCTGACAGGGTTATAAAACGCACTAGTCTACGGGCAGTTTAGTGTGTCCCTCTCCTTTCTCAGCAATCCCCCCTGCATGCATCGGCCTGCTGTATGCGCCCAGAGAACGCACATCCATATGAGGACACTCACGACAGTTACATACAGTAGTCAGGTTGATGGCAGACACTCTCAGGAGGACATTGAGAGTCAGCAGATAGGCTGTCAGGGCCACACCACAGACTCACAGTGTGACTGCCTTTATTGTTGAATCCCTGTATCCCCTAGCTATCCAATAAGGGAGTCAAACCATCAAGAGTAAAGGAAGGGAGGGTGTGTCAGTTGAGGAGGGGTGCTCCAATACTCCAACACTTCACAACCAAGTTTAAGTGCATCGGAGTGAGGGGGCAAATCATGTTCTTCGTCGGGTAAGTGGAGTACCTTACTGCTTGACTGCAGCTTAAAGGGTTGGTTTACTCAAATTTCACAAAAAGAAAAATTTTTTTTTTACCCATAATAGTATTTTTCCATGCAAACGTCTTTGAATCAAAACTGAAATTCCATTCAGCTCCACTTTATTGGTTTGGTGGCAAAAGATTCAGAGGTATACATCTCAAAAGCCACATGCATAATGCTAAAAGTATCTGCATGGCTAGATAACACTTGGGCAGTCGAAACATCTGTACTTTTGAAATTTGGGTGAGCTAACCCTTTAAATTGACACATGCTTCTGCTTTCACTGCACTGCATGAAGTGTCTGGCATACAAGATAAGTTTGTCTCATTTTTGAAGTCTGCAGTATGGACACTGTAGTGTATAAGGAGACACAGTTTACTTTACTGGGAGAATCACTGCAGTGTGATTGAGCCAGGGCATTGATTTTAATTTTTATGCTCTATTTGTATTGTTAGCTCCTGGCTGCGTGATGGAAATCAATGACGGGATCAAAATGCATCAACCGTACAGTAATCCCTGTTATTATGGTTTTTATGACATTTCTGGCAGGACAGGACAGTATTTTTTTTCATTGGCTTTCCATGTCCACATCATCTGACCTTATGAAGCATATAAGCGCAGGAGCAGCAGCTTAGAAAATACTACAACATGCTATGGACGTGGAAGGTGAAATTTTAATTTGGATGTTCATCATGTTTGGGGGTCACGAGGCTAATTATCTTACTGTTAACTCTCACAGCGAGAGATGACATGGGGGTGGATAAAGTTCTGTTATTTAGTTACATACTAATGAGGGGGTCCCGGCCACAGCTTCACTTCCAGAGGCCTCCTTACTCTCCTGCAGGCACACACAAGAGATACGGGTGCCGTTGGCCTCTGGGAACTGTTAGGAACTAACTAAAGGGTGGCCACTGAGGATGCCTTATAGTGCATGTAGGCATCAGAGATACCGGTTTCTCATACCATGATCTGGCAGTCTGACCACCATTGATGTGCAAAATTAAAAGCTATAGAAGAGGCTGAGAGAAAAAAATTTACCCCCCCCCCCCCCCCCAAGGAGGGGACTTTGTTAGCTATCTTCCACCACAGCCTCCGCCCCTGTGAGCGGGCAGAGGGAATCAATCCTACCTGCAGGTTCTTCCTCCAGACATTGACGGCCGCAAAGGCCAGCTGCATCTGCTTCCTGCGGGCGTCTTTATGGCGCTTATAGGCGATTTCGATGAAGATGAGGAAGATCCCTGCTGCTATGCCTCCAGCCACCAGCATGAAGACCCCTGTAAGGAAGGGACAAAACAAACAGAAACAGAGCAGAAGTGGAGATATGTGAGCTACAACCATCTAAAACCGCGCCGCTTCCACTGAGCATGAATGGATGGCGTGCCTGTCTTGCTCAGTGGTCGCCCCTCCTTTGTTAACCAGCTCCTATTGACGACGATGGCTGTAAACCACACACTATTAATAGAAGATCACAACCGCACAAAGCCACAGCACAAGATACTGTACGGCACACTTCCACAGAGCACCCACGCGGACACTAAAACAACGATTTTGTAAAGGTATTGGACAAAAAAGTGCTACAGTACCTTACCACTGCAGTTTTTGTCCAATCACTTTTAACGCTTTCTCTACGCGACAAGGACCATACCTGCCATGTTTTCAAAGGTGAGTGTGGCTGGGGCATTGCTCCTTGAGTCACACTCCTGGTATCTCACCCAGGTTTTATCTAGGTCTTCCATGAATCCGTTCTCATGAGAACTGCAGGGGGTTGGGGGTGGTGGGGAGAGAGGTGACAAAGTTAATACACAATGCAAATGATACAACATCTGTGCCGCTCACTCCGAGATAGCAACATAAATGAAACAGAGATAGCAGGGCAGGAGACAAACAGACATTAACTTGACAGAGACAAACAGAGAGGGGAGGAGAGGGGAGATACAGAGAGAGAAGATGTGACACTAGGCGATGTATTGGATGGCTGTAAATGGTCAATACGTGACCAGAAAATCATATTAATAAGAAACAAAAACGTCATACGAGTAATGCAGCTTCGGCTGGGACAGACCTGAGAATGGCCAGGGACACATTCTGTTTCCAGGGGCTGTCCTTGCGCATGCCTATGCCAAAGCCCGAACGGAAAAACAGCTCTCCCGTGGTCACCAGGTCGCACTTCTGCGAGGCTTCAAACTCCAGCACCGCAGAGTCCCAGATGAAAGCATGCAGCTTGCTGTTGGGGAGGGGGAGGGAGGAGGGGAAGGAGGGGGTTACGGTGCGACAGTACAATGATTTACATACACATTTACGGCTCCCACCCCTCTCTCTCTCTCGCACACCAGATCGTGTGTGTCATTCAGCGTTTACCAGCAATCTCTGCTTATGGCCCAAATGAAATCCAATGCCTGATGAGTGAGGGCGCGTCCCCCATTGGATTCCCCCCATCTCACCATCTCAATGATGTTCTTCTGGGTACAACCTGAAAAAGGGTGCTCCTCGACTCAGTGTTAGCTTAACCTCACACTGGTGTCAGTGTAGTTGACACGTCCACACTGTCCCCAGACATCTTTCTTGGCTGGGCAATGGGCCTGGATCAGATCAGAAGCCACAGTAAATCCTGCCGCTTCCATCTGGTCCAGAGGTCCATGTCCCCCCACTCGCCCCCCCCCCCCCCCCCCCCCCCCCCCCCCCCACCACCCCGATCTGACTGGACTGGCCCTGGTCTGTGTGTCGAGCAGCCTGCCGACATGTGCTCTGGTCGGCCCGGCCTGGCCGAGACTCACTTGTCACGCACGGCCTGGATAGCCTCGGCGGCACTCTCATAGTTGTGCTTCTCCATGTGGCGGTACATGGTGCTAAGCTCCACCTGCCGCCGGAAGTAGATGTCCACAGAGCTCTGCTTCACCGTGGCATAGATGAATTTGTCCGATGGGTTTCTCAGCTGCATAAGGGGACAGGGAGAAGACACAGTAATGATTACTAATAACTTTAATTTATGTACAGTATATTTTATATACATACATACATACATAGCATAGATAATTTATTTAATTTTATATATGTTCCTAGTATCATCCTCTACGCACCCTTGGGTCATTGATGCCAGTGATGCGCTCCTCAGGCCGGTCCAACACCAGGAAAGCAGCCAGGTTGGCAGTATAAGAAGCTACAATGATCATGGCAAAGCCGGCCCACACCATACCAAGGATTCTCGCTGAGAAGCTGCGTGGCGCACCTGTGTGGTGAGTTCAAGTTTATGCCTTTCAGCTTAGTAACTTTCAATTTCTAATTGGATTAGTCATGGAGAGTAGTTAGCTAGATACTATTTTCCGTTAAATAACAGTTCCACCACTCAGTACTAATAAGCCCTGCTCTATCTGTTTACTTCTACTGTTACAACGACTACTGCAAACTAGAATGGCACTCAGTAGAGCACATACCTCCGCCAAGGCCCAACAGTCTCCTTAAATTAAGTTGAATCAAGCCTTATAGCTGAGCCAACAAAACAATGCAGGTGAAATCATAATCTCCATTGCAGAAGAATAATAGGTTGATGAAATAGAGAAACCAAATTACACTAAATAAATCCAGATTTTTCTTTGGATCCACACCAAATTGTACACCCTCATAGATACCGACCTCCTACATATACCTGAATGTTCTCATCAATATTCATGCATTATTCACTGAGAAATTAACGAAAATATGGAAAAACGCCAAATCTCGCAATGCTAACGAAAGTGATAAAAATTCCTGGATCCACCCCTTTATCCGGATCCGCACCAAAATTTAATGGGTTCTTCCTTTGCCCATTCCCCAATCTCCCACCAAGTTTATTTGAAATCCATCCAGTAGTTTTTGCGTAATCCTGCTAACAAACAAACAGACCAACCAATCAACCAACAGACAGGGGTGAAAACATAACCTCCTTGGCAGAGGTAATAGTATACAAGGACTATTAACCCATATATTACAGTATACTATAAAAATTCCTTCACGAATATATTAAAAATTACATAGTTTAAAACACAACCCAGAACAAATGAAATTACCAAAAAGTATAGCCCACTAAAATATCAGACATGAAAAGCAAACACTACAGGACAAATGAAACAAAGACAGAAACAACAGAAAAGGCAAGTGGCAGCAACGTCTGTCTTGACAAGGTGAAAAGAAAGGAAGGAATTAATTTGTCATCCTCAAAGAAAAACATGACAATGACACAACACTAGGAGCCACAAACGCCTTGATTTTTGCCTTTTTACAACTGCAAATCTATGTAAAGACCGAAGTACTCAAGAGCATTAAAGTGTTGTGGGAGGAGAGGAAGATGTACTGGTGGATAAGTGATGATTTGGAGATTTTCAGTCATGATTTTCTTTATTTTCTCATTGGCACTGCCTCACCTTCTCCTATTCCAGAGTTCAGCAACACTCCCCAGGAGAACCACATAGCAGATGACAAGGTGAGGGCATCTTCTTCTTCTTCTTCACTGTTTACTTTAAATCTTCCAAACGGGCTAGAGGGAAAAAAAAATTGGGAGGTGTGCAGGAGATAAAATGAGAAATCGTCAATAACCTGTAAAGGGGGGAAACCCTGGCAACCCCAGGCAGGGAGGGGAACTAAACATGAGCGAGCAAAGCAAGAGGGACACAAACTCCAAAAGAAAACGGACTATAAGAACAGCTGCACGTGGACAGAGCAGTGGGATGGTTGGAGACGATCTTCACCTCTGTCTGCCTTCGTGTCTACACCGAGGGAAGACCTGCAGTGCGTAGGAGTGCATGTACACATATACATTCACTGATTCAGTCCTGAGTACACACACACACACACACACACATCCATACATACACACATGGGCACGCACATACGAACACATGTCACCCTTGTACCTGAACCGGTCTAGTAGGTAAAGCATCACCGCCACCACATGCACCGAAAGACCCACCAGCAGCCACAGCGTGCTTTGGAATGGCTGCATGAACGAGTCCAGTGTACTGCGAGGGATTTCCTGAAAACACACACCGCAGTTGATTGTAGAGTGATAGGGGCAAATTCAATGACCTTTAAGATAGAATATTATAGACTAACATAAAGGAAAATACCAGTCTGTTTCCACGTTTATCCCCTTAACCTTTTAACACATATGAACATTTTTGCCAATCAGTTTTGCAGGAATTATTTTTTTTTGCAATTATTTGATTTTGAGTCAGCACTGCTTCACCTTGTAATAAATAATATCTGACGGAAATGAATGCAGCTCTGCTGCGTGTTACACAAGTGTGTAGTTAATAGCACGTGGAAATGAATGAAAACTAATGGACACCTGCATCAGTCGACGTGCAAAATCCAATACAGTTTAGCAAATTAAGCATGTTTAATTTTCTCCCTGATCCATCAGCAGCCATATTGCTCAACATACGTTTTCAGCCTGATCACTGCTTCCCTGTGTTTGTGGTGTATAAATCAAAGTATAACGTTTGTATTGGGGATTTAGTGATGCAGTAGATGCACAGGGGATGAAAAATTGCCTAGGAGGGTTGAGGATCCCACAACTGAACAATACATGCAACTCCTCAGTGGTTGTTTGACTTGATAGAGCACCAAGTGGGCTAAAGGTGGACACTTACCTTTTTAACAAGGATGGTGAGGCCCTGATATTTAAAGGGTTTGGAGAACTCGATGTACTGGGCTCGTTCGTTGTTTATAGTCAGTGGGGCTACAATCATGTCAGCCAGGCCCCCCAGGAGCTCTCCCATCATGCCATTCCACTCTTTCTTGTTACTGTTGTTTACCTGAGGTCCCAAAGGAAGGTGTTATCACGAGAATCAGCAATCAACCTGCTGTCGTCTAGACCACAGAATGTTTCCAGGCTTTAAGGATTTGGGTTAAGCCTAGTGGGGATATAAGTTCTAGGCATTCTCCACATCTTTGGAACTGGCTCTGTCTTACAGACTGTCTTGCTATTTTCAGGACTTTATAAGATGATGCACTGAAGAACACTAAAAGTGCAATAGTGTACTCATGCTTTGACTACAGGACAGGCTTTTTCTGTTAAAGATGAATGTGCCCACAGAGAAAATCAGCTGATGATGTCTTGTTTCTCCTCCTTTCTCTTGTCTTAATTCTGTAAATGCTGGTTCTGTATTGGCATGTGCTACACCATCATGCCATGGCCAGACCAACAGATTTCAATCGTCCTGGTTTAATACATGTCAAATAAAATTTAAAAAATGGTTGTTGTATACAATACTGGCAGTTAAATTACTAACTTACAAACTAATTGTTAGCCCATGAAACTTTAGTTAAACATTAGCTATAAACTAACATTAACTGCTATCTAAATGTTAGCTTAAAGTTACTGTGTTAAGGTTAGCAAACTGTTAAAGGAATAATAAGTAAAATTTATTTTGTTTCAAGGATTCCTGCAGTCCCCGGACCCCACTTTGGTAACCACTGAACTCCAACCCTCAGCCATGATGATTGCTCCTCTCCTAATGGTTTGGTGTTTACACTCATAAGCTGACACTGACAATGGGCAAATTCACCTGCAGGACATTTGATATCTGTGGGTCTCTGCTCTATGACTGCTTATTGCTTCAGCTCTGAATAGTTAGTGAGATCACTAATAAAAGTCAAATAAAAAGATTATCTAAAGTTATGTGGAGATACTGCTTGCAACCTGCGCCTCATGCAAAAGTATAACAAATATGGCTGTTCATGTAAAAACTGACCCGCTCTTGAGTTCCAAATTTCCCATCAGCCACCAGGTGCACCTCGTAGGTAAAGTTCATGGTCATAGCCAACTTGATCAGGAGATCAATACAGAAGCCGTAGCAACATTGGGGTACGATTGGGCGTCCTGTAACCAAACCAGCCAATAGTTTCAAGTCAACAATCACTCTTGCTGAAACTTTAGATGTTTTTAATCCAAAGGCGGCGCACGTAGACTTAACTAAATGCGTGACACAATGCACTGCAGACGACCACACAGAATCACACTCTTTTCCAGAAACACAGCATACAGACCAAGCATGACCAGTCTCTCATTCTGAATGGCACACTCAGCTACATGCATACATATATAGATACCTACTGCATATATATGTATGCATCTCCAGTGGGTGTTTGGCGGGTGCAGTAAAAGCACAGTGATAATATAAACGTCCCTGATGTGTTACCTGGGATGGTCTCATTGGGCCCAGTGCAGATAACCTTTTTAATTAAGACTCCATTTAATGTCATTTCCTCCTTGCATGTTCCATCCGGCTGAGTGGGTTTCACATACACAAATGGCTCCTGGTGTATCGTCACTATCTACAACAGACGGGACAGAAAGCTGTTTATCGCGTAGCCAGAGCTGGATCCAGTTTGATCCCGAGGGACTTCGGCTCGGCACAGCGAGAGAGAAAAAAAACCCAGCGGATACACAGATACATCATATGAACTCCACAGATACACAGAGTCACACAAAGACAGACAGATGAATGTGAAAATAACTGACAAGGACACAGATGAGAGGTTCTTTTCAGGCCTGTGACAAATTAGAAGAGATAAAAGTCATAGCAAATATATTACTGCTGCCTTTATGAACATAGATAAACTTCACTCCCCTCTGAGAAACAAATTTCAGTGCACCGTCCAACACGAGTATATCAGCTCTGGTCCGTCTCTCTCTGTGTAGACATGAATGTCACACTGCAGCAGCAAAGCGAAGGCTCCCTACCTTTAATCGAGTGGACATCTGGAAGCCCTGTGGTTTCTCAGTCTCCCCTCCGGGCCAGATGATCTTCCGCTGACTGTTCATTACCACCTGCAGCGATGCCACACACATATGCAGTGTTATAGGTGAGTGCTGACAGAAGGCTTGCTGCTGATGAGGCCGCAACACTGTGGTTGAGCATTGCTAATGAGTCAGTTTTATATAATCACAGCTCAGCGGTTCTTATATTTACTTCATCAACCTCTGACTTATGCATCATACCTGAGGCTTCAGGAGCTGATTATTATCACACATATCAGCAGGGAACTGAGGTGCTGATCCTCGCAGTCCTTACTGTTTGTTGAGTTTCCATGGCTGGTCTTTTTAAATGTCCACCATTAACTACAACTGAATATAATTTGACAAAACTATTTTTAATTGCGGTCAACTCACTAGATATTCCCAGAGCTTTCAACCACATCTCAGTGTTTATCAGCAGGTGGAGTGTGCTAAGTTGTCATGGAGCGACTTCTCAATGAAAAGTTTTCAAAATTTATAAATTGATTGAAGTCATTAAACGTTGCAACGCCTTGAAAGATGAAGCTTGAGATACATAATCCAATGGTACATTGAACGTTTTGTCCTTTATCTTCTTGTCAAGTTATGTTGTGGTGGTATGGTTAGACACTTCTGAGAAACGATCGTTTCATGTCATTTCACTGATGGGGAGTTGAAAAAAAGGCATGGTTCATGGCAACCATGATACAACCAAAGGTTACATGAGATGGGAGCAGTCTATCCAAGCAAAATCAAGTGGCAATTTCAAAAGTTTACAGTCACTTTTAAAGCCTAAAGAGTAGCTTAACACCCCCTGAAAAACTTGGTTTTACTGACTTCCAGTATTAAAACATCTCACCAGGCATGCAGGCTGGGCTTTTTAATGTACTGTGTGTTCCAATTAATTACATTAGATATTCGAAATACCCCTCAAATTCACTATGACAGACTGAGGAGATGCCCTACATTAACTGCATTGTACAATAGATAGAAAACTGCATGTCCAGTATGAATAAGAAAGTAGACAACTATGTAGAAACAACACGCTGGTAGGCAGTAAGTCAAATTCTTACAGTTTACCTGTGTTCCATTGTATATGCCAACTTGAATGAGTCGACTTTTCTGGTAGTTGAGTATACTGTAGTGGGCATACTTCCTGTCACCGTCGTCATTGAACTCCACACGTCCCGTGAGGCCCTCTGGGTATTTAGATGACATCAGCACCCTGTGAAAAGCAAGTAAAAATTATTATTTGTGTGAATGAGTACACGTGTGTTAATGGCTGGATATCGTGTGTCATCAGTGCATTTTATCGTGTATCGTTCGGCACGAGGCTCTCAGTTCAGTGCATATGGTAAAACTAACTGACTCACCACATTTTTTTGTTGAAAATATGCTAAACAAGGCAGAGTTGCGGTTGTTGAGCTGCTTTTGTCATCACATCTGTTTGGAAGCAGTGCATTTGTTTTTTGTTACACCGCTAAGAAACCACCCTAAGTGGGTCAGGTGAAACTCAGTTGCTTCTTTCGGAAGTGACAAATATTTTCTAATGCATTCTGGAAAACCTGACAAACCTGTAATTCTGCAGGACAGCTTTCCATTCAAAACCGCAGAGTTGATCACTTGTTAATATAAAAATATTGAGTGCAGTGCAGCTTTAAGGGTAAAGGGCACAACTCAACTAGAAACGGAGTAAACTATATTAGTGGGAAATGAAAACAGCTATTTTTGAACTGAGAAATCTGGATTAGATGCTCCTGGATAAATGAAATCATAATTGAAATTTTTTTAGCCACATCTAGAATATTTTAAAAAATAATAATAGAAGAAATAAAAAGCAAGGATTATCACATCGTATTACAAACTGAAGTAATGTGTCACGCTTACCGTTTAAAGAGTGGCCCTGTTTTCCAGATGTTGGTGTTGCCCACGCATCCTCTCGGGGGTTCTGTGATGTTCTCCTTCTCAAAGAGCTCCTGGATGGACTGAGCCACCACAGCCACTGCATCATTGATGTGGGCTGACTCATTCTTCCCGTTGATGAGCTGGAGGCCGATCAGACCTGACACCAGGCCGACAACAAACGATAATCACTAACCTGAGCAAACCACAGCCTCTCAGGATCCTTTTGCAATGAACAAAGTGGATAAAAACTTATAGGGCCTCCACTTTAGACATCCTGAATGAAGGTCAGACATCAGATGCATAATCCATCTCCATTGCCTGTTAATCTCAGGGAAGATAACTCAGAAAATATATCTGCATCTTGTTGTTTATGAGACAAGGCAACAGAATAAATGGATCATTTTTTCTGATGTTGTCACCGTTGACCTTTTCACAGCATGTGTAAAGAGTCCCTTGAAGTTGGATTTTTGGTCCTACTAGCTAAGGATTGGGAATCAACACAGGCAAAGCAGTATTTGTGCTAGGAACAAAGAAATATGTCATCAGAACTAAATTTAAACATAGCAACAATCCAACTTCAGCTAAGTTTTCTGATTGCAACCAGGTCCGTCATTCTTGCAGACTCCGGGAAGGAGCTGCAGTGGAGGTGGAAGAGACTGGACATGGACAGGACAACAAACGCTCTGCAGGGGTTGGTTGTGTTTAAAGTGCGGAAAGACACTCGACGTTTGTGACCACAAAGTGATAAAATACTGTGAGAGAATAGAGACAAGAAAGGCTGTTGTAGCTTACCATTCTATCAGTTATCTGTTGCAAAAGTCTCCTTTTATAATTCATTAGAAACCAGGGCATTAATATGGTAGCACAATAAATTTACCTTTGGATAATCTAGGACATATGTCTTTAAACTTGAAGTGTACTGTACATAAACAGCACATTTAAACCTTTAAACGCATAATGCTTAAACGTTTAAATGCCCCACACACAACAAGCAGTTATACAGTAAATCATGTAATGCACCCATCATTAAACGGTTAATCCTTCTAATCCTGTGTGTTATGATCGGCCTGTGAGTAAAGCCGGGGGTTAACTCATCTACAGCCACTGGTCTCTGCTAGATGAACGTACCGTCTGGTGCCTCGCTCAGGGCTTTGCCCGACATCTCCCGCTCGCCCACCAGCCATACGTAGCCCGAGCCCGTCATGTTGAGGAAGCGGGCAGCCTTGTACACCGCAGCAGCGTCTTCCTCACTGGAATTCAGCGTGTTGGGAAAAGACAAACGATTGTTTTTTGCGTGTAAACGAGGAAGACATTTTGTGCTCATTTTTAAGAGTAACTGATTAATCCAGCTGTCTGTGATTGGTGCCTGTCCAACTGATTATAGCAAATTACTACATTACATGACACTATTGATGTAAATTGTCTTTATACTAAAATAAGGAAACTTCAAAGTTCATCCTGTTGTATTTATGCCAACAATTTTGCTAGTGGATTAATTGTTCATCATTTTTGCTGATTTTTTATAAAAGAATCATTGTTTCCAACTTCTGAACTTCTCTCTTTTTGCTATTTGCTATTTTGCAATTATGCTATTATGCTATTATTAAAATAAAAATAAAATAAATAAAGCTTTAGTGGGTTTTAAAGAAATTACCATGGGCCTTTCTGACATTTTACAAACCAAATAATGTACAAAATATGCAGCAGATAAACTGATAATGAAAATAATCTTCAGTTGCAGCCCTACTTTAAGCATCATATTGTTTCTTTGTTTTTTTTATACCCAATTCTATCTTGCACCATGTGTAGGTGTGAGGTAAATATGACACCTTCACCAATGCCCCCTCTGGGACTTTGGATGAATTTGTAATTTGGGGTAAAAATCTCACCTGGCGGACAGGATGATGACTCGGGCCTCCAGCTCTTTTGCCTCCAGCAGCAGGGCAGTTAAGTTAGTCTCCTGGCTGAACTGGAGGACTTTCTCTGCCTGTGATCGGGGCATAAGAAAGGTCAAGCCAGCTACTTTTCCCTGCCTCAGACACCATGATGCCGCTTTACCTGCTTGGTTTGAGCCTGGCCGATTTTGTTTAAAAACGGGAGACAGAGATTAAAAGGAAAGCGATCCAGGGGAACCGGCTGAACTAAAAAATAAAAAAAGCTTGAAGGGAAAAAAAACTTTTGCATTTGTTCGCATGCAAACTGAGGGTTATCAAGGCTCCAAAGAAGGACGTGCATGTGTTAGGTAGGGGGAAGAAGAAGAAGGTCAATGCAACCAGTAACTAAAAACGGGTGAAGGGGGGTGAGGGGGACGTTTTCCCCCAACAAAAAAACTGCTGAAAACTAGGGAAGTGCTACAGAACAGGAGGAAGTAGCATCTGGGAAACGGTTTTGTCCCACACTACCGGTTCTCCACAAAGGAATGAACTTGCAAACTCTTTTTGTGTGTGCGTGTTCTGAGTACATGCATTCCTTTATTGAAGGAGAAAATGAAAATGATAAAAGCCGGGCGCTGTTCACTGATTTCTTTTTGTAATGACCGAAAATTATAGATTTTTCATAACAAAATCATTCTTCATTTAAATCATAGGGAAATGTCTCAAAGTAAAAAATTAAAGAAAACACGTGCTACCAAGAGAGGGACATTTCTGGGTCGGCTGGTGGCTGGTTTGGGCTGGTTTCTAGTTGCTACGTTTGGAAAGTTGGTGGGCGGCGTGCATTGACCATGCAAATATACCTTAGGTCCTCGCTTGTTGTCATAGGACAGTTGGTCGAGGTTTTCATAGTTCCTTTTTTTATTCTGATGAGTAATGTGCACAGAGAAAATATGCAGACACAGAAAAATATTATAAACAGTTGAAAATGGAGGGCAGTAAAGCATTCCAACAAATCTCCACTTTTCTGCTTCAAATTGGGATCTTTAACAGTGGGGCTTGCAAAGAACATCAGAGGTGACTGCTTTATAATAATGCTGAAATCATGCACTTATTTAAGATATTAAGTACTGTTAAGGATCAGGGAAACCATTGTAATGATTGCATAAATTACCTCCATCTTAGAAAACTGCTCTGGCAATAATCAATATAAAAAGCTTTGAAATCTACATATTAATTAACTACACAACTAGAAACTAAACTTTTAACAAACAAACATCAGATATTTAACACTACACCAACACACCATCCACTCCAAAGTGGGATCATGTTTTTGGCTTTTCAAAAAAATGTTTTTTTTAAAAAAGCCAAAATAAGAGCACATTCAAATGTTTATGGTATGTAAACTTGCAAAACGGCTCTAGGAAATGTCTCATCTACCCAATCATCGGTTGAGGTGAGGCAGCGTTTTCACCAGCTCCAAAGTGGCAACTTCAGAGACTGCAGCCAGTTCTATCCTTACTGTTATTAATTAGTGTGAGCGGATACTTGGAACAACACGTCATAAGCTAGAAACCATCACGACATCAACTGCAAATGTTAACTGTAGGGATTTATTTCTATCTAGTGATTGTACATAACTGTAGTTGCCAATTTAATTGGATTTGATTTAAAGTCAAATCAAAAAGGAAAAATCCACAATGGAGCTGAAATCACAAACAAAAGCCAATGAAAAAGTCTGATGTCAGTTGTATACTAACTGTTTAAACCTCATTAAGAGTATCCATACTGTACACAGTTAGTATGTAGTATAAAATTTGGTCACAGCACAGTATGTTGACACTCAATGGTTGATGAGCAGCTCCAAAAACCTGAGCTGTCACCATTTTGGATTCCAGTTGAGGTTTGTGTACTCTTAAGAGGAGATATTTGAGAGTCCTGCCCGTGACACGGAGCCATTTTGCAGGAAAATGCATCATCTTTCTGCTTCACAGGGTTTCCTTTACAGCTGCCTGGCTTCACAGCTCACACTTCAGTGCACTCTGAGTCCGTTTGCCTCCCTTCACAAAGTCGACACGGACCGTGCATCGCTCCAAACTCTTCCATTCGCAACTGAAAGCTTTTAAACACTTTTTGCACAACCCTGGCACTATCTTGATCTTCATGTTAGTTTGACTAACTATGATTCTACATGTTGAGAGGTAATTGTTAAATCTTGAATCATTATAACCAATTAAAAATAAGATTTTGTACAAACTGAAGGAAATCAACCAACACATTTTCTTGTGCAATGAAAACACTGTCACGTTGTTACATGACAAAACAAAATTATGTGAAACTATATTGAAAGAAATGTGAAATATCCCACCAAGTAAATATTACTTGTTTGTTAAGATTAGTTTAGTACATCATAACACTTCAACTAACTACCAAGCAACTACCACTAACAATTGTAGCATAAAATGAGAGATTTAATTAATCTCAGCATGCAGAAATATATTGGACACCGCCATCCAAACAAATGTACAATTAAAGAGGTGGTACTGATTTCATTATGTTGCTGATGTCATGACACTGATTTTGCTATCGTCCCAACAGCAACTCTCCAAAACAAAAACAAATATATATATA
>JBBPCS010000245.1:36534-86531 GCA_037974645.1 Hollardia meadi
CCGCTGAGAATCCGCAACACCGTTTGCTGTGACGCAACCAATGCCTCATGTGCTTCCCAGGGAGCGCTGAGAGCATTGTAAACAATGCCGTCGGAGCGCGCTCTGCTGGACAAACTACGTAATGACAACATTTCTAACAGCCAAAGCGTTTTTCTGCGCTGTTTATTCTGTAAAATAAAAGTTTTCATATCGGCAAACATAAACACCGATACCGATACGTCTGTGAAAGGCTCATATCGGCCGATTTTATCGGCCAACCGATATATCGGTCGGGCTCTAGTTCCTATAGCCCGCACTTTCCGTTGAGTCCTTCTCTCTCTGTAGGGGTATGTCACCAGCAAACTCCGATATCCAGCTGCTGGAGGTGGCGAGGAAGCTGGATATGTACGGCATCAGGCCTCATCCCGCCCACGACGGGGAGGGAATGAGGATCAACCTGGCTGTCACACACTCAGGGGTACTGGTCTTTCAGGTACGTGGCTGATGGTGTCCAACACACACCTGGACACTTTCACATACATAAGAATGTACTAGGGATGAGTGAGCACTCGGCTGAAACAAGTATCCAGCACATATAAAGTACTTTTTAAGAGTATTATCCGAGTACAATGTGTCAATATCCGTACTCTGTGACGGAGGACAGTCCTCATTGGGTAACTGACTGAAATTTATACATTCAACTTTAAACCTCGTCCATTTTGAGTATGGAGACTGATACAGATAATTTAGTTGGTTGAATAGATACAAATACAGACAATAATGTGCTAGCTCATCCTCACTATTAACCTTCCATTAAGCTGGGAGCTAACAGTGTTTGCTGGCATACATCTACTCTGCCAGCAGGGGGTGCTGTTTCTAGCCACATTGGCAGCTCGGCTCTAGGGACGGCAGGGTTAGTTTGTTTCAGAGTGAAATATCTTCACGGATATTAGTTAAATTGGCCTAGAATTTGGTACAAACATTCAAGGTATCCGGAGGATGAATCCTAAAGACTTTGGTGATCCCTTGACTTTTTATCAAACACCACCAACTAATCAAATTTTCTATGTAGGTATATCTAAAGTGACGAAAATCAGGCTGGAAATGTTCAGAGACTAGTATAGTAAAATGCTAAAAGTTACACCCTAAACATCAACATGTTATCAACATGCTATCTTTACAGATTGTCATCTTGCACTGAAGAACATATGAATGGTTCTTTTTGTTCTCTGATTCATAGGGAAACACCAAAATCAACACCTTTAGCTGGGCGAAGATTCGCAAGCTGAGCTTCAAGCGCAAACATTTCCTCATCAAACTGCACGACAAAGTTGGAGTGAGGATCCATCCGGGATTAATCCTTTGTTTGTTTTGAACTATTCGGATGGATGGACTGAAGGTTGTGTGACTGCATTTGTTCAATATTTACTAGTGTACATACTGTATGTGTTGTATTTTGTCCGTCCAGCCTTCGTGCAAGGACACTCTAGAGTTCTCCATGGCCAGTCGAGATGTGTGCAAGTCCTTCTGGAAGACCTGCGTAGAGTACCACGCCTTCTTCAGACTGGCAGAGGAACCGAAGACAATACACAAAACGCTGCTGTTCAGTAAGGGCTCCAGCTTTAGATACAGGTAAAACAGACCTACAATTAACTCAGTGTTCATTTTGATTAGGACCTTAAATAATCCTCTAATGCCCAAAACTGAGGTGGTATTCTCAGTGAAAGAGCGCAGTAGTAAAATCTAAACTGATGACCATATATGAACGCTACTCTAACCATCCATCAGTCTAAGGTCTATTACCAAGAGGGGTCTGACCTTTACATTAATTCTGGTTGTATAAGAGGTATTAGTATCAGAATTTCTTTGCTAAATTTCAGTTTTTGCACATTTCACTGTTTCAGAGTTGTTGTTTTCAGGGGAGCTTTTTTTGCTCTTAGTCAATGCCATATTCTTCAAGATGATGATAATGACGACTATTTAATGTTTTATATGTAATGTGTCACTTTGTGTGGCAGTGGGCGGACGCAGAAACAGCTGCTAGAGTGTATGGGATCAGGGGAGAAGAAGCCTTCGCGCTATGAGAGGTGGGCATACATTTTACAAGCCGCACATATCAGACCCCTTTGGTCCAAGAATACACTGATATCAATGTTTCAATTTACTGCCAAATGAAGAAAATACCTCCTGTAAGGGTGCTGATCCATCAAGAACCATCAGAGGAGGTTTGGGACTTCTTGGCATTGAGGTTGAAGGGGTGCCAAACCCTCCACAAACCTAATTAAGGATCAAACTGGCAAATTTTACTCACTACTTTGAATTTGGCAGTCACTCTCTTGTATACCTTATTGAATTTACTGTATATCTTAATCATGTAGCTAACAGATGCAATTGTTCAATAAACGTTGCCACTGTTTTGTGTACATTAAGGGTCAAAGCCAAAGCATCAGATAATCACCTCAGATAATCATATATTGAGGAAACATTGAGAAAACAGATAAAACATGAGCTAACTCAAGATAGAGGTAATTGCTTATCATTTATAATTTTTTCTTCTTGCTCTTCATCCAGGACCTTCTCTCAGTCAGACTACAATCCCAGACAGTGTCGCTCTTCTCCTGATCTGCTCACGGACGTCTCCAAACAAGTAATAAAACTTCCTTAAAGCTTCCCAAAAGTGAGGCCAAAACATCTCCATCGCCCCCTGGTGGCTGGCTGCAGTATAGGTCATAAACCCCTCCCCCTCCATGTAGTATACATCAGATACATTTTTCTTAAAGGTGCCTTCTGTCATTTTAGGTAGCTCTTATCACGCTCATGTATGTTCAAGTGTACATTTTCGGATAAGTTTGGTTTTAATTAGTTATTTGATGCGATAAAATGGGTGGTGAAACGGGAACCCACCGCCCGATCACTACTGCACAGAATCTGGCTCCAAATAATGTCACCAGCAGATATTTTGGCTTCATTTCTGTACAGTGGGAGGAAGTAGAGACACGTCGTCCATCTTTATATGTCAATGGTTTTACACTTAGTAAATTGAATATCTGTGGGTTTTAGACATGGTCGGACAAACAGGGAAGTCTAATGTTTGTGTGTGTCCTACCTCCTCAGTTATACGAGCACTCCCACCCGTTCCCCCAGACGAGTCATGCCTTAGCGGTCCACAGTCAGGATGCGTTGGACCCACATCACCGAGGTGGGGACAGCATCGGAATCGATGGAGGAGGGGCTAAACACAGGCAATCATCTGTTGAGGTCACCCAGAGGTCCTGCCCTCTCTCTCAAGTCACTCCCGTCTCTCCATCTCTACACCAATTAACCCCGTCACCCAAGATAAGATCGGCCTCCACATCTGTGATGGAGGACACAAGGGGGATAAGGAGCGGGGTGCAGCGCCAAGCCCAAAGGCTAGCTGGTGTCTACGGGAACCGGTCACGGCGTCGGCCTAATCCCCAGCCACACCCAGATGCTGCTCAGCAGTTGGTTCTCCTCTACCCAAATAGTCCTGCCTACCAGTATCATCCCATCCTCCCATCATTCCCATTAGCTGGTTCCTCGCCTCTCAGCCGATACCCTTACTTGACGGACTACGTCGCTGTTTCCTCACTGGAGCGTTTCCCGCAGGCAAGGAGGCGGGATTATGTGACAGTGGACGGCCTACCGCGGCCATCTTTCTATCCTCTCAGTCATGATTCGCCGTCCCTCTCGCCAATCAGGAGGAGCCTCCGCCCCTCTGGCTCAGGTGGGCTGGGATTGGCTAGAGTTTATCAGCCAGGAAGTAACGGAGCGAGGCTCTTGGGTGTTGGACACACAGAAGCGGGGCATTATAGCGATGACTCAAACTTCCTCCCAGGACTGCCCCGCCGCGTGGCTAGCCAACCAGATGTTAAATTTCACCTCTCAAGGAGTTCTAACCCCGCCTTTAACCCTGCCTCTGAGTTCCGTCCTCTTGGTTACTACCCCCATCTGACACGCCCCTCCAGACCCACCTACCTCCCACTAAGCTCCTCCCCTCTGCCTGACCGACCTACCTCGCTATGCATGATGGGAGGCACAACGGGAAGCTACAGTGATTCAGACCCAGAGGTTTTCTATCCATATTACTGCCCACCACCGCCGCTGGGGAAAATGGTACGGCCCGCTGGACTTGCCAGGATGAGGTTTTCCTCTGGGAGCCTCCAGCTGGATGAGGAGGAGGAGGAGGAGGAGGAGGATGGAGCAGAGAAGGAGAAAGCAAAAAAGGAGAGAAAGGGTGAAGACGAGAAGAAAGACAAGACAGAAGGAGATGAGATGAAGGGTGCTGCAAAGATTACTGAAGTCACAGTGTAGATAAAGATTTTTCACACAGGAAACAGTGATGATGACATGGTCACACTTAAAACTGGCAGGATGGTTTAAAAAACAACACATCAGCCACACAAAAAAGACAATTGTACTAAATGTGATGGCCTCATGTGTATAAGAAGCATATTGTTTTTAGGCGTACTGGCAGATGAAATGTACTGTTTTTGCCTTGTTTTAGCAAAAACCTCTTTAGTAGCCATGCTATGGGTACAAGATAGCACATTTTTTACATTAATTATTACCTGTAAGATTATATCTATGTGTCCCTCCTAGCTGACCATCGAAGGTCAAAGAAGCCAAGGAGAAATAGCATTTTTATGATGCTAGCAGCTAAATTTTGGGTTCTAAAGCTACCCATCCGTAGAAATCAGGTGTCCAAATTCTGGGAAAAGACACCCACCTTGTAAAGCAACAGCCAGCTTCCTGAAAGCTAAGAAAAACTACAATTTATTTAAACTTTGGTCTCATTTTCATCCGGCCATTGGTTCTATCTGTTATAATTTCATAAAACTAGGGCCGGGCGATATATTGAATTAGTGTGATTCATTTTTTCCATCATTCAATTTCTGTATGAGTCAAATGTCATCATTGTGAAAATTGAGTCACCGCAGGGTGCACAGTCAGGGTTGCCAACGTCTCACGCTGCCCAAACAAGTCTCACAGGCGAATGTATAATGATTAAGTACAGGATGTCGAGTACACTTGCTAACCCCAGATTCTATGAGGCCGATGCTTATCTGCAGCTGCTCAAGCTCACAGCCAGGAGCCCAGAAGGCCATCAAGCAATCCAGTCACTAGTGTTCCACTCTCACTTCTCACTCTTAACAACTCAACCTCCATGTCTGGTTGCTAGCTCCACTTCTAGCCAAAGGGGGGAGGGAGGGGAGCAGCTAGCTCTGTGCAGGTAGCTGTGGTGAATATGCAGGAAAGCAGCTGTGATAATGATGGTGGCGAGGATTAATGAAGACAAATGTATTGAAACATGTTGGTGTTTTTTTAGATTGGACATTTCATGTAATTTATTATGCTACGGTGGATTTCATGTCATGTTTCTGGATTGAATCCAACCTGACAGCTGCTGGATGAAAACAGCGTTGGTAAGTTATTTCATATTCATGTGTCAGCTTGTTTATTGTAGTAACAGCAGATTGTAGATGCAGACAATATTGCAGATCGATTGTGTAACGTTAGGCTATGTGGCTGTGTGGTTGCTGCCCCGCTAGTTTAGTCTGCTTTACTTTTTTTTATTCTTTATCTGACCGAGGTTTGAGCAGATTATTGGTAAAAAAAAAATCAATTGTGCTGACAATTTTGAGTTGCTCAGTTTTGGAGATATCGGCTGTAGAGAGTGCTGCCTTTTCTCAAATATAAGAAACTACATTGCACTTGTCTTGTGGTGCTCAAAGTGCCAATAAAATACATTTAAAAAAACTCACTCTTTCCAGAAATCATGACCTGAGACAGCAGAAGAGCCCGACTTTCCTTAGTGAATAAACCAGTGTGCCCTTTCTTGGGGTAGTGTATGTATAATATTGTGAAAATTGTGAGTATTTTTAGAGTCCCTGGGTGGTGAAGTCAGGCTATATCCCTAAATCAAAGCATAATGGTGAATTGAGTCCAAATATGTGCACGTAATTATATGCCTGTGCACGTGCCATGCCATAAAACTCTCACTCCAGCCAAGTAGCCAAAGTTGGCAACCCTGACAGAAAGTGAATTCATCAGTCACATTTATGGGAGAGAGGGAGACCGAATACTGTACAATGACCTGTCGATATGGCACCATGTTAACGAGAGTCGAACTAGTGTGGGTTCTACTTTGTCCTGCCATGTAGCCAGGTAGCTAACGTTAGCGAGCAGATATCAGGCTTGTGTATCGACTTCTCTGCTCTACGTGTTGAAACCGATTATAAGAGTGGGTGTCTGTGCTCTACTTAGCTGAAGCATCTGACAGTCCATAGCTGTATGGGACAAGTGGAGCACGTCTATTATTTTTGCTCAACTGCCTTTCACGTTAAGTCTTTATATGTCTCAGTTTTTTGGCAATATCACCACGTCCTTCATCGGACCTAGGATCTCTGAAAAATAGACGGGGCAAAATTGTTATTGGAAAACTTTCTGGGTGATGTAAGTGGGTATTAATTTGTTATTTTATATGAATGGTTCTTGTGAGTTCTGTAGAAAAATGTGAATGATGATTTCTTTTTGGTTAATATAATGCAACTGCATCGTCAATAAAGGATTATTCAAGGAAAATAAGTGGTCAAATTAATGTAACGTAAAAAAGATTTATAAATTAAATTATAATCTGGTACAATCTCTAATTTATTACATTATAACTGTATATTATTGATCAGATGACATCTCATCATTTAGACAAAGAAACAGTTGAAACACCAGATGATTCTCAATCAAACTTAAATATTTATTCATAAAACTCTAAGTCCCGCTACAAAAAAACAAAAGAGTACATTTCTGTAAAATCTTACATCTTTCATTTTACATCTCCCCCCTCAAAACGCATTGTCGTATCCCTTATGATATATAAAAAGGCAAAAATATACAATGACCAAGTTTTATAGTGTCTTTGGTACAAACTGTCAGCAATACCTTTGATTACAGCTCCTGTTGCACTTTACAATGTTAAAAACAATGTCCTTAAACATCAAGCAATATGTTAAGAACAAACTTTCAGACACGATCCTTAACAATGTTCCCAAACTTGATGTATAAAGAAAAAAAAGGACAGTCTTTTCATGATGAGTGGAAGACTTTTGTGCAGTGCCTCGCTTGCAGATCCCAGAAAATCTGTTTAATTTCCATCGCTGAAATTTTATTCAAACACTTTCGGAACTACACACCTTCTAGAAAACAAACAGGAAAGTTACTCCCAAACAAGGCAAAGTCAAGATTTCTCCATCTACCCCCATTTATTTAGACCACTAGTTTGAATGCTAACAGTGGTGCAATGCTACTGGTTATGTAACAAAACACAAACATTGATCTTGATTAAAATGTCAGCAACTGTAAACATTTAGGTTATAACCCCATTTTAACTGTCAATATGATAAACCTGAGAATCCTGAGAACCAGGCCTACTTAATAGTTCAATTTACTTTAGAAACAGCTACAACAACAGTTAGCTCCACAGCTTACTTGTTAGCAAGCTACTAGCTGCCTCGAGTCAAACAGGTCTAGATTCTTAAAATTGGCTTGTTTTAACAGGTTTTTCCACTTGGGGAAGCTTAAATAAAAATGTTTAATTTAAGAGTATGTGTTTTAACTTGAACGCTTGAAATAATTAGCATACAAATCGAGAGCTAAGGGTAGTAAAGACTGAATGTAAAAAGCTAAAATCACTGAAAGATTTAATATGTTCTGGGATCGGGAAACTGTAATTTAAAGCATTGCTGAAGACAACAACAAAAAAATGTAATATTGGCATATAATCTGTCTCAAGTGCTACTGAACAAACATATAGACATCTACAAAGTCAACGCAAGTCATGATGACACAATACATACTACTGCTGATGGAAGAGAACGCTCTTCTATATATTCTCTGCTGATTTCAACTAAAACATGGCGTCTCTGTACAAAAGTGACGTCTATGTTTTAGTAAATGACTGATAGCATAAATAATTAAGGCACATGATGGTAATTTAGGAAGTTTAAACACAACTTAAGTCGACTTATGGACTTAAGTTGGCCTGCTTATTATTCAAGATTGTATTTTCAAAACCTCAATGTCTTTGAGTCCAAATGGGGAGAAAAAAGGCCTTCAACCAGCAGCAGTGAATGAATATTATATAGTGTATATATTACATTATTAGTAGTGTGTGTGTGCATGTGTGTGTGTGTGATGTGTGTGAACGGTGAGGAGACATCGCACAGCAAATCTCCTCGTTTCCAATCATCCAGCAGCGTCACCGTACGGAGACACAGTCTCTCTTCACATAACGTACTTCCCGTTTCGAAACTATCCGTCGTTCACTTGGTCGTAAATCTGAGCGAGGGCGACAGAAAGCAAGACATTTGGTAAAGAAACGATCCGATGGAGGAAGACCAGAGATGACCAAGAGGGCTAAACAAACAAGCAAACAGGAAAGAAAGAGGAGACACGTGTGGAAAATTCCGAACGTACTTCTGGTACCTGGCAATGATGTGTGTGACCATTCTGTCTGTGATGCCTGGACAGACTTCTTCAGCCAATCGGATGTTGCGTTCCAGCTCCTCTATAGCCAATCGCTGCTCAGAGTGCTCCTTGTGCTGCTGCTTCAGCTACAAGAGAAGAAGACAATGAAACGTTTTCTGCCACCTCTGCTGTCTTCAGTGTGTCTTTATGTATCGTCAGTATTTGTGTTTTCAGGAATTTGAGGGTTTGAATGAACTGAGGAGGAGTTATCTATTGTGAGGTTTTTAATACCGATTGAGATTAGGGATAGACCGATTATCAGCCTGGCCAATTATCATATCAACTAAAACATATGGTTCATGTTCACACATGTACATATATTTACAGGCCCAAAAATGTGGTGTGAATGCCTCCGAAAACGAGACAAAATTGGTGTATTTATTTTTATGACTGAAGTGTGTATATATACTGACCTCTGTGAAGACAGGAGAGATGACTGTGGTCAGGCTGGCAGATTTACTCAGCTGATCCTGAACCTGTGGAGAAGAAGAGGAGGAGGAGGAGGAGGAGATGAAGGGGGGTGAAGGTGAGTATTTCATTTTGGTGCAGTTCTACACAGCTAAAGGGAAATGTATCCAAAACGTAAAATAGGACATAAACCTTTTTGAAACGGACCTAAAGAGTCTTGTTTCGTCCCTCAAAACCTTTTTTTTTGTGAAATTCAGGACAAATTTACATGTTTGCAGTGTTCGATAAAGAAATCCTGTGTCCTTCTCACTTTATCAAATCCATTAATTCCTCATGCAGACAACAAGAAATGCTAATTTTCCCATAATTAAAACATTTAGTACTTCCTTTTCTAGTAAACTTTTGTACAAAACAAGAAATTAATGGATGAGATTTGACCATTTTGACAGAGTTATTAGCACTTTTCCACCCATGAGAAGCTGTTTGTACAGTATATGCCTATATAATATACAGGCTTCGGTACTGACCGTTCCATTGAGGACCTTCCTGCCCTCCGTCTTCTTCTTCCGGACGGTGGTAAAGGACCACTCAGGAGACTCGCTGTTCTCTTTATTACTGGATTCACTTAAAACACACACACACACTAATGTTACTCACCATGCACATACAGTCTAATATACACACATCAAAAGACCCAAGCTCGGGTTTCAAAGTAATCGATTACCTGTCTGAGTCGTCAGAGCTGCTGCCGCTGTGCTCCTCCTCCTTCCACCTCCTGTACCTGTCGATCAACTCGCTGAGGTAGGACGTCTTCTTGCAGTGCTTGACGATGAACTTGTGCTTGAGGAGCTCCTTGGCTGTAGGACGCTGCATGAACGAGCAGAGAGAGGAAGTTTTATGGTTTAGTAAGAGGAAGATTGTCCTTCATGTGGAAAAGAAAGGAAAAAAGGGGGGAGGAGCTATTAATCCACCAGGGGTCAGCAAAATGCAAGGGACGGTTTAAAATGAATGACTTAACCTGCTATCTCTAAAAACTATATATATACACTGTATAATAAAAAAAAAAGACAACCAGTCAATTATGTACAACATTTGTATTTTCTTGTATTTCTACATTAAATCCTGTTCCCAACACTGTCTTACAAAGGCAGGGTCCTTGTTCAGGCAGGCCTCGGTGAACTCTTTGAAGCTCTTGGAGAAATCTCCGATCAGCGTCGGTGGAGGAGACTTGGGGATGTGGAACAGCACTCGCATCGGATGCATGTCCGAGTTCGGAGGCTCACCCTTGGCGAGCTCGATGGCCGTGATGCCCAGCGACCAGATATCAGCCTGGAGAGACAAACACGGTAAGAACAACAACTGTTACTGCAGATACTTAAACTCTTCGTCTTTCACTCGTTGGTTCAGCGTTTTGTTGACTACTGTTTCTTAGATGTCAAGAGTAAAATGTCCTATAGTAGTTTGAATAGTTTCCATGCAGGAAGTAGCCCGGCTGCACAACCACAACACAAAGTATAAATGTTTTACAGACACCTTTAAAACAAACTGGGAGTGATTCATGAAACATTTTATGTTCAGAATCAGTTTGAGACACAAAATTAGCAAAAAGGTGCAGCTTGAAAGTTGCAATACATCACTTCAACAACAACAGAGTGACTTAATCTAACCGTGACTTCATGCAATTAAGCGACTGATTGTTTAATTTGTAAAATGTCCCCAAAAAAAGTGAAAAATGCAACAAGACATCTTAAAATTGCCGATTTTGTCCAACCAACAGTCCGAAAGAGTTTACAGTTACATAAAACAGAGAAAAACAGCAGATCCAAATAGTTTTAGCTGCTACTTTGTTACAAGTTCAAGTCTGTTCTCTTCTTTATCTACATGGAATACATGAACGCAAACACACACACACACACACACACACTCAGAGTCTGGTGGTTTGGATGAGAGCTGAGAGGCTGACTTTGTTTGCATGACGGCTGTGACAGTCACCAACCATTTGTCAAACACACACAAATGTAAACACACACTCAGAAGTTACACACACACACACACTTGTATTGGAGCTGCTCAGGGTCACATTACAACAGGATGCTCGGTCGCCGTTTGACTGTTGACCGTGTCTTACTGTTACACACTGAACATATGGCAGCCTGTAGCAGGACACGACACACACACACACACACACACCGACACACATGGCGTCTTCATGATGTCTTGTGTGTCTTCCTCTTGTTGTGCAGGATATGGACAGATGTAACATCAGGGGACCAGGACAAGTCCTTTCAAGACATTTGTTTACTTTGTTATTAATATAAAGACATAAAGAAGAACAAGAGGATCCCCCTCCAAAATGTAAACAACTGGACACGTATCACAGTTGAGGGTTGAGAAAACTAGTTTATTTATAGATCCATCTTTAGACGTAACACAACTTCAAATAATAACGGCTAAACAACACAAGTTTATTCTGACTTTCTCACAGAAATCCAGACGACAAAACATGTGCGTGTTTCAATTAGATGCAAATAAAACCAGGAGCACTGTGGAAATAATGCAAACAACCTCAAAGCAGGACACAACAACAAGTCCGCGTGGCAAACATGGCGTTTAAAGGCAACACAGAGAACCCCGACAACAAACTGTATATTTAAACCACATGGTCAATAGATGGGTTGCATTGTGTCAGAAAATGAGGAAAAATGTAATTCTAAAGTCCAGTGAGAACCTGCTGACTGTCACTTTCACTGGCGGCAGATTAGATTAGCTAATTCATCACGTAAATGCTAAAATTCTACTTATGGTTTACTGTTTACTGATTATCTGTTATCTCTTAACACCGCTCACTACAAACATGAGTCAACGGTTGTAGTTCAACAAGGTGTTCAGTATTTGGAGAAAGTAGCTTATGAAACACGAGGTGGAAAAGTTAAGTCGCCTACAGCATGTGGACAAAAGTCGGCTTCTCCTTATTAGTCGACAACATGGACGAGGAGAGGCAGGGAAGCTAGTTAGCCGTATTAATACAGTACAGTATTATGAGAAAAAAGATGCTATATCTTTCTAACAAAACACGGTTTAGATTTTATATTTAAAAAATACTTTTAAAAGAGGGATTTGAGGAGAAACTGATAACTTTGACAGTAAACTTTACAGAGCGGAGATGCTAACGATAGATGAATTAGCATGTAGCAGCATGCATCCATCTCATACACACGGGAGGGCGTTCTTTCTGTCATTAATCCCACAAATCACTGTAGTTAGCTGATGTTATACTAAATCTAAAGAAGCCAGGTTACTACAATCTATAATTTGTTAGCCAGGTGTGCTAACCCAGGTAGCATACAAACAAATACGCGGTTAATTCATTCATTCCGCTTTTTGTTTTTGGAAAGGCGGTAAAGAAGACACAACACAAAAAAAAACAAGTTGCTAAGCTGCGATTGGACAATCTGTCTTTTTTGGGAACATTTTAGCCACCAGTGAGAGCTAACTGCAGGACTGAGAACCCCACTAGCGTCTTACCTTGGAGTCGTAGGCGGACTGCTGGATAACCTCGGGGGCCATCCAGAACGGCGTCCCCACAAAGGTTTCCCTCTTGATCTGCGTGTCCGTCAGCTGACCGGCCACACCGAAGTCTGCCAGTTTCACCTGGCCGTGCTCCGACAGCAGGACGTTGGCGGCTAAAAGGATCATTATCATTATTATTAATCATCGAGATTTGTTTCATGAGCCAGTTACTTTCTGCTCAGTTCAGTTAAGACGTGTCAGGATTTTTTTTAAATATGAATTATTTTGACTACCAGTGTGTGTGTTTGTAGCATGCAGCTACATTCCCAGTGAAAACTGGTGGAGTCCGTTACTTGAGGCACATTTATTGTCTCTGTACAGGATCAGATCTGTGGTCTGCCACCACCAGGAGGCACCAAGGTCAGAAATTCTACAAGAAACTTTAATTTGGGAGCAGTCTGGATGGGTAAATATGGGCACAGAGGGTGAACTTAAAGGGGCACGCCACCACTTTTACATGTACTAGTACTACAATGTCTGCAAAAACAGTCAGGGTCAAGTCTGTCTTTGGTATCTCCAATGGAGACAGTGTTATAAACTGGAAGCTGTGGGCATTTGCCAGGTCAGGAAAGGTCTAATGGCAGATATGTTTGAGTTGCATTCTGGGAAGTGTAGTGCTGCCTGATCAGGAGGTTACATTTGATCATACCTTTGATGTCTCTGTGGATCTTCTTCTCGGAGTGCAGGTAGTCGAGCCCCTTCAGGATCTCCTTCAGCATGGTGGCGATCTGGGACTCCTCAAACGGACCCGCCCGCAGCTGCGCACGCGCACACACAAAACACGCACACAAAACAAGTGATGACAGATATAAAGCAGTCACTGACATGCCGGAGGCTGTTTGTAGGAACAAAAACTCAACACAGAAATCAGGTAAAGACACCACAGGATCAGAAAGACTGATTTATTTCTTATATAAACCAAAACTTCCATTTAATTCATACACATAACTAAATTTATTATTATTCTTCCTTAACAACTGGACTCAATATCCCCCTCAGCAAAGACTACAGTCCAGATTTTTCTATTTTAGACTGTCGATTTACAGTTATTAACATCATACACAGCAGAATATCACGAAACTAAAGTATCTTTCATGTGACGATCACTTCTTTTGAATGGATGCTTATGGAACGTTTTCATGTCATGAGTGAGCTTATTTTTTATTTTCCTGAATGAGATAAATAAATCTTACTACAAACTACTCTTAATACTCACCAAGTCGAGCGCTGAACCTCCGCCGAGATACTCCATGATGATCCATAGTTTGCTGCCCTGAAAGAGAGAGAATTCATTTTGATGCTTTTAGCTCAGTTTTCCCGAAAAGAACGATTTCCTTTTCCCGCCATAATCCGAGGAGTTCGTCACAGTCGAAGTGTGACGCGTGTCTCACCTTCAGATACGAGCCGTAGTACTTGGTGATGTACGGACTGTCGCACTGACTGAGAACTGTGATCTCCTGCTGGATGTCCTCGATCTCATCCTCAGCCTCCTCCAGGTCGATGGTCTTAATGGCAACGACGCTCTGCGTACGATTATCGATACCTTTAAACACCTGCCGCAGGAGGAGGAGGAGGAGGAGGAAAAGATAAGTGGAGTGAAACGGAGAGAGAAGGAGGAAAATCAGAAGAGAAGATGGAGAAGGCAGAAGAAAAGATAAAATAACAGAGAGGGAAAAGACGAGGAGAGAAGATGAGGGAGACAAAGAATGAAATGGAAAGAAAAAAAGAACAAAAAGTCAGACATTTTATGCATAATAGGACAAATGTTCAGGGAAGTGGGGTATCTAGGAGGGCACGATACACTTTTGGGAACACATCCCAAAAACTTACAAAAAGAAGAATTATGTCTTCTTCTTTTTTTAGATCCGGAGAATTACAGCACTCAAGCAAGGGATTTAAAAAAGTGGAACCTCACAGTAGAGGACAGTTTGGAAAAGAAGAAGACTGTTTGAAAAAAGATTAACTATATATTACATAAATATTAATAAAATACCCAAACATGCATTGAGAAGATGAGTAGTAAGTAATACATTTTTTTAAATATGTGTATGTAGATGGATACAGGAAGTGTATCAATGATACGTATTGGCACAATAAAGTAGTAAAACAAATTAAATATGGAGGAACAAAGAATATAAAATGAAAAACAGTAATGGTTTTCACACTGGAAATACAGCAACGACATTACCAATCAATCAGGTTTCAATATAAAATGTGAATGATGACACGCACCTCTCCAAAAGATCCCTTTCCAATGCGATCCAGCTTGGTGAACAACTCCTCCGGATCAATCTGAGTACTCTGAGGAGAGAGAACAAGGAGAGAAGGAGACGAGGAGAGGAGACAAGACACGTTTATATTCATTCCATTATTGTATTATTTAAAAAATGTACATAAAAGTGCATTCAACAACTACATTATGTGGCACGTTACGAGACTAGAGTCCACAGAAGTATAATAAATGTTGTGAAGTTTCCATCATATTCCCTCCTGATACTTTGACTGTTATTTCCTCACACACAAGGCTTTGCAACATGACAGTCATGTTGTCACCACAGAGCCACACAAAGCTATCACACACACAAACCCATAAAAACACAGAAGGAAGCAAGCATGACAGTTAAAGATAACAGGAACTGAACACACACAGCTGCCAGGCCACACACACACACACACACACACACACACACACACACACACACACACACACACTTATCTCTGAGGACTTTCCACTGACTTACATTCATTTCCTAACTGTTGCTGCTGTGACGGCACAACTCAAAAGGCAGTTTTGTTCATTAATGTGAATTTCACTGTCAGTTTTCCTGCTTTCCACATTTAAACGCTCTTAAACCAACAATATATCACGTCATCGCATTGAAGCTAGCCATACTTATAAGCTTCGAAAACTTAGCATTACGTGGACATCTTGGCAGTAACTATTAAATTTGATGTGTTCTGAGAAAAGCTCACAAGATCATTCAATTCGAAAGGGTTCAGCTTCTGGGGAGCGTGAATGTGCTCAGCAAACATGTGTTTGTGCACGAATGGAAATTTAAGTCTCGTGGCGGCACCAGAAAGAAAGATGGAGAGGCGCCAAAATATTCGGATTCACCCTCTGAGGACCGTGAATATTCAGGGCAATGCTATATCTCACAGTTAGCTTGATGATACCCAGAAGCTATAGTTTTACTGATACGTGAAGGCACATACTTAAAGACATTCTGCACATATTTACTTACATTTTTAATGTGAATGTTTCAGCCGTTTGTTTTATCAGCTGTAGCTAATTAACAAATTCTTCAAGTCCACGATGAAATGTGTTTGACTTCAGTCGATTCGATTTATTTCTAGGTCGCCAAACACGTTGAAGTTGATACACGTTTGTAACTATCCTCGGCATTGATGCAATTATTTAATTTATCGTTAAAAAATGCCAAACGTTACTGAGTTCCAGCGTTATAATTGTGAGGATTCGCTGCTTTTCTCTATCTTAACGTGCGTAAACTGAAAATCTTTGGAGTCTGAACTGTTGGTTGGACATTACAAGACAGATGAAGACATGAGGGAAACTGTAATAAACATTTTTCACTATTCCCTGACGTTTTTGGACAATTAACTGGTTAATTACTGGCAGAACTGCAATCAAAGTGATATTGGACAGAAAAACAACTAATAATCACATATTAAACCTAATTGTTGAGGCCTACCTGTTAATATATATACACTGCTGCTTACTGTATAGAGCAACACACACACACACACACACACACTATGACACACACTCACACTTTGCTCTGAAACTCCCAACAATTTGTTTGGAAGCACATTTAATAAGCACACCCACAGAAGCATATGATATTCCTATGATGCTGGTCGCGCCTCCCCTCTGAACTAAAAAAAGGAATAGCCACACACACACACACACACACACACACACACACACACACACAGTGCCCACAATGTTGCCACACCCTGTCAGCAAATACAGTGGTTACTGTCTAATGATACTTTTAGCTTGGTGCAGAGAGATGAAGCGAAAACAGACAGTGAATACAGACGGATACAAGAGTTACATGTTGTAACTCACAATATGATGATATGGTGATATAAAAGCCTCACAAATATATTAACAACAACCATCTATGATACATCATGATCGGTAACTGAATCCAAACACATACCCCTAACACGAGAAAGTAAAGTTTTATATACCTCATTTAAAATCCAGAATGACTATTTAATAGAAAATAACCACTAATAACCAACTGATAACTTATCAAATACTCTATAGTTCCATAGTAACCATTAGTCCTGGTAGCTTAATGGTTGAGGCTCAAACCATCTGACCACCCTGTTCAAGCTGTGATGCATCATTTTAAACCAATCTATAAAGAGTAAGTTAAACAAGCGATACTTATCCTAAAATGGTACGCGTCAAACAGTCGTAGGATACTGCGTCATGCACATTAAAAGTTCCCGACACCAAAATCAAAGCTAACTTCATATACAATACATAACATGCATGATCAACAGGAAGTTTGTCTGGAAGAATAAAAAACGGCACAATGAAGGTCGTTATCAGAAGCAGGACAGCCCTTTAATAACCATTTAATGAGCAATAAAACAAAACTCAGCAAGTTTTATATATATATATATATACTGTATGTCACCAAAAACCAGCACTGCAAAAACAAAGAGATCACAACTCCACTCATGCTACGTACTTAGCATCTGCATGTTAGCATTTAGCTCAAAGCACCACTGTGCCCAAGTGCAGCTTAAGTCGGCACATTAACTTTCCTTACAACAACAACAGCTGCACCAACATGATACAACTGCTGAGTGTAAATCCGGTTTTCCACTACTTTTTCCCCCCCTCCCATCTCCACAAAACATTCCAAAGTTCCCACATGGAACCAAGATGTTTTCACCTGCTCTGGCTTATAAGACCTCTGAGGGTGTGGGCGTCTACACACTGTCTTTGCTTAGCAACCCCTTTTATCTCCTGATAGCGGTTTTACAGCTGGACAATATTCCATATTTCCTTATCATTCCTGTTACCAACTAGTTCCGTGACCCATCCTAAACCCGAGGATCAAAGGTCTAAACGCCCGTGTGGGTGATTTAGATATGATAGATTAAAATAGATAATAAAAAGAATCAGAACAGTTGCAGCCAAAAACATCCTTTAATTTTCTCTGTGTGTTTACGTGTGCCAGCCAGGGAAAATGGAACTACATGAGTCACCTCAAAGGCAATAAGGAAGTGCAGAAAGTGGCTGTTTGGATATCAACTATGATGTAATAATGATGTGATGTCCAACAATGGGACTTCCCCGAAGTGATAAGACTATGGACTGTGTCAGTTTCTTATTCCAAAATCATTCAGTTCACAGAAAGGTTTATGGGCCTAGTAGGTTTAACATCCAAATAATAAGCCTCGAGTATTTTTGTGCATACCCATAAATATAATAAACAAAAAGTAGCAAAGTCAAGAACTCAAAATATAAAGATTTACAGTAAAAACCTGAAAAATATCATTAAAAATATGTTAAAATGTATAATGAGAGGATATATTGACCAAAAGATTTAGTCTTTCATTGGCTAAAACTGGTGAAAAGTTTTGCACTATATATAAACTATAAATAGTAAAAGATATAAATATAAAATGAGTAAACGGACTGCACATGCAAGAGGGATTATATAAAGCTGAGAGGTTACGCTTTGACCTTTCTGTCTCAGTGTGGTGAAAGAACAACATTTAGAGGACAGGAGGAAGTTAAATATTCAACACTCGCTCAATCATTACAGACCATACGGGCAGTTTTGTTACTGGAGATACATTTCTACGTTTGAGACACTGTAAAACTACAACTAACTGTCTTTCACAGTCAAAAAACAGTCCCAGCTAATGTTTCACTGCATGTCAAATAACCTTCAAATGACTGTTAGACGCTGGAAAACTATTTAAAAAAACAACCAAGAGACCTCGCTAAGAACGCTTGTTGTGGTGTGAATCCATTAACCTGAACCAAGTGTTAGCTAGCTCACCAGTCGGCTGGGTCGCCGGATAAAGACGTAAAGTGTTTTATAAGAGCAAAAACCTTTCTGTCAACACCGAGAGAAAAATTAGTTGAAACTGAAGAATTGATGCTCTGCAGGAGAGAAAACAGGAAGTCCTCTCTTAACCGCAAGAGGGGTCAGAGGTTATAATATATAGACGGTTATTTTTAGCAGTACACAAATACATGCCATGTATTTTTACATGTCGCGTAAATGGTGCCACAGCTAACGATTTCATCCGATTAATCTGATGATTTATGACGGCGATCGAGGCTGAAAATCTGCAGAATTTATAATGCGATAGACAACATTCATTTAAAGATAACAAAGATTGTTTCTGAGCAAAAATATGGGCCAACCAAAAACGGGATGTTACACCGAGTTGGTTCGGGCATCTGATTTAGACGCCTCCCTTTGGAGGTCTTCCGGGCACAACTGGGAGGAGACCAGGATGTATTTATCCCATCTGGCCTGGGGATGCCTCGGGATCCCCCAGGAGGAGCTGGAAAGTGTTGCTGGGGAGAGGGATGTCTGGAATACAGCATCGCCATGTGTTTAAAATCTGCGGAGATTTTAAATGGGGAAATGACAGAGAGGCCGTGGTAAAGAGACACACACCGGAGTTTTACAGCTCTAAGTTAAAGTGTGATAAGAGGCAGATTCAGGTCAAAGCTACACAGATAGAAAAAAGAGGGTTGAGCTTCGGAGGTTAGTGAAGTCTGCCTGGTCAATGCAAACATTCAGCTGCCCGGGAAAACTTGGCCAAGGCTATGGAAACTCTGTGTGTAAGTGAGTAAGTGAGAGCAGGAGAGACCAATGTTTTTACTAACAAGTGGTGTCCAAATATCCTCAAAAAAAAAGCTCTGTGTGTGTGTGTGTTAGAGGTCAAAGGTCACAGCTGCGGGAGGAGGAAGTACAAACACGGCATTCTCAAAAAATGACCTTTGCAGAGCCACATCATGTGAAAATCTCACCACTCTTTCCCATTTCCTGTTTCGTTCAATCTCAACTGGAAAACATGACACAACATACTGGGTCAACTTTTACAAAACTCAACGAATTCAAACTGGATGCCCGGTAATAACACGATGTACAACAAGTCTACCCAACTTTAAAGTGAGGATTTTCAAAACATCATTCCAAAACCTTAACACCACTCTCATGGCTTTACGCTAAGTATGAAGCTACCACCAGCAGCTAGCCTAGCTTAGCACTGAGAATGGAAGCTAGCCTGGTTCTGTGCAGAGGTAACAGAATCTGTGTATCAGTACTAGAAAGTACGACAAAATAACTAAACTAAAAGTGCAGCATACGATTCTTTTCACGATCAATTATTGACTATTAACATCCGACTGTTAATCTGTTCTGTATTTGATCAATAAAATAGTCAACAATGACCGTTATAACTTCCTGAAGCCCAAAGTTAATGTCTTGGAGTAAGTTGTTCAATCTGATCAACAGTCCAAAACCAAAATGATTGATTTACTATCACACAAAACAAAGAAAAACAGCAAATATTACAGTAATCCGTTAATTTTATTTTAAAATGACAATCATTAAATGTTTGTTCAATCATTTAATCGGATTATTTAGCTTTTATAATTTGGTACATTTGGAGATTTCTTTGACGTCACGATATTGACGACTAATCATGAGTGAAAATGACTCACGCCGTCTGCTGTCAAGCCATTGCTCAATCCGACTTGATAGATGTGTAGTGCGATATGTTACCAAATCTCCGTCCAATGCAGGAGCCATTTGTGAGGCCATGTGACTTCTGATTTAAAGATCTGGTTTAGGGAAATGTGAATGTAAACAAACCAAATGCAGGAACGCAGGACAGTAAACACGTTTTCTATTATTCAGACCACAGAAAAACTGACTCATCATCCGCAGACAGGACTTACAAGCAGTTTGGTTGTCGACCGCTGACAATTTCTCACCCAGAAACACACAAAACACACATGCGAGTGAAGGGTCTTTCAAGTTTTAGTCTGGGAGAGCCTGTGATTATGTCATGACAGGATTCCTGAGTGTGCGGAGCTCTGAAAAAGGTGCAGCTGTAAAATTACAAAGGACAGAAGAAGAACACTCCCTGGTGTTTGATCAGGGCCATCTCTGTTGACACGCCTACAAATGGCTTCCCCGCAATGTCTGCCACTCTAGTTGGGAAACAACTGCACGTATTCAACCTGCTCACATCAGACTGATTTACAACAAGAGGGCCAAACACCAGAGCGAGCGCGGGAAAGATTAGTTGAAACTGAAGAATTACAGTTAAGCAAGGAAACAGGAAGTTCTGTTTTTCCTTCATCAAGAGGGGTCAGAGGTCAACTACTAGAGTAGAATATAAGCAATATCTAATGTCTTCACTTTGACTCTCCCATCAGCCAAAATAAAGTCAGACACATCCCAAACCTCCGTTTACTGTGTTTTTTCCACGTCAACCTGCTCGTGTTGCAAAGCTAATCTCCTTGATGTTACAAGGACATCAATGCGAGCATTTTGCCGCATTTGAGAAAGAAAATTAGAATGTGAAAAAATTATTTGGCCCACACAAAGATTATCTCTTCGTACAGTTTACAAAATATTCAGTAGCTTCTCATTTTTAGCTAGCGCTGACCGTCGCTTTCGCTGGTGGGGGACATTTGTGAGGAAGAAGCTCAACCGCGAATGAGCGCGAAGACGCACTTCCCGAAACTCGAAGCGCGATACGTCTTTTCTCGAGCAGATCAGGAGTCAAATCCCAGTTAAATTTTCATTCGTACCAGATCGACAATTTTTTGTTTTGGGCGGATAACCAATAATGAAGGACTCACATCAGGATTGGGGCCACAAAAAAAAAAAGAAGACAAAACTCTCCAATGATTTTTGGTTCATCTTCTTTTGTTAGAGAGTAAACAGCAAACCTGAATCCATCACAGGACACATAAACTCTCCACTGACCCAAGAAAGTGAAACCAAAACTAATAAGACGACAAGCCTCAATAAAAATGTGTTTCTGTGTACCAAACCAGATGAATTCATTCCCATAAACGACAAAAACCTTATCAATTAAACCATACAAGTAAAATTAAACTGTGTCATATTAGTTGTAGACAACATGGAGTCAGAAACATCCATCAGCAAAGCTCAGTCACATTATATTTTATATTTTAGTTTACGGCTTCTATTTCGTTGCTACTAAGCAGAGCAAACTATAAAGCAACACCAAACCCTAAAAACTAGAGGGTTTATTATCCAAAGTATTGGATCAAATGCACCTGATGATAGCTCTAGATGAAGATCCATTCCAACAGTCAACAAGGCACATTTCACACAAAACCTCAAAGTGAAACCTCAGGGTGGCGCTAGAGTAAAAGTCAGGGGCTCGCCTGAGTTAGTATGATTCGTCCTCTGGAGACAATGAATGCTCAAAAAATGTTATGGCAACCATTTTAATAGTGTCTGACTGACAGTGTCATCCACAGAGCCGCTAATATGGCCATCAAATGTTTCCTAGAGCTCAAACCAAGGAATAAGAAACAGTAGAAAACGGTAAAACCTGACTGGTTCTTGATTTGTGGGTCCGATGCCGATATCTGAGGGTGCACAAATTCAAGCACACACTCACTGAAGCAAGGAACTCTCAAATCTGGTTATCAAAGACAGGGTTTTCCATGGGAAATCTGTTTGCTGACGCAACTTCTTTTTTTAAAAAAACAGTCTTTATATCCCACACTACTCTGATTAGGTATCAAAGTTGTCTTTGAGATCAATGTAGTCACTAGAAAACAGCTGCAACACTAGTTTCCCTTTGCTGTGTGATGTAGTGCCTCCGCTGTTTATCTCTGAGGGTTAATGATCATTTAAGTATTAATTCTACGTGGTCTACGAGGCTTGGCAACCCGCCTCGCTGTGGGAAACCCTGAAAGAGTTGATACAAGCACATGTGCCCGAGGCAACACACGTTACTGCTGAACAATAAACATATTATTCCCAGCAAACTTAAAAAGCGCTGTAAATCACAGTCACCTGGGCAAATTGTGTAATAATAGGACAGTTTTGCGATTACATCAAGCTCATTTTTCTGTGTACACTTTTTTTTTTAAACAGCACCATTGATATGAGAACTGATGCGTCCTGGTGGGTCCAAAGTACGCACTCCAACCTTCTCTGTGCCTTTCTTTTAAGAAGGTATTAAGTTAAATAAAAAATACCTGAGACAATACAACAAGACACAGATGTGATGTGAAGGCTTGATCTATGTTTTCATTGGTCGATTAGTGTACAGAGTGTAAAAAAAAGCAATGGTTGATTGACATCTTAAACCTGCGTCAACTGAACAAGCTGTAAATACAACACTGACATTTTAGTCGTCATTGCGAAGTATTAGCATACAGTTGCTTTTAATATTTACACATTTAGCAGACACGCGGCAACATTAGCTTTAATTTGTTGGAGCCGTGTCTCAGGGAATTTGACGAATGCAAGTTCAACATTTGCTCTCCTTTTAGCTCCGTTTTGGTCTTCTGAGAAGTTGTTAGCAAACGGTTATTTACACATCCAGCAGGTACAAACTTTAATGTGAATCAGTAGCCGTATTTCTGGCATTTAAGTCACTGTAGGAAAATTGATAGATACCAGTTTTGAAATCTATTTTCAGCCATTTGTCTCTTCCACACCAACATAACGTCGTCAAATGAGATGGGGAAAAGTAAGCACATAGAGCTAGCGTAAACACAAAGAATACATGCATATGAAACAATATATCACAGTATATTGAACCGTAACCCCTGTATCGTGATACATATCGTAGCATAGTGCCAGATGATCTTCCCAATGAATGTAAATCAAAACAGTAACATCGCAGGCCGTAAAAACCAAAACAATGAGCCGAAAGACACTTAATCGGCAACCTTGCATCTGTTGATGCTTTTGAAGTTTTGACTGCCGAGATAGATGATGAAAGAAAAGTTATAATAATAGTGTTTGCTAACACTAACTAGCAGCTACCGTGAAGATCTCTGGGCTTTTGGAGACTTGGACCACGCCGGACGAGCTATACGGAGCAACTTTTATGTTTTTTTTCACCTCTTTTTTAAAACAAATTCCCCAGCTTCTACGGTTGTTTAGGAGAATGCTGCACTGCCGTTTCGCTGTGAAGCTCCAGAAATGTTTTGTGGACGAAGAAACTTCCGACTTTCCAGCGGCATGGGGGAGTCTTCTTCACAGGTAAAGCAGATCATTCTGTCAGTCTCGGTGGTGCTGCAGCAGCTGCTGCGGGGTGTCAGGTGTGTGTTGACTTAACCAGCCTTTGACACCACGTCCGCCCCGCCCACCTGGGGCGAACAGAGCAGGCAGAGCGAGTGAGCTGACAGTCAGGCAGCCGGTCCCACAGGTAGACACACCTGAGAGCCGGCCAAACAGGAGGCCGAACAAATGGTTTAACACGCTTATAACTCAGCCTATAGCCACAGTCCATCTACTGATTTACCCTCACTAATCAACAAGAAGTGGAATCCCAGAATACATTTTATGGGTTATCATACAAATCCAAAGTTAAACCATATATATGGAACAAAATATCCTATATTGACGGCAATAAAAGATATTAAACAATCTAAAGTGACTGTTAAATGACACAATATATCACTAAAGGAGTATCATAAGGATATCACAGACACATGTAGTTCCTTATGAGTGCAGCCCTATTAACACCCATATATAAAAACATACTGAGCTATAAATAAGGTTCAAATAAGCTCTCAGACACAATGAGTCACTGTAGGAATATTACAGAGATGCAATCACACCCAAAACTCCTTTTTAGAAAGATAATATGGACCCTAAAATGTATAATTACAGTCTGAGTTTCCAGAAAGCTAAGAGATACTACATAAGAGATGTAGTTAAAGTATCTTAAACACAGTATGGAGTACCACCATCACAAGAACATGAAAATATGAGCATTATAAGAATATCTTAGGAGATATAAACACGTTAAGCTCACTATCAACCCAATTTTGAGTGCCAAATTACTTACTATGACATAAACACCTTAATGTCACTGTAAAGTCAATATGGAGTGTCAGCAACACAATCACAGAAGTCACTGCAAACACAACATCACTCTAAACTCTAAGTTTAGAGGACTACAGTCACATTATGAAGTCATGACAGGAATATTGTAGTCACAACTTATAACAATATTTCATATTTAACAATATTGGAGATATTTTGGCCACTATAAACTCAGTACAGAGTAACAGGGTTGCATTATAGGACACTTTATGAATTTTGAAATGGCATCCAACACCATAAAAAACACTATAAATCCAGTATGTGACACCAAAGTACATTTATAAGTCAACATAAGCATTAGATCATTTTAAACTCAACATAATAAGTTACTATGTGGATATTATGGAGACATCTTTAAACTATAAACTCTGTACATGGAGCACCAGATTAAGTCACACATCACATTTTCAGCGATTTAGCCCAAATTCGGTCGCTATAACCGCAGTATGGAGCACCGGAGTCGCATTATAAGTCACTTTGTGAACACTCGACGACTAAACGGGCCGAGCAAACCTTTAAATCGAGCACCGCGTCCACCTTTCCACTTACCTGCATACCAGGAACTTCCATGGTTACTTCGAAGTATGAACGCCCTTTTCCTCCTCCAGGTTTGTGTGTGTGTGTGTGTGTGTGTGTGTGTGTGTGTTTTTCTTTCTTTCTTCTTCTTCTTTTTCGACTTTTGCTTTTTCTTTTTAAATCTCCTCTTCGACTTTGACCCACAAAAAAAAACCTCCTCCGGACAAGCTTTGACTTCGAAGTGAGAGTGAAGAAATATATCCGATAGAAAGGGCGGTTTGTTCGCAGCAGCAAAAGAAGTGAACAAACTAACTAACACACACACACATACACACACTTACACATATACACACACGTCCTGTGAGAGTGTGCAGCAACAAAAAGTGTTGAGCCAACGAGGAGGGTGACGAGCTCGGTTACTGCCTACTTCATGGGAGGAGCGACAGAGTACGTAAATGTCAGCTTTACACGTGAGGATGTCTGCTGCCACCTTGTGTTTTAAAGCTGGCAGTGTTTCTATCCACTTATCGATAGTATGTAATCAGTAAAAGGTTTACAAATATTTTGGTCTTGTTGTTGTCGACAAAAATATCTGTAACTGCATTTTTTTTTTTAGAATAATAATGAAAATGTAATAATGACCATTATAAGCAGTTTTGCATCATTATTAGAAAAATTTGATTTTTTTGAAATTTTTTATTTAACAGATCTATTTAGCGAGAATAGGCAAAATACAATAAAGAAAGTAAAATACAACCACATAAATATTGTTTCCTGGAAGAAATCCAAAAAACAAAAATTCAAAAACTCAGTCAAATGGTACCATGTTAGTTTGAGCTGCAACCGTCTATAGAGGATAAGAGGAGAAAATACATAAAACAAAGAGAAACCAGACGTGAATATTATGATATAATATATAATAATATTATAAATAAATATAATATAAATATATATAAATATAATAATATTGAGTAAGCTCTCCTTTTATAAATAATTATCATTTCCTACGGTCCGGAGAGGCAGCATCAGGTTTCAACGTGACGTCACCCGGAAGCGGTGGACAGGGGGGGGGCGGAGCCCGGCAGAAGATGGCGTCCCTTCGCTGTAGGCGAGATCCCTGCGGCGTTATCTGTCTGATTTTAACTTATTTCAGTGTGTTTTACGCGGACTACGTGGTCATACAGTATGTCCTCATCCCCGCCTACTCGGACAGGTCGGTACTTTGTGTTTCCACGACGTTTAAACCGTTAAAAAAACTGACATGGCGCCTGCTTCTCTGCGCTGTCTCCATTCAATTGGCAACAGACGGGTCTGACAGCATCCTCGCGCTTTCTGTTTCCTCTACCGAATCGATATTAAACTTGTTTTTTTTTGTTTTTGTTTTACACTAACAAACGTTTAGATATATTCGCATGCATGTTTGTAACGTTTTTGTATTGAGGTGACGGCCGTTAATTTGATTTTTAGCCAAAACAGTCAGTCAGGTGTTTGTTGCTGTAACGTTTACAAACGAAATACAATTGATACCAGAGATACAGGATATAATTCATGTTATTGAATCATTTTAGATTTATTTTGTTGTTATTAATTATTTATAGTTTGTTTAATACACTAATTGTCGTGGAGCTTTGTTGACAGTGACACAGTCCCAGGCCAGTTTTGGAAAATAACTCAGTATAGTCACTAATGTACTGAACTTAAGTACATCTAGTCTACTTTATATTTCTACTACACTGTATTTCAGGGGGATATATTGTACAAGGAGCTACTAACAACTATTTTCATCATCGATTAATCTGTCGGTTATTTTTAATGATTAACCGATTAATCGTTTCGTCTCCTAAAATGTCAAAAAAAGTGAAAAATGTTCATCACAATTTCCCAGAGCCCAAAGTGACGTTTTCAGATTGCTTCTTTTGTCCAACCAGCAGCCCCAAAACCCAAAGACTCGTCATCTGATCCCATAAATGACAAAGAAAAGCATCAATCGATCCATACATTCAAGCGAATGTTTGACATTTTTTGCTTGAAAAACGATCGAAACGATTAAATCGGTCGTCGAGACAGTTGGTAAATGATTTTCTTCAGATCAACTAATCGATTAATCAGATAGTCATCGGAGCTCTAAATGCAAAACATGCAATTAACTCCTTAAATGTGACACTTTGTCATAGATTAAAGGCCCCACTGACCATCAGAGGTGTTTTATAATTGTTCAGAGGTGGTGAAATAATTGTTCATAATAGTAGATTTATATTTTGTATTAATAATATGAATCTGCGAAGTATCTAGTAACTAAAGATATTGAATAAACGTAGTGGAGTGGAAGTATAAATTAACAAAAAATGTAAACACTCAAGTTACTGCACATTCCATCACTGGTTATTCTAAATTTTGACCCCAAGATTTTTATTTTCACTGCAATTGTAAATCAGTTCCAAACATTGGTTATCGTACTCCTTGATTATTAATAATCAGCATTGGCCCTGAGAAAAACATATCGCATATCATCATCCCTGCTTATAAGTATTATAAAGTTGTAAATTCCCTCACGAGAGCCCCTGAAGTCCCTAAAAATATATATTTAACTTATCTTGTTGCACACTATAATCACTTTTGTGTACCAATTATTATCTTGTGTGCATAAAATCAACAAGTACTAAAGAAGAATGTTTAATTGCGGGACTTTTACTGTGGTATTCTTACTTTTACCTCAGTGGAGTACTAATTCCACCACAGTCACAGGCCAAACACTTATTGTGTCTTCTAGGTAAGAACATTTCTGTTACAAGGCATCAAAGATGATTGTTTACAGAACAATAATTAAACCGATCAGTGAGATGTGTGGCTGTAACAGACGGTAACAATGAGCTTATAACTGCTTCATAACCAATAAATAAAACAGAGAAAAATGTACTCAAACTTTAGCTCTAAGCAACTTAACCTGTTTGACTTCACAAGGGTCACGGGGTCAACACCTACGAGTTTACAAAAGCATCCTAACTAATAAATACCACAGGTAACTTTACAGCCTCTTCCCCCATTAAGGACAATTGGTCACATTGGTCCCCCACTGGTTTCAGGTTGGAACTGTTTTGACAAACTACACCGTGTCACTGCACAGAAATAAACATGCATCAACTCATGGACGAGAGGCGCCCTCCTCAGCTGACCTGTAAGGTTAGCTAGCTTAGTTAGCTAGCCTCTTGTCCATGAGTTGATGCATCCTTGTTGCATCCTATGTTTCCTTCGGAAGCATACAGTATACGGAATGAAAATAGTTCCCACATGAAACCGCCCACAACAAAGTCTGTGGAATATCTTAAAGAGACATGGCTGTTGTACTACAGGTAAGAGGAAAAATATGGATTTTGGGCTGAACTGTCCCTTTAATTATGGCGCCACTGACGTGTTTATTCAAGGCCAATACCGATCATTAGTAATCAAGGAGAACGATAACAGATATTTGGGACGTTTCATTTTTACTGCATAAACATTTGCATTAAAAATGAAAATCTTAATGTGAAAATTTAGAATAACCAGTACCTGTACCAACCGGTACCTAAGTGCAATTTTGAGGTACTTGTACTTTACTTGAGTATTTCAGTTTTCTGCTATTGTTTACTTCCACTCCACTCCAGACTCGGATTGATCAGTGTTAATAGGCTTTCAATCATGACATGTCACCAATCAGACAGTGTTGTGGACGGATTGTTCATACAAAAAAAAACACAGACACGATAATCTGAAAAATGCTATCAAATAAATAATATCGGATCCCGTAATCAGTTTATCCCTCGTCTTAATCATTTCTTTTAAGCAAAAATGACAAAAACTTGTTTGGCTCCAACTTTTCCGATGTGAGGATTCGCATTTGTTTTTGTTTTTATAACTTTGTAAACCGAATATCTTTTGAGTTGTTTGTGTTCATTTGGGGATTGTGTTTAAATCACCGAATGAGGAAATAATTGGCCTGTTAATCGATTAGTTGCAGCCCGACTCCATAACAGAAGAATGTGGAGGATCAAATGATGTTTTTTTTCCCCCCCCATTTGTTAAACAAGCTGTTTAGTGTCTTTTTCTCACTCTTTGACAGTGTGTGGTGTACTCTACATGGATCAGTGTTCAACCTGATCCTTCTGCTGCTGCTGGCCTGCCACTCCAAGGCCGTCTTCTCAGACCCCGGTCAGTAACTGTTTACTGTTCAGCTTCACAAATCGAGACAGAAATGGGAGAAATTCAGGGGAAAAGAACCAAAAACGCAACTCGTGATTTACCCTTTTTTAATGTGTGTTGTTTCCCCAGGTATGGTGCCTCTTCCTGACACAGCCATAGACTTCTCAGACCTTCGCTCGCAGTCGTCTCGAATGAGTGAGCGGGTGAGTCGCATCTAAGAACCTTATTATTAAGTATTAATTGTCCACGTGGAGTGAAAATAGATGTGGAGTTTTAATCTACAAATTAAAAGTTGGATTTTCCCACCTCTGAGTTATTTTGTCTTGAAGGGAGCAACAAAAAGAGCTTCTCAACAACTATGTATCTCATGGTGACTCCGTATTTACATCTTAGCAGCTGTATTTATGTCTGCCGTTGGGCTTGTCATTATGTCTTCCAAGCGCTGCATGACTCAGCGACGGGAATGACGACTAAAAACAGGAAGCTTTGAATGTTTGAGTGTTGACTTTGTCTTCTCTTAAACTTCTGTTGGCTCCAACACAATCTCACACGTGTGTCTGAGTAATATAATAATGCTTATTTACAATTAAATATGTAAAATATATTCTTAGATGAAGAGCTGGACAATGTTTGAGTAAATAAAAATTTAAAAAAAAAAAGAATGTACCAATGTTCATTGTATCAAGAAAAAAATAATATTTCCAACTTGAGGAAATAAAAACCTTGGGAATTGCAAAAATGTGCCAAAATTTCCCAAAATTTTAGGCTCGTCACCCCTTTAAATAATTTGTGTAATTGTTTTTTATACAGGTTCAAAGTTTAAACTAGCGATGCACGATATTTATCCGACTGATAAATTATTGGCTAGATAATGGCAAAAATTATATTATTGGTTATCCGCCAATAATGCCACCAAAACATCTATGTTAGGTCAATAAAGGAAAACTGGATTATTAGCGATTGAACATCCATCATTGATGGCATTTCTTTTAGCTGCTGTCCTGCTGTTTTCAGGGCTGTGAGGGGTGGACGGTGTGCAGTCGCTGTGAAACCTACAGACCGCCCAGAGCGCATCACTGCCGCGTCTGTCAGAGGTGTATACGCCGCATGGACCATCACTGTCCCTGGTGAGAAAACACCATCCATCCATCCATCCATGTTTGTGTACGTTCCTCTTCTCATCCCTTTCCCTAACGTGTGTGTTGTTTAGGATCAACAACTGTGTCGGCGAGCTAAACCAGAAGTATTTCATCCAGTTTCTCTTCTACACTGGTGAGTACATACAGTATACTGCATCATGTTTAAATTAGTAGTGCTGGGACCCTACTGGGCTTGTATTGGCTCTCCCAGTACCTCAACGCTTATTGTACAAGCTCCTTGAGAGGTGTGAAAGCAGTGAAGAGCTTCTTTCAGAAAGACGGCTACTGCTGCTACCACAAATTCAGCTGAAGCTAATGCTGTTGATGCGTCTCTGTGTGCAGGTATGGCCAGTCTGTACTCCTTGGTGTTGGTGGTGTCGGCCTGGGTGTGGCGGATACGGAACGAGAGAGAAGGCGAAGCAGAGAAAGAAGGAGAGGAGACGCCCAGCAAGCACCTGATAGTGTGAGTCCTCTGTGAATTCAGTGTTCAACTAGCTGCTTAGTTTTGTTAGTTTAGTGTTGTTGAGTTGTCGCTTCTGTGACTTTCTCTCTCTCTCTCTCTCAGTGCTCACTACATCATCCTCCTGGTGGAGTCGGTGTTGTTTGGTGTGTTTGTCATGGTCATCTTCTACGATCAGGTACATACACGCACATAAAATGTAAAGATTTATGTTGCGCTGACTTTCATTTCGTCTCAAACGGAGGTGAGTCCCCACAATGCGACTATGTAGTAGTTTGAATCCCCACATGTCACATTTACAGGTACTTGTGTGTCACTGTAACTAAGCACATTTACTTAATTGCTGTATGCAAGTACACATTTTTTTTACAAACACAGAATTAAAGACCCATTCCCCGTCAATCACTGAACAAATGACTGTAACGAAACTGGGGGGTCGATTATTAATTAATTAATTAATTAATCAATTATTGGATATCTATATTTATCTAATTACTAGTTACTTTTCAAATTAAGATTTTTGCACACAAAACACACGAAGACGTTCAGCTGAAACAAGTTAGTTGATTAATCAATTGACGGGAAATTAATTGGAAACTATATTGTTTTGTAATCATTTAATCATTTTTCAGGCAAAAAACATTTCATGGTTCCGGCTTCACAAATGTGAAGATTTGCTGCTTTTCAATTAGATAATTTTAATGTATTTTTTAATCATTTTGGATTGTTGGTTGGACAAAACAAACATTGTGTCACTTTGGGATTTGGGTTATAAGTAAATGTCGATTAATTAATCGATTAATGTGGGAAAATAACCAGCAGATTCATCCATATTTAAAAAAAATACTCATTAGTTGCAGTCCTATACAAACTGGTTGTATTGGAGTATTTTTTACATGTCTTAAATATACGGTCTTTCTCTTTCTGTCTGTTCCCCCAGCTGGTCTCCATCATCACAGACGAGACGCCCATAGAGCAGATGAGGAACAGGCTGGTGATCAGGGACAGAGGCTCTTCGTCCTCTTCCTCCACCCCCTCCTCTCAGCTGCCTCACCACCCCCCACACACCCGCAAGCCAAAGCTCGCTCTGCTGCGGGAGGTTTTCGGAAGAGGTGGGTTTGTGTTAGTCATCTACAACAAACTGAAACGCACCCCTTACAGCTATTTTCAGCAAACTGTTGATAATGTCTTTGAATAATCATTTCAGCACTGAAATAGGAAGCTGCTTTCTCTTTTGTTCTCTTATTTGTCTCTCCAGGTTCGGTCTTTTGCTGGCTTCTTCCGCTCCACTCCAGCCCTCCGTCAGTTGGCGGCATCACGTACTCCGCCCTGCCCGACTACGACGTCTGACTTTTGGGCCGTGAGAGCGAGAGAGTGCGAGGAAAAGATGGCGAGAAAGGTTTTGTGTGTGTGTGTGTGTGACTGTAAAAGAGAGAATTTTCGGCCTAACTTACGATGTCTTATCTTTGGAGCCGAGAGGTGAAGATGAAGGCCGAGACTGGGACGAATGAAGAGAGTGTTTGTATTCGATGAATGAGTGAATGTTGGGCTGTGTGCTTGTCTTTATCCCCCAGGGCCTACAAAAGGTTATCCTCAGACTCATGAAAATCTATTTATGTCCCATCATAAGAAGAACTCCAGAGGTCCCTGTTTTGCCCCGTTTTGTTGTTTTAACTACCGATATTCTGTCATTATTTTGACTTGTGTGAAATATTTGTCCCCTTGTGGACGCTGGAGTTTGACTGATGATGCTGATCAGCATATTTTTACCGTGAAGCTGCTGATATCGGATGTATTAACCTACTTTGTTTTTCCCAGAAACACTCAGGGCCACATTTATAAAAAAAACAACAACAATTGGGGCCGCACAAACGTGCACTGCAGGTGTGTCGATTTTGCAGACACAATCTGCATTTATTTAGCTCATGGTTTGCGAAGGCAGCAGCTCATCACGCAGACCGGACTGACTTCCACATGCATTTTGTGAGTGACGGAAGCTCAGCTTTGTATGAGATAACAAAGTTAAAAACAAGAAATGATGACGTAATGATCCTCCAAAAGATTTACCTTAGCTGCAGTTCAAGTCCAACTGAAAAACTGTTTCCTAGTATCATTGAACGAGTACTCACAGATTTAACATTGCACTCTTCTAACATTTTGGGCTCTTGATGGTCTGGTGTAAATCTTCGGTATGTTTACGCCTCCTGTTCAGCTGGAGAATTTTCCCCGAAACACTGACGACACTGGTTACAATTGTGTAAACTTCGTAAATCCAGTGGAATATGCCTCAAGCATTCCGAATTTCCTCAAACAAAACCTTGTAATCAAGTAAAAGCTCTCTCTCCGATAATGGCCAGGGCGAAATTTATACATTCAACAATATAATCATGCTATTTTCAACACCTTGTTGTTCTGGATTTATGTGTTAGTGTTTTGTAGTAAAATACGAGCGCCACAAGATGGCAGTAGCTACATTTCAAGTGCTGCATGGGAACCTTGCAAGTCAATGAGTTTTCCACAACTAACTGCAAATACCTTGCAAGAAAAGCCTTGTTAAGAAATGAAGGGTTTCTGTCCAGTAAAACGCTAAAGGTCTTTTAGTTTGAAACATATACAGGAAGTGTTATGATTGTTTTAACTTAACGAGGACAAACGGGAGCAGATCAAAACCAGGCTTGGTACTACTGAGGGAATTGTTGTCCTGCCTCTAATACAAGGCCTGGAACCTTCTTCATTTGAGGTAAACAAAGGCCCTGGCCACTATTTGAGGAAATACAAATTGCATAGGAGAGAGACAAAAATGACAGCAGAAAGTTACATTTGTGCCCCAAGAAAACAGCCTCAATAAATCTGGCCCTCTATTTTTCCTCCACAATTCACCTCCTGTCTCAGCCAACAGCCTCCGAAACATCAGCCTAACATCAGTCTAACCCCAGCGCTGTTTTTTTATGATGTGTTTCAGGGAGTTGTCTTGTGGCCAGTATTTATGCTAACACTCTTTTGTCACTTCCTCTGACTTTAACAAGCATCAGCAACTTCTACAAGCTCACTAAGCGAGGTCAGGGATCAGTGTCTTGGGGTCAACTTCCTGTCTCGTCAAAGTGTTTTGAAAACTATAACCCCCTTGAGCTTTGATTTTTTTTAAAAAAAATTAAAAAAAAACTTTCATACTATGCTAAAATACACTATATGGCCAAAAGTGTGTGGACACCCGAACTTTCCACCACTAAATAGCTGGATTTGATTTCAAAACAATGTCATCTGGTTTCAGGATTTCCACCAGATTTTGAACCCACTCAGCCACGAGAACATTAGTCCAGTTCACCTTAAAGGTGTTGGAAGAGGTCGAGGTCAGGGCTGTTGTCTCAAATATCATGTGGGATTAACGCTTCTCTTCACTGGAGTTAAAGGGTCTAACAGCCCTACACCAAACCTCTGCATACTTCTGTCCACATATTGTATTAATGCATCTTTATTGAGTTCTTTTTTTTATTACCGACTTACGTCACACACCTTAAAACCAAAAGGCGCTGTAGGTCAATATATTTTCTATTATTTATTTATTATTTATTCTCAAATTAACCACTTGAGCCCAAGATATCAACTACGCCACGAAAGCGTTATTTAATATCACAATATCATGAAGTTTCATTTGTACATTAATGTTATCCATGAAGAAAACTAGCTACCTGTCCTGCATTACCTCTGAATTAATACCACTAGAATAAACTGGTATGATAATAGAAATAACAGGAACAAATAAGTTGTGTTCATAAGCAAACAGGGCATGGAGAATGTTTCTGTGGTTTTTATGGTTCCTGTCTTGAATTTGTACGAAGTTTGACATGCTAACTAACTAAACTGTGTTACACTTAGGGATTTACACTACTACACACACACAAACATACATGCAAACAGGTTGTGATTTAAGAAAGGGGGAGGCTGGTTTTGTTTACTGTTACACTATCCTTAAATTCTATTTTTAATCCTGGAGATGAGAGTAGTATTTTGTGTCACTCCCTCCCGACACACACTCACACATACACACTCAGAGTACACCTATAAGTATTCTTCTAAATCTCAGTGACGGCACGATTCTAAACTTATTTGTTGTTTTTTAACTATTCCGTGGAGTTAACTCGACCAATAACTGTGTATTTTTATGTGAGTCTTTTGTTTCAAATCCTGAGCCACTCGCGCGCGTTTCTGGACAAAAGTGTCTCCGTTTTAAAGGATATGTGGCGATGCTAACTGTATTGATACCGATAGCGATGTCGCTGGCTCACCTTTTGCTTTCTGTAGTTGGACAACAACTATTTTCAATGGAGGGTAGCTAAAGCCTGCTCGAACGTCGCTACATCACATCACACACAGCAAGCAACAACAAGAAAACTGCTCCGTACAGGGTATTTTTTCTCATGTTTGATCATGAAGCACTCACACAAAGGCAACTTCACACCTCCAAATGTTTTTATGTATGTGTATATAGTTATTCCTCTAATTCTGTGTGTGACCTGGGCTGAACATGAGTTTCAGATACACAAGGGAACATTAATACAAGTGCTTCAATGAATTTAATGAACGATCCATTTTATACCTTGTGGTCCTCAGACTTTCTTCTCTATCTCTGTATACTCTATTTTAAAGTTTATGCAGCATTCTCAAAGGGTTTGTGATGCTGCATTCACATTGTGACCAACTTAGCTAATAGCTCACTCTTCAGAACAGTTATATAGACAAAACATATTTTCAATACGGACAAAACTCAAGATATTTATGACTTATGTTGGATATGACCATTGGTGCATTGGTCAAGTCCAAAAAGAAAACGTAATTTGTTCGTCAATTCGAAACTCTCGTAGGCTAATCTTAAAGTGGCCATTATCATTCTCATTTTCAAGTTAACATTTTTATTTTAGGTTTATACTAGAATACTAGAATAGACTGTCCATTGCAGCAGCACCCTATTTACAGCTCTGCTCAAGGTGCCAGACTAGCCGTAAGTCGCGGATTATGCAAAGTGTGACATAGTGATGTAACAAAGTCACGGAAGTAAAGGCTAAACTACTGATGAGGCGTTTCAGGCACCTCAGGGGCGGAGTTTTCTGTGGGAGTAAGGAGCTCCCATTTCCATGGACTTTGGGCTTTTCAACTTAGCAGTACTTGTACATGCACAAAAATATATGTTACACACTAAAGGTAATGGAAAACCCCAAAATGCATAATATGGCCTCTTTAAACTACGCTGTAGAATTGATTGTTTAATTTATGCGCTTTTGCATTTGTAGATGCCGACGAAACGGAATCACCTTAATTCAGAAACCCAAAATGTTTTCACAGGTAATTCTCAGGTGGTTTGGTGTCATAAATATCTGTTTGACTCGCTCAGCTCGCTAGATTCCTCCATTTTGCATTCAAGCAATAGTTTGACATTTTGGGCAATATGTGTATTTGCTTTCTTTGCGGAGAGCTTGTTGAGAAGATTGATACCAGCCTCATGTCTGTTTGGTAAATATGAAGCTACAACCAGCAGACAGACATCACCTTTAGAGTCACGGGAGCTGTTTCCCTCTGTTTCCTATCTTTATGTGAGGCTAAGTTAACCGGGCTTCAGCTATATATTTATTGCACAGATATAGCCTAAGAGTGGTATCTTCTCATCTAACTCTCAACAAGAAAGTGAATGGTAAATAGAGGTGGTAAATCTAGTCTTATCAACCACTCAAATCACTTTACAACACAAGCTAGCATCCACCCATTCGCACGCACTTCCATACACTGGTGGCAGAGGCCACCATGCAAGGTGACACCTGCTATAACCAATAACACGAACACGCAGTGATGGAACAGCCTGAGGTTAAAAGTACATAGTTTGTCATCTTGTTTATGGGCCAGCCAGGGTTAGGGTTAGCATTTTGTAATACCCCATAATGGCAATGAAGCTAAAAGATGCCTTGTTTCTGTTGTTTTTATTGAGTTTTAATTTTACTGAAGAAGAGGGAGGAAGCTTTAAGAAAGAACCGTTGAGAACTTTTCACGAATGTTTCTCATAACCACTTGTAACCGCTCTCCAGACACTTATTGACAGGCAGTTAGATTTACAATGCAGCCTCCTTGCCCAGGTTTGGTTTTCGCTAGCTGTTCATAAGAAGGTTCATATTTTATATCGATGATGTGCAATTCACATTAAGGGAAAGTCACTGAAACTCAAAAAGCACTTTTTTGTTGTTGTTTTCTAAAGCGATCTGGGTGAAATAAGACTTCTAATAAATAAGAGGTGTTTTTTAGTTGATATATATACAAAAATCATGAAGTGGAAGAGGTTTTGTGTTTTGATTTGTCTCACTTTGAATTTAACAAACTAAACAAAGAGTGATGGAGGGAAACTTTGTTATCTTATGTCTTTTCTGTAAAAGCTAAATAACTTAAGTCCTACATCACACGGAGTCTTACCAATTAAATTAGGGGAACCTAAAAACAGTTCAAACTGTAATTACTTTGCCCAGGTGTGTTTTAACTATCAGGGTTGTGGTTTGCTTGTTTGACTGTTGAAAAATGCAGTTGATCTGTTTTTTGTTTTTTGTATCAGTATCGATCAACAGGGTGCGCTTGTTTCAGTTCATCCACATTGGTGCAGTTGCCTCCTCACCACAGCTTCCATCAGTTAAAATCATGACATATATAAAGATGGCCGACGCGTCTCAACTTCCTCCCACTGTACAAAAATGAAGCCAAAATATCCTGGACACAGGCACTGTCAACTCGTGCTGGTGATGTCATTTGGAGCCAGATTCTCTGCAGTAGTAATCAGGCGGTGGAGCCATGATATCGAGTTCACTCCCATACAACCACCCAACTCTTATCAGAAAAATGAACACCTGAACATATATAAGTTTGATAAGAACGACCTAAAATGACAGAAACCATCTTTGGGAAACATTTATTTGACGTGTATTTTGAGTTTTTAGTTTGGCTCATGTCCCATCTGCTAACATTGAGGGGGAGGGGCTTGTGACCTATACTGCAGCCAGCCACCAAGTGGCGATCAAGATGTTTTGGCTTCACTTGTGGGGAGAGCGCTCTTTATTTTAAAGCCAATGGTTACAGTCCGACAAACCTGACTCTTGCCCTCCGTTAGCTGAAACAAAACAAGCGCACCCTATTTGCTGTTTTACTTGACAGCGGGAGGAATGTGTGTACAGATGAAGAGGGCCTGAAGGTACCACTTAGCCATCAGCCAACCACTTCTACATTTAACATTCAGTTCTACTAGCCTGTTTGGCAATTCAAAAGCCTGTAACTTTATTGACTTCCATGGGCAAACAAAAGAAAGTGCATCAACAACCCAAAGAAGTAATATACCAAATTTTCATATGCATCTTCTCAAAGCACTTAGACCCCTGAGGAATTTCTTCAGCTGGTAAAATTCAGTATTTGTTGGCTGGTTGGCCAAAAGAGTGAACTTCACGCCCTGCAGACAAAACCAATAGTTTTAATATCATGTGGCTTCATGATGAACAAGTTTACAACTGATTGATGTTTTATTTATTGTTACTGTCTTGAAACCGTGACCTGTGTATTATTCCTAATGACATGCTGCTCTGGCTCGTTCAACTGGAAGTGAAAACAGATCTTTTAAACTTCACTGGCTACTTTTGTCTTTATTCAAGGGTTTGTTTTGTGAACATTTCAGCTGAGTTCACATTAATTCTGAAGATGAATTATGTTACAATCAATAAACAAAGAACAACACAAACAAGACTACAACGTACATAAAATGTAAAGACAACAGCAGCAAAAGTTTTTGGTTAGTTAAAAAAAACCTTTATTTTTTTGTCCTTTAAGCAGGAACCTGTTTTTATATTTATACAGTCTCAAGTCTTTCCTTTGTCCATTACAACCTCAGGATTTTTTACTTTGAAGGTCGGTCCATCAGGACTAGAATCAGCGTTAGACTGCCATGTTCAGCTGCAAACGACAGGAAAGATTTTACGAAATAATTTAAGGATCCAAACATGCAGTCATCGCATGTCTGCTTCTCAAACCTCGCCAACTCCAAACAGAGTTAGACAAATCGCATTTTCTGGTATGGACTTTATTTGGATTGGAGGTATCAAACTACCAGCCTGAGGGCCAGATCCACCACACAGGATTATTTCATAAAGTGCCTCACATTTTGAACGAAGTCTTGTTCAGCTTCAACTTCTTGTCATACGCACAACAAATAGAGTGAAGCAGTCATTGGCGATGAAATCATCCTCCCTCCAACAATGCTCAAACAATATAGAAATAAGTAAAAAAGAAAAAGAAAAAAGCGATTTCAGCAGGTGCTTCAACGCCAAATGGACCAAGTCCATCTTTTGTTGGTCAACAATTAAAGTTTGAACCACATGTTAAAAATGTCTTTCTTGACTGATAATTTGCAAATGTGCTTTAAATCAGAAGTTTCACTTACAAAGGCTGTAAATCTGAAAACTTGGGACTCATTTCCCCAAACGGATCTCTAAAGTGAAGCTTGATGATTAAAAATGCAGTGGAAAAACCATGAAATCAATTCGGTGAATTAAAAGCAAGAGAAAAGCAGACCCCGCCCCCATTATTACTGGCAGGCAACCCTAAAACAAAATTTCCCTGCAGGAGTTCGTGGATGATCATGTTGAACCAGCAGCGGTCACTGCGGTTGAAACTTCCAGTTGCACTTTCTTCACAAACCTCAGAGTGAAGAATGATGGCAGCCCCAGTTGGTTTTTAACCTGGAGGAGAAAACGCATAGTGGTGCTCAGATATGATCATTGTTATCTGAGATATGATGGTATGTGGAACATGTTTTGAACTTAAGGGTTAAGACAAAAATATGCTGCGTACGTATGGAAGTTAATTCTTCAGGTACTGCGGTTGTAGCCCAAAGCCAACATTATTGTTGATGTATCAAATGAACCAGTTGTGAATCAATTCTCTCAATTGGACTCACCGCCTCTCCACCTTCTCAAACTGTCAAAACAGTCATTTGTCAACGGTGAAATTTTGTTCGGTAAAGTTGAACTCGATGGAAAAGATCTGTGCTATCACCTATCATCTATCCAATGCAACTTCAATAGTGATTCCATTGAAATCAATAGATTTTGCTGCCATATTTCACAATTTTAGATGCTGGCGTGTTTAGAGTTACCACAGGTTGAACATCTGCACTTCAGCTTATTGTGAAAACCCCATGTCATCACCTGTAATAACCAGAACTACTGCATTTTAAATGATCTCTGCGTGGTTATCTGGTGCTCTGACAGGACTTCTGATTAGATACGAAGCAGACTGACCTGTATCAGGATATTCCTGATGTAGTCGTCAGACAGTGGATACAGAGAGGAAATCCTCACTTTCAGACCTATAACAACTAGAAACACAGTGACTCATCATTACAATGCAGGCCAGACAAACACTTTTTGTTCTGCCAATGAACAACAAAGTGCCAAATGTGTAGGAAAGTACAGGCAAATGTGAAAAGATGTTTTGTTTGGGGCTGGAAAGTCAGTGTGGATTGTTTTCCTTGGTTTGAAGACAGTGGGAATGCATAAGTTGTAGATGGAGTGCTGGTTGTAGTTATAAATGGAATAGTGGTCCTACTGTCATTGGGTGCGTTTGTTGGTGGATGAGTAGGTGGAGTTTCTGTGGTTGCATTTGACGATGTCTCTGCAAACAGAAATCAAAACAAAAGACTGGTTGGACACGATCTTTGAAATCAGCGACAGAATTTGGAACATGAACGGACAGAAAGGAGCTCTGCTCACCGTTTCCGACGCTTACTATGACACATCGTAGCTGGGAGTGATACTTTGTCGAGCTGTGGAAATAAATTAGCTTGGTTACAAAAGAGGACATCCATTTTTTAAGTGAAAAGTACAAAATATAACATAAAATTAAACCAAATAAGTCTGCTTCCCCAATTGTTTAGACACTTGCAATGTGTTTCTTGTAATTAGGGAGATGCCAAAACAGCTTTCTTTCATTATTGAAAGAGGAAACTTTCTTTGTGTTTGTTCAACTTTTTTTTTTCCAGTACTTTTACTTTTGAGGGCAAAAGACTGACTTGGCTACAGCTTGGACGACAAAACAGATGGGGTGGCTTTCTCCATCTTGGTCCTCAGACGGCGTCCACCTCAGGATGAACTGTCCAGCTCCTGATGAGTTCTGGTGTACGTTGTACGGACCGCTGAACAGCAGCTCAGAGATCCTTCAACAAACAGATGAACAAAAGTTTGTCAAGTTAAATCGTTTTTTAAAAAAAGAGCGCCTTCCTCCAAATATCATCTGTGACTAGACGAATAAAATCCCAGAATGGTGACGATGTGGAATCATTATCTTTTTATCTTCTCTATTATCATTCATCATTTTGTCGCTGGTGATTTTCCTTTAGGGGCGTTTTGGGGGAGGGTGCCAGAATTTTCTCTATGCAGGAAAAATCATGATGTGGTTCCTGTTAAATTAACATTTTAAGCTGAAACTTTACCACTTCTAAAATGTGCTTCTGTTCAATCTGAACACATTTTAAACTAACTTTATTTTTATAATAAAAATGGATCAAATAAGTGTGTAATTTGAAGGGGTCACTTGTAGTAATTCTCAGTTAGCAATTGTCTGGTGAGCATTTAGCATTGAGCAGTGGAGCATTTAGCAGCTAAAGAGACAGATGTTTCTCACCGGAGTTGGTAGAGACCAACAACAGAGCTAAAACAGTGCTTTCTGCAAGTGTCAACAAGTTAAATTTAAGACTTTTAAAGAACATCAATGCAATTTAAGACCTATTTCATGGCCATACTATAAAGATTTCACCAGCGACAGTTTAACAAGACACCTGTGTCAGTATCCAAAATGTTCTTGTTTGGTTCTTTCTATCTTACGTGGAGATAAGTGCTTGCGCACTGATGCTGATTTCCAGGGTCTGATTGACAGGGGTGTACAACCGAGCTCCATTGGCTGGGGTTGGATGCACAAACATAGGCAGATAGAGTCCCTCAGTGCAGGATGGCACCACAGGTCCCACTGGAACAATAAAGGAAAAACACAAATGTTGTGCCTTTTCTAGCAGCTAACTTAAGCTTCACTGAAGTTTGAATCTCTTTTGCTGAGTTGATCTTCGGTAAGTTAAAGTTACTTAATTCTGACAACAAGCCCAGCCTGTCAAAATTTGAAATCTGACCTTTTAAAACAAACTGGACAGGTAGTTTGCTGAGAGCGTTGTTGGTAGTAATCGTCGTCTGCGTCCCGTTAGTTTGAGTCAGGGTGATAGTCTGCTTGGGAAAGTCCTCCATCACGAGCTGTACGACGTAATGACCTTGATTACTGCTAGCGGTGGAGTTGTATGACAACAAACAAGACTGCAAAAAGATTAAAAAAAAGAAGACAAGGCCAACTTTTTCTTTAATGAAGAAAACATTCTCAAACAGATTCACTTTAGTCACTAAGCTAAAAGCGTTAGCACTCACCCCCACAGTGAAAATTTTGGCTTAGAAAAGGGTGTAAATTGTCTTTTCACATGAATTCTGGATCTCGGTTTCCAAGACTTGCTGGAGCTGGAGCTATTTTATGGTTGTTGTGTTTTTTGGTGGTTCTTTTATTTTAATTTTTAAAACAAGGCCCCAAGCTTCTTCACTTGTTTAGGTGAATGATGCAACAGTGTTTCACTGTGAAGCTATAGAAATGTCTTGCGGACGAAGAGACTTCAGACTATCCGTCGGCTCGGGGCTGAGTAGATGACTGAACTATCAATTTTTGGGTGAAATATTCCTTTTACCATAACAAAAGGCTGTCATACATCTTACGGGCAGCTATGGAGGACAGATACAGATAAGCCCTTAATCTAACTCAACACAAATATTATTTTTTTATATTTTCAATGGGACGTTTTTGCTGTTTCTATTGTCTGGAGAATACAGCGTGAAACAAGAAAGCATAGAAGGTGTCCATGTGATTTTGAAGAGGTGTTGAACCATCAAAATAATGCCAGAAAGATAACACAGCACACTTTCACTAAGTGAAAGCAGTAGCATTCTTTAATGACTAACACACCCAACTGAGCCAGTCCATCCGGCACTGGCATTTTCAAGTAGGAACATAAAAATCCCAATCTGGCAGCAGCAACGCCCCATGTGACCATCCAAAATTGCAAGGAGTGGCAAAGTACCTTTGAGAATGTGCCAGTTTTTTTTTTTTTTTATACTACAGTGTACCTTTCCGTCATGACATTCACTGAAAAATAATAATGTTAGCCGAACACAATCAACACCAGCTAAGTGGGCATTTGTTGAGTCAAACGACAGGTGCTCAAGCCTGGTCTGGTAGCATCCATGGCCAAAGAGCCAATGTAGAGGGGTGTGGATGGCCAGGGTAAAAAACATGAAGTGAAACGATAGACGATATTTACATGGTGGCCATTTTCCTCTGAGGTCATACCCAAAGCCTGGGATAATGTCATCGTGATTTGTTCCAGGTTGCGAGATGTAAACGGGATTCTGACAAATCGGTTTTAGGCCCACCTTTCTCAGTAGCACCACAAATTCTGCTCTGGATGAAAATGCTGTCTGTCAAAACGTTGGCTACTCACTGATGAGAGGTTGAGAACAGAGGGAGGTGTGCAGGGGTCACACTCTAACAGTGTTGTCTTTCCGTATCTGCATTTAACCGTGTCTCCGTCAGGGTCGAATGCCAACAGGTCGAAATTTCTCTGACAGTTTGAAGGAACTCTGAGGGAGATAAAACATACACAGTTTTAGCTGCTGTTTTATCCATATTTGTTTCAAAGTTGACTCAGGATTCCTGTGTGGCTAGACATGGAGAAGCCACGCTGTCATCCAGCTAACTCAGGAATCATGCCATTTACACTTCAGTGGCATGAATCTGCTCCTCCTCACATATTTTATTTTGCCCTCTTGCTGTGGAGATCATCTGCTTGTCTGCAATGCATCCGGTTGTTTTGGCAGCACTATTAAGCACTGTGGCCTTGGACATCTTGTTTCCAGTGAAGCCTGAGCCAAGTACTACTCAAACAAGCCACTGAGGGACTTGGGATATGAAGGGAACAGAAACAGCGAATAGGCTTACCTCAAGGCTGGCAGTATGGTGGTCTGGGGTGATCTGTTAGCTTGGCCGGTGTCAGACCGGTTCCTCAGCTCCACCACAGTCACAGCTCTCCACGATCTGATGCCATTTACGATGTTATTTATCCAATTTCCCCCACTTAACCTGTGGTGGAAGTCCATGGGAAGGTCAGTTCTTCAGAATCTGTGTGTACTCATGTACTGCAGGTGTGATTGTGACATTTCCAATATATTAAACACCAATATAAAGTGTGTTAATAAAACATTGAATCACCAGGAACCACAAAAATAGCAAAAATAGCTGATCTTTGGTGTCAATTTTAAAAGTCTCTTAACTGCACTGGAGGGACATCTCATCCTATCTATGAGAAGATTTAAACAGATTTGCCCTGTCTCAACCATATTGTATATATTTTTTTAAATATAGATATTTATTGTGTGCTCTCTGCTCTCTTCAACTCCAATCCACTGGAAGAATTTCTCGCAATTCCCGGGAGAACTTGGTGACATGGAATCTGAGTGGGCCATGTTCAAAACCCTCCATTGTAGAAATGTACCGTGGAAACGAGAAGAGAGCTGCCAGGTGGAATCACAAGCAATGTCTAGAATGGCCACGAGCCACCTCAGCGGCAGCAACGCAGCCGCAACGTGGCGCAACCGGAACGCGACACACACCAAACGTGGCGCAGACATGCCCAGTGGAATCTTCTCAGAAATCTAGAGGGAACTTGGAGTAGAACCAAGAAAAGGTGTAAAAGTCAAAAGGTGCCAGCTGAGGTGGTTCGGGCATCTGATTCGGATGCCTCCTGGGCACCTTCCTTTTGAGGTTTTTGGGAGGAGACCCCGGGGTAGACCCAGAACTCGCTGGAGGAATTGCTTATCTCAGCTAACTTGGGAACACCTTTGGATCCCCCAGGAGGAGCTGGAAAATATTGCTGGGGAAAGGAATGTCTGGAATACCATGCTTAGCCTGCTGCCACCTCAACCCAACTCTGGATAAGTGGACGGATGGATTTGATTTTAGGATTGTGAGTGACACCTTTAATGTTACACTCCATTTACACACAAACTAGCTGAACAAAACACAATCTAAACTTTGCTGTACATGGTGTACTTACTGAAGCTGAAACGGCGCGTTGCTGGGAGCCTGCCGAGTCATGATTCCCTCTGCCTGACACCACTCTCCACTGCTCTCTGAGTAGACCTGGTTCAGCACTAAAGAACTCTCATTCCCACAATTCCCACTGAGGCATGTCCACACATCTCTACTAGAACATGAGTGGAAGGTAATCTTATAGCGAATGACCACCTGCGATGAAACGACAACATTCACGATACAAATTATGCAGTTGAGCGGATGTTGACTCCACTTTGTAGGCAAACGGGCAAACCACAGACTAGCTGCTGGCTGTAGTTGCAGTATCACACAGCATTAAAACACTTATGGTGATTGGCTGTGAGCAAAATCATACAAATAGTAATCTTTTTCTAGATCTGGCTACAAAAAGGATCAAATTCAGGTATTGTTTGACTGGAGATGTTTTAAGAGAGTATTAGGTTATTTTCTTCGATACCTTTTAAAGCTATTATTTACTGATACCCAGCCCTACATACCATAAAGTTCAGAATTGTACTCCTGTAAACAAAGAAAAAGCTTTTTAAAAAATAGCATTTAGACAATTACAGGACAAACTTACACTGTTTACGTTAATTTCTAAAAGTTACATGTTTCTTTGGAAAGAAACTGCAGTTAAAGATATACATACCGTGACAGATCCATTGGTGCTAGTATATTTTGGGTAATAAGTCATCGTCGTCCCAAAGAAATGACTCGCCTGGGAGCTGCATGCAAGCAGCATTAACAGCAGTGGCACGGAGAGTGACATAGTGAACGTAATAGTTTACACACAGGCAGCAAAATGACACAAACACCTACACACAGACTTGTTTTCCCTCTCCCTCTCTCTCTCTCTCTCCCTCTGTCCCACACAGAAGAATTTATTTTGACAATGAACCAGGAAGTCACCGCCTTTCATAATTGTGAGGTCATGATTAACCAGTAGTACAAGTGTAGTTTAACATACAGCATGTCAAGAGGTGAATAAATTGGATCAGAATGAAGCTGTTCGTATCGTGATACGTAGCTCCTTCTGCGTTACTGTTTTTTGGATGGCAAGTCGTCACTGTTCTTTCCCTTGTTGGCTGTCCTCCACATGAAAGTGTCGGTGGTTGATAACCTTGGAATAAGACTCAATAATTAACTATTACAAATAAAACAAGTGCTACAACTTTGAGTTGCCTACCAAGCATGGTGTAGATCAAAGAAAGAGGGAGTCCAATGTTATATTGACATCGTAGGCCTACACAGTATGTGTGTTTGATAATGCTGTGTCATCCATGCCCCAACAATGAACAATGAACCACTATGACTTCTGAAAAGGGTGGAACTTCGTGTGAAAATCATCACTGTCTCAGAAACAATCTGATAGTGTTCAGACAAAAGCACAATGAAAAACAATGCAGAAAATCCAGATTCAGTATGTCTGCCACACAAGGCTGTATCTTACAACTCTTGAGAGCCATCAAGCGGACAGGAAATGTATGTTTCGTCTCAATGTGACCTGCCAGGAATCCACAAGGAGGCTGCAACAACAAGGGAAATCCCTGCCTCTCTTATTTATACCACGAGACCCTGAAAATCTTTGTCATATACAACCAGAGTAGCAGGTAGACAATTCAGCTGTCAGGGCAGCAAAGTTTAATACAAGGAAACCTGTTCAGATTTACTCAGGTTGACGGGAACCTGACACCTAAAGCAGATGATGTGCTACTGCTTATTGCGCTATACGACCAAAATAATTAGAAAAGACACTGTTTGAAAAATAAGTATAGAAATTAGTAAGATTGAAGAACAGTCTGATGCTTTGATCAGTAAAAGAGCCTCCTTGTTATTTTCGCTTAAATCAGTTGCGACAGTTGTCAAGACACCATCAATGCATGCTGGGATGGCATTGCTGATCTCTAATGGACATTTTAAGTAATTAGAGGAAACAACCATTTGTTCTCTTGTGATAACAGGCTGATTATCATCGAGGGAGATAAATTCTCTCATCACAAGAAAAGAGCTTTTGCTATCGAGAGATTATGCAAGAATTAAGGTAACAGTGTTAAGAAAATAATTTGATCTAGGGGCATTCTCGGCTTCCATAGAGTCACTATTGATTTAATTATTTTATTAAAAATTGTACTTGATTATCATGTCCTGAATTCTTATGAAATTAAATTATAAATTAGATCTGTTTTTCTTGTTCGTTTTTTTTATTTGCTTCACTTTTCGAAAAAAGACAATTATACATGCACAGTAAATTAAGGGAATTATGAATAATAATTTGTGTAACCTATTGCTATTTTATAAAATGTTTAATTATGCTTTTATAAAACTTTTCATGTACTCAGGTCCCTCCCTTTAAAATGGGTTGTAGTTTCAATGGGGTGAATTAAAGATTATCCTGTAAATAGTAATTAAAACAAAGATTTTGCTTCTTTTTCTTTTATTATATATTGACCTTTCTTAATATCATCTCACATAAGCCTACAAAAACATTTTTCTTTTCCATATGATATGAAATACTGAGCAGAATCTAACAAGCAAATTGCGATAAAGTGATTCAAACAAATATATTTTAAAGGAAATATTACATTTATAAAGAGCAGATAATTGACAAAATAATTGAAAACAAAATTTACTTGAACAATGTCTTAATCATTTAGTGAAAACATTAAATAAAATTATAAAACAACTTACAATAAAAAATGAATAATATAAGCTTTTGCGCTCGCCGATTGTTCATCCTCTCAAAAGCTTTACGATGTAAATCTAAATAAGAAATGTTTGTATTTGCATGTGTTTAAAAAGATGTTACACACAAGGCCTTTTTGGTTGAGAGTGCCATCCAGTGGGCCGCAGAGGCAGTGGTACTGGGATTTTTTTTAAACAATCAGAAGTGTTCCTTCACTTACAAAAGGTGGAGAAACCCTGCCATAAAGGACGCTTTGTATTAGTATTTGAACGCGGCCATGACTGTCAAACGGTCAAACCGATCAAATTAACTACACCCACCCCAGTTGAGCTCGTTCATTGGTCGAGCGCGCTGTCTATCAACAGCCGTGACTCGGATCACAGTCATGTGACTGATATTTTTGTTATTTCGCTTCCGCCTTCAGTGTTCTCACCATGTTATGTGGATGTTAGGAACATAGACTGACAAGCTTTTGTGGGGGGGGGGGTTTGAAATCTCTCCAGCGACTTTTCCAGAAATCTCTGTTGGGAACCGAGAGCGATGGCGGACGGGGAACGGTCGCCGCTGCTGTCCGAGCAGCACGACGGGACCAACGGCTTCTCTCCCGGGGGCAGCTCTCATGGATACCCGTCAAAACCACACAGTATGCCAGCTGTCTTCGTTTGTCGCCCTAGCCAGAGTGAAACAGCCATTATTTATAGGCTTCGGAACAGCAAAGTAGACAAAAAGTTTAGTTTGTATTCAGGCTGGAGAGTGCCAACATGTAAAAAAAACAAAAAAACAAATGTTAGCTAGTGTTGTAGTTAGCTAGCAAGCAGTTTGGCTAACGTTATCTGTAAATAATGACGTTTACAGTCAACCCCCCACACACATATTAGGTTTTGTTTATATCAACGTTTTTAGGTTGCCACAATGCAGATACCATATATTTAGAACATTTATCTAACTAATAATAAACTAATATTAGATTAAACTAATATTAATATCTAACGCCAATTATATTAATGGTAGTGACAGCGATACAAAATATACACAGTATAGTATGTAATGTTTAGGTTGCTTAATAAAATGGGCTGTTTTATGAACGAAACTGATTTGAGGTCAGTTTGGTTGTTGGTTTGCTTCACAGACTCAAGGTCAAAGTTTAGCCAGGCTCTCCAGCTGCTGTAACAAAACAGTTTTTAAATTTTAGTAGACATCTATATCTCTTATTTATCTTAGTTGATTAAGCAACTAGTTAAGCAACAGAGCATCTTGAGCTCAAGTCTTTTTTGGTCGCTTTTTGAGCAAAAACACTAAAACATTCCCTGTTTCCAGCTTAATGTGTGAGGATTTGCTGCTGTTTCTTGTATTATTGTAAACTGAATATCTTTTGGTTTGTTAGATGGACAAAAATGAGCAATTTTAATCCTTTTTGGGGCTCTGAGAACATGCAATGGGCATTTTCACTCTTTCCTGACGTTTTATAGAGGAAAAGATAATTAATCAAAAAAGAACAATTGATAGACAATAATGAAGCTAATCAGCCCTAACTCGGTTTCAAGTACTCAAGTATTTCACCAGATTGAGTCGAGACTTGCCGAAGACTATATGCCTCACCTCATATGTGGACTGTGAAACGCTTCCCTTCCTTCCTGTATCCTGTCTTGATAACGCCTGGCCTTTGGGTGTGTCGCTCACTGATAATAACACCATGTTAGCTAATATAATACAGTATTTGCTAGTTTGACACGCAACGTTTTTAAAAAAGGAAATTAATGTGGGACAACTATCAACTGTGACGAGTTCTCCAGAAATACAGCAGGGAGGGAGGGTGGGTGTTTATTTTGATTTTAGGACATAGAAGAACAACCTGTTTCGATCAATATATCTAAAACTGACTGTGTCATGACATTCTGACGAAGCATTATAGCGGTCGTATGAGATGGTGAACAACTCCTGTCATCTTGTTATGGTGACGTCATTTGGAGCCAGAGTCTGTGCAGTAGTGATCGGGGGGTGGAGCCGCGGTATCCAGTTCCCGCCCATACACCTGCCAGACTCAATCACAAGCAGGGCTCAGCTGTCAATCATGATGTTTTACCCCATTTTCATAGCATCAAATAAATTAATAAACTAATTAAAACCAAACTGATCAGAAAAATGAACACTTGAACAAACATCAGCGTGATAAGAACTACCTAAAATGA
>JBBPCS010000246.1:0-15141 GCA_037974645.1 Hollardia meadi
GTGTGTGTGTGTGTGTGTGTGTGTGTGTGTGTGTGTGTGTGTGTGTGTGTGTGTGTGTGTGTGTGTGCGTGTGCATTCTTCTCATTTTGAGTATGCCAGCACACTTTGGACACTGTAACATAAGCTTTACCATAGACAATCATGACAGGGTTGCAAAATTCAATTTAACCACAACTGTTTACAGCTGTCAATATAGGGACCAACACTACAATAAATGCATTAAATTGCATCTGGCCTCATGTCACAGAAAATAAGGTGAGTGGACGGGCTGTGTAGGTGATGCTGGCTCTCACTATTATTACATGGCTGTGTCTTAAGGGTTGTCTGTGCTGCTGTCCATTGGATTTAATCAGCCTCTATTACCTGCTACCCTTGTCACAGTTAAAATAATCACCCACAATTACTGACATAAAGGCAAGAGCTGACATGAGAGTCAGAGGGAGAGAAATCACACACAAGTAATTTCTCTCCACCTTGGTTGCTTATGTGGCTTTTGATGTTTTGTGGGGTGTAATAAAAGGATTGAGGGGTGTCTGGCATGACCCCACCCCCTCTTCATCCCCCTCTGCTGTAGTGTGAACAGTAGATATGGAAATGCCCTTTAAAACACACACACACGGACAAGTAAATTTAGAATGGTGTCACGCATACATACAGCATACACTTGCATAAGAAAACATTGAATATTTACAGTACATGAAGACACAAAAAAATCACACGCATGAATACAGACACACGAGAATGCATCCTCGGAAACATTCATGCTGTGCACACAGGCGTCCACACACACACACACACACACACACACACACGCACGCACACACACACATACACATTAGCAGACCGACATCCGCTTCTTCTACAACTATTAACTAAAGAGGTTTGTACACTTTATTGTGTTTCAGATATTGTGTTTCAGATAAAAGATAAAGTAAAAATAATTTTGTAATTGACCACCTCTAAAATTAAGAAATAGAACCATGAGAAAAGGAGCATTGTGATCTATTTTAATTCTCAAAATAAGAGACACCATTAAATGTACCTTTGAAATAAATGGGCCCAATTACCGAGATGCCTGGGACTGTCTGATGAAGCTTTTGTCAAAGCAGACAAACATGGTGGACGGACACTCAAAAGGGGATGAGGAACAGGAGGTAGATACAGGCAAAATCAAAAAAAATAAATTATCTTTTACCTGAAAGTTGAATTCACATAAATGTTAGTGATAGCGGAGTTGTGATGCAGGGTCTATAGAAAACCCTGAAATAGAAATTTCCCTATTTGGAGAGATGAAGAGTGAATGATAGCAGTTATATTCACATGAGAGTGGTGACTAAAAAATGACCCACACAATTAAAAAAAAACATGCTAAATGTAGACAATATGAACATTAGTAGCAATCATTACCAAGAGGGTTGCTCAGTTACATTAGCTGCTATGTGTTCAGGAAATAAGTCATGTTGAATGGGTTTAGGAGAGTTGTTTTGATAATGGCATTTTGTTAAATCTCTCCTTTTTAATTATCGGGTCAGAGGGTAGCAGCTCAAACTCCCTCTCTTTCATGCCTCTTCACAACAGTGAGTGCTACCGACCCTTCCCACAGCAATACAGAATGCTCTGTACCTCCAGTGTAAAACATAGCCTCAATTACTTTCATTGAAGCGCTTTTCTGAGAGCAATTTGAACAAAGAAACATGCTGATAGCATGAAAAGCATATAAATCATTTGTTAGCTGTGATTTTCTGTTTCTGACAACTTACCTTTTTAGAATTAAAAAATAAGCATTTATGTGAAGGATGGGTGATAAAATCTTCAAAAAAGAAAATGAAAACCACGATGCAACGTGACCTCTATATGCCGATGACCTTGTTCTTTCCTTGCAGAAGTTCATTCCTTGCATTTGATCGATCTAGGAAAGGGCCAGACCTTACACAGGGAGCTCATAGATGGTTTTGGACACAACAGCTTGTCAAAGGGTAAAGGTTATGGCCATGAATGTCTGTTGAGGCCCAGACACAGGTCAGAAGGTCTCAGTCAGGGTCAGGACCCCAGGTGACCCTGAGTCAACACTCACAGTTGCACAGTGTTGCGTTCATGTTTCTGTGGACACTGTGGCTTCCCTGCTTTGGTGGACAGGGCCATGAGTTTTTCTTAGAAACATTATTTTTACTGATAATGTGTTTCAAAATTCTGCTACAAATGCATTGTAGTGAAACCCCATCATTGAAACATGCAATGGATATTCATATAGTCTGTATCTGTAATTGGTGTTGACAGTTCTTTTTACATACATCACCAACATTTCATTGATTACATTTGTTGACTAAGACTTCGAACTGGGAGTTAGACCTCTTTGGGTTAACATACTGTCTAGATCTCCTCTCCTTTGGTCTGTCTGTCAATCACTTTTTGGCAAACAAAAGGAATATTTGTTCATGCATTGCCCTTATAACTTATAAAACATGAAATATTTCCTCATTTGGTGTAATGACAAAGCTTTATGATCATATTTTGTTACCTTCATCGCATAAGCCCACTTTGTGGAAAACGGAAAGCTTAAAGCTTCAATACTTTCAAATTTCAATAAGAGAAAAGAGAAAACTATTATAAGGTAAAGCCAATCTCCAAAACATATGGGTCAAGATAATTTCATAAAATCACCACATTAGCTTTAGAAATCACTTAAAGAGCATCTAACAGGTTAACAAGTGAAATGTAAGCTGAACACCTCATCTGCAAAGAAGCCATTTTAGTCTCAGCTGGTGCGTTAAACATAACAGAGCATAATGTGTACTGCCACCCTACTGTACTATTCATTCCTTCATTACTGTTTTATATAAGCTTATGATTAACACTCATTGCATGGCTCGGCTCCCAATCTCTCTGTCAGAGGCCTCCACTAAAGACAGCTCAAGCTTGAGAGATTTTTTTTCCAGTCATTTAAATTTTTGCACTTCCATTTACCCGCCTTTTAATTTAGCGTATAATGATGCCATTAGAACAAAATCCATCTGGAAGTTCTGTTGGGAGCGGTTAATGTTCCATGGCTTTTCGCTGCTAATGCCATTGCGCCTGCATTGGCAACAGATGCTCTGAAAGCAACAGATACATTCTCTCCCAACATCGTTACAATCATGCCCATGTCCAGGATAAATGTTGCTGCTTGTTCAGGACTATCATGCCTGCAATGGGGCTGTAAAACTCAAAAGATATACAGCAGACTGTATCACTGCCAATGAATTCCAGTTTTTCACGCCATTTATCCATGAACAAGGGGTGTAAAAGTGTCTCTTGCCACACACAAAGGTGACAGGCTGTATCTCTTTAAGACATAAAGAGTAAATAAATGAGAAAAGTAATTAAGTAGACCAAAATTTAAACTTGCTAGTGTGTGTAGGTTAAATAGTGTGTATAGTGTTTTGTCACAGAAAAAACGGCATTCAGATCTCAGACAGTTTTGCTCCCATTTCAGCCATTTAAGTGAACCCTCTCCCACCTACAAACCAACATCCTTGGACAGTTCATCTTCTATGATATGAAAACTAGAGAAAAAGGCAAAAAATGTTTTCAGTTGCCATTTAGTTCATTAAGTGCAGTTGATAATTAATTAGAATAACAAACAATTTTCTTTCATGGAGGATTACAAATCAGTCGTGCTCCCCAATGCCACCATGGCCTTTTTATCCTCTCTGCTTCAATTATGTTAATGCTAACTTTCTCTCCCGGAAATTATTGTGATTAATTTTTCTTGTTTTGAATTAAAATAGCGCTAGCTGCTAGCACTTTAAAGCATTCATTAATTCCCAATTAGACTGGTGGGCTCATTTGCTCCAGTATTGCTTGGTTCTGTAGCACTTTGTGTTTAATGTGCTAATTGGGCGAGATTAAAAACAACTAACCTCCTATGAAAGGAGAAAAGTTATTCAACGGGTACATTTGCATAATTTATCCCAGGATGCTTAATGAGACATTGCCACTATAATCATGACAACTGACTAACAACTGCTGTCAACAGTTGGATAGTAAAACTGAAGTAAGTTCAGGGTTCTGTCCTAATGGATGTTGCACATGTTGGCTTTCTTCAGTTCTGAGCATCTTGCAAATGTGTTGTCTGTGTTTATCTGTAATCATCCAACATGTCTAAGACAGTATGGTGTTTTTTTCGATCTCTGGATTTTATGTCTCTTCAGTGCTTTGTTACAACCACTCGAGCAGCATTAACAGCTCACTACTCCATTAACCCAAGACTTGGATTGTCTCTAACTCATTTACCACCATCAGAGGATCGACGCTTCAGGCAAACATGAGTGGGGTTGGATATAAGGAAAAAAGAATGCTTTCATGTCCCGATGTGATCTCTTCAAATGGGACCTGGAACCTGGGAGCGAAATATTGTTTAGCTGTTTGTAGCGCACAAGCTTTTTCATCATAAGATGAGACATGCTGGTGTGTGTATGCTCAGAAACTGTTCTTGAGAGGTTTGGTAAGGAACTGGGGTTGTCCAGATCAAAGGAATATAAACCTTGATCATTGCATCTATCAGAGCTCCCCCATAGGTTTCTGTAGTCTGAACTTTTTTCAGATTAAAGAGACCTTTCACTGATAATTCCGTCCATCTTTTCCTTGGGATTGAGTATGATATTCTTCAAAATTCACACAGATTTTTAGTTAAGTGCATATTTGGTGTGCTTGCATATTTCCAACCTATCCCTGCAGGCTTCACACTACACTGGTTATACTACAACATAAGGATTTCAGGAGATCTGTCTTGTCCAACACATCCTCCAATTTATACGCCAAATTGCATTCTTCATCCTTGCCTTTTAGCACAAAAAGCATTTTCTGATCTGGCACCGTAGGATGACATCATGTCAGTGCCTGCAATGGTTAAGATTTGGTTAAGCTTAGGCACTAAAACGACTTGGTTAGGGTTAGAAAAGGACTATGTATGGGTTATATTTTTACTACTTCATTAATTAAGGGGACCTATTGTTATGGTTAAAATTATACTTGGCTAAGGTTCGGAAAGTACTATGATCATGGTTAAAACAAGTGAATGTTGACTGCTGGTTGGAAATGGGAAATGAACAGCAGTCTCCCAGGTCAAAGTCTGATGTTTTGTTGGCCCATCCAACACCCCCAACCTTATTCTTTAGACTTTGTTGCTCTATCACAGTATCACACTACTCCTTTTCTAGACGGACAAGAGTGATCATTCCTACAGCCTCTAGAGGGCTTCGGCACTTGAACATAAATATGTGTCGCTTTGGGCCATTTGTTTAAAGACTGATATTGTCGTTTTCCTTGGGAAGACAGTCTACGTTTTTCTTAGGAAAATAGTCTTGTCTTTGCAGATAATTTTCTGATGTTTATAGGTGTTGCCTGTGTGTCAGGTAAGTCATAAAATTCCTATAAGATTTCTTTACTACACGATTATTGTGGCCAAAACAATTCCTGATACAAGATATTATGATATCTATAGAAATGTGTTTTGTCTCTTTTTGGCAAATTTATGAGGGGTGGATATTATAAAAATTAATTAAAAACTAATAGTGATTAATTAAATATATTTACTAATAAAATATGATTTATTTGGAATTAACTATGATGTCATTCTTAATGTCATCGATGAAATGTATTTAATTTTCAAATAAAGTCGAACACATGGAAATTAAATGCAATGTGACTTTTAATATGAAACTATTACTCATCAATTAAATGTATTTAATTTTACAATAAAGTATAATTGCATCATTTAAGTTGATATGTTGCAATTAGAACTTCTTTCTGTGAACATTTCAATTAGGAAGAGCTTATATTTTAGCGGATTGCACTTTCATTCTCCACCATTTGTACTGAAGAAGCAATCGGTTTGGTTTAAGATTTGATAGATTAGATACTTCTACCTGTCAATCATCAATCAAGGAAAGTGAGTGGCTTTGTTCCAGAAATGTCTTTGTAACATGTGTTTAACACAGCGTAAGGGTCTACTTTTAACCCAAACCTTGATGTTTTCCTAAATGTAGTATTTTTAGTGACTAAACTTAACCAAAGTGTGACTGAAAAGTAACATAGAACTGAAGTAGTAGTTGTGAAGTACTGCTTTCTAACAGAATGGGCTTTCTGGCAGCCATTGGTTGTCGCCGTCTTTCATGGTCACAATACGTTAACTCCACCTAATTGGTATGCAAAAGATTGCAATGTGATTGATTCGATTTCTTGGTCCCGCCATTGTCACGGGAAACGGAAAAGCCACAGGTTAGCAAGGTCAGATATCACAACAATATCACAACACCCCTATGTAGAAAACAAACCTTTAGTTGTTTTTTTGAAGTTTCCACCAAGGTTACCTTCAGTCATCCAAAAATTATGAATGCCTGATGAGTATAAACAGCCCATGCAATTTTATAATATGCTCCATACAGAATCCATCAGGCTCCACATGTAACACTAAGACCCAAAATGAACTGGATGTGGTCACTAGGGTGGGTAAGTGAGTATAATGACATCTGGTGTGAATAAGACCGAAGAGGGATACTATCATCTCAGTTCCCATGTTGCTTTAACCTCTTTCATGTCTCAAGTGCTCGGACACTGGCAAAATCTATTAGTACCCTTTTAGAATTACAATGCAGTGAATATCATCCAATCTAGTGTTTTGTTCAGGTAATTCATAGAGCCCTTCGAACAATACTGAAGCATCAAGATGAAAACCATTGTGCCTTGTGTACAAATAGACACTTGTTTATTTCATTGCACACTTTTCATCTATATGGAAATGAAATGATGCGCTCTCCAGCCTTGTTTGCTTGTTTGTCTTGTCCAGCAGGGACAATGAAAGGAAAATAAGAATTGCCTGTGTGCTGGGAACTTTTGCAGAGACAGCTCTCATGGCATTATTTCAGGGCAAAAGGAAAAGAGGGCTGGATGAAAGAGATGTCCAGTGTCAGAGGCAGTCTAAATTCTCATTTTGGTGAAGGGTACACGTTTTTTTGAGAGTATGATTGCACTGTTTGTGCTCGTATGTACATGCTACCTTAAAGATAAAATAATAATGTGGCAGTATGACCTCCCTCTGTTGTTATTTGGCTCGTACAAATTCTTGTCAGGGGAAAATAAATAATATAATGTATCATATATTTCTACAAAGTGATTTATTTTAATTTTGATATGTTACAACATAAACCAGACAAAAGACTTCCTCTATAAGTTATGTTTCAGATTACTAGTATAGTATAGTAAGAGGGGACTATATTATAGTTCAGAAAACAGTGTGGTGTGAGTGGATGGATATATGAGGACTTTATCAGGATATAGTAATTATTAATAAAGAGGTCAATAAGTAAGCACAGAGGGGAACACAAGGAATGAGGAAATAAGGAAAGAAAACAAGGAATTTAATATCTGTCTTATTTGAATGAAGGTGTTGTAGCAATTCCCAGCAGGTTGTGATGGGCAGAGAATCGACATCTTGTCATGGCCCGTCACATCCCATCCAGACGCACGAGGTACAGTACCAGGCGTCAGGCAAAGACGCACAAGGTTTTAATGTACAAGCAATGTAAAACCATCCACGTCAGTATCTGACGACTTGATGTAGTGGACGTACTTGCCAAAGCGAGGGACTGCCAAGAGGGCTGGAGGTCGGGGTTGAGTGGAGGGTTACACTCACGCCTTTAACTCAGGAGGCCGGAGTACGTGTCCTGTTTGAAACCAAGCGTCACCAGTCATTTCCTGAACCTAACCAGGTAGGTTTTGTGCCTAAACTTAACAAACGTCACCAATGTTTTGTGCCTAAACTTAAGCAAAGTAACATAGACCTTGTGTGTCATGATAAGACGTGCGTGGCGCGAGCCTTTGGGAGTCGACAAGCGACGCTAAAGGGAAGGCTTAGTGCCACAGATGCCCAAAGGCCCGTTGTGCATCAGGGAAGGCTTAGCACAGCAGCCAGTGATGCCAAAGAGTGCCTTGTGCATCTGGACAAAAAGATGCGAAGGGCGCATACAAAGCATTGGTATGTGACGACATGGGATGAGAACGGGTTGCAGCGGACGATGATAATGGAAGTTTTTTTAGCACTTTAATCAAACACAGATGAGTGATGCTATTGAGACTTTGTGAGAAAGATAGAACACTTCACGTGAATTTTCAAAATGAACGTATACACTGGCATGTCTTAAAAGGTGATATTCTGTATTATTTTTAATCTTACAGGTGCATGCTGGTGATGGAGAAGGAGAATCATCTTCAGACCATTCAGCTACATCTTTTCCATTTCCTGCCTCAAACAGAAAACAAAGAGACTCTTGTGGTGCCCAGTGCCACTGGGAAGTTAAGGCGGGGAGAATTAGGAAGGGGCAGGAACAGGGCTCCCAACTACAAGGTAACAAGGGACAACCAATCCCCCGCAGAATTATCCTGACACTGGAGACACAGGACTCAGCACACAGTGGATCAATGAGTTTCTCTGGGGAGGAAAAGGAAGGAGGAGGGGTCCAGAGCAGGATATTGCACCAAGGAAAGTGTGCCACGCTGTGTCCAAATTACCCCTAAAGTTGTGGGGGATCCTGTTACCTGTTCAGATGTTTTAGTTTGAATGTTCACATGCCCGTTTTGGCCGTATGCCAATGCCACACCTACCAAGGATCTGGCTTTGGAACTAGTGTTACAGATTACAATGACAGAGAATTGTCCAACAAGCTTTGTGCTGTTGAAGTCTCAGTAAAGCACAAGTCAAACTGACATGAAAAAAGCGTCTTCTTGGACACACAGTGTTAATATTAGTGTTAATAGCTGCTGTAGTTTGGTTCAAATTAAAGGTGCAATTGCTTTAACAGATATTTTAAACACACATATTTAAACATAAATACATGCCATCCATTTGGAAAACAATCAGTTACATTCTGATTAAGTGATTAAGAAGCTGAACAGACAATCAAGCACTTTTAGGTTGGGCCTGAATAGAAGCTATTTTTGGTAAAACAACTTATATTTTTGTCTGGTTAAACACAAGTTGTTACTTTTCATCAACACAAATAATAATTTATTTATTTTTTTGTGTGTAAATGTTTGGAAAAATACAAAGCTAAAGTTTAACTCAAAGGGATCCCCATTGGACATCAGTGGCTGCATGAAAAATTGCAATCCCCTTATTTGTTTTAATGCGACCACACACAAAAGAGCAGGGTTTTCTGTCAAAAAAGCTCACCCTTGCTTAACTTTGTGTCACCGGGCCACACACTGTGTTCACACAAATTCATCCAAGCACACATTTTTAGTAGGTAACTTCTTGTAACCTGAAGCTGCAGTCCAACTGTTTACCTCGCAATCGTTGAGATGGAGGATAAAAGGATTGTCACTTTGATAACTTACAGTCGTAGTTTTTGTACGCATGGACCTACAACTCAACCGGCCTTCCTTTTGTATCTCTTCCTCTCATTGACGCGCTGTTTTCTGTCTTAGGCCTAATAAGAGACATCTTCTTGGATCGATTCTTGACAAGTTGTATTTCCACGAAGCATTTAGGAATACACTGCAGCTTATGAAAAATGATCAATCTGCTCTTAAACCTAAGCTTAGCCAACAAAGTGTTCTTCAACAGTTTTTCCACCATTTTCCTCTCCAGAGACTACATGTTAACCTTCCAGTACAACCAGTTTTAAAAAGACCGAGACGCTCTTATTTTCCTTTATTCACCATCACACATTGCTCTTCCCCTCGCCTGTTGTCTGTCTTTATTAAAGCATTAGGTATCCTCTTTGAGCCAACATGCATTGGAAATGAAAGAACGGAACACTCTTGGTCCTCACCCTTCCCGTCCCTCACCACCCCACCCCTACTATGCACTCTTTTTTATTGCTATATTTCGACTGAATGTCATCCAACATCCATGAATGAGTGCAGCACCCCACGTCACATATTGATCCACTCCCTTTGTAAGGCCTTCCAAGCTTTTGATAATTAGCATCGTCCATTAGCGACTTTGCTGAGCTAACGTGCCCATTAGGAGTCAAAGCTTCTGTTCTTTTTTATGAACATTCATTTGGCCCAGATTTTCTTCTTTAAAGAGCGTAATCAGGGAATGTTAGAAATGCGTTGTGGACAGATGAAAAGTGGAAAATATAAAGTGGGTGTTTAAATGCATTAAAAGGCATCTAGTTTTAATTAACACCCTACATAGCCACTTTGTTCTTGTGCTGTAAATGATCATCGTAGCAAAGAACAGAGCTATAATTTTGAGTATGTTTTTAAAAGGTGCTTTGCAGAGACATTGCAGAGGCCTTTTGCTTTTCACAGCCCAAAATGCATAACTTCTCTTTGCCCACTTTGATGCCAAAAGTAACCTATTGAAGTCCAACATCTTTTTTCTTCCTCTTCTTTTTTGTAATTTGCCTTTATTTGGTGAAGAATCTGTGTGATCATCAGGGATTTGTTAGCAACAAGCATACAACTTACTGACTCAAGCTAAAGATAGTCAATGTGCACAACAACAACAGGAGACAGGAGCAAAGTTTGCTGATTACACTTTAGCAAGAATAACATGTTTAGAGCTCTGCAGAACCAGCCTCAAACAGAATATGTTGACACTTTATGGAGTTGTTCCTTCAGTAGTGCAGACCTGCGCATTGATTGCAGCACAAGAGGTTCACATATACCTGTTTACATTCTCTGTTTACGTTTTGCATTCCTCTAGCAGGCAAAGATATTATTTTTATGTTGAGGACCCTAGAAAAGTGGCCACCTTACGCTCAGTGTTCAACCCCAGCTCCTGCTGTAGCACTACTGATAATGAGAGACTGCGGAGAGAAACTACCCCTGCCAGTAAAGGCTCTTGGTGAGAAGTCCAAACAGCAGCTTCCGCTCTCGCCCCTGTGGATGCCGTTTTGGGATGCGTGCATGTCACATTGACCTTACTGACCATCAGCTGGCTAAGAGGGGAAATGAGCACAGGGTATGAGAAGGAGGCAGCAGCGAAGTAAAGTGCTCACCCTGAGCCATTATGATTAACCATCAGCAGTTTTGTGTAATCATTGGCAATGTGCACGCAGCAGAATGCCATATGAAAAGGGCTGCAGAGAAAAATCAATCACATTATATTATTGTGGCCATGCTTTATTGACCTCTGTTGGTGTTCACACATTTCATACTTGATTTGTATCTACTGGCGGGCGTTTAGAACAATGTGGGCAATTTGGGCAATGAGGAAAAACAGGGCAGCATTTTCAAGCCTAAAGCCCATGCTTATGGATTGAGTGCTACTTTATGAAAAAGAGCACACTATTTAGATGCACTTCCTGCATACATTATATGAAATACCCAGAAGCGTTGGATGGAGCTGTGCCCTTATTCAGGTCATCAGAGAATATTTGTAGTTTGGAATGACTTGCTGTATACATATACAGTATATGTTTAAGGCTGCATAGGAGCCAGATCACGGGAACAATGTCTGAAATCTCCTGTAGCTCAGACAGACAACAGTAAATAAGAGTTGGAAGTCTCATTTCCCGAACACTAAGCTGCATTCGTCCAAAATGCATTGTATTTAAAGGTTAAGAGTAGTTAAGAGAAAAGTAATGTATTTTTAAAATACCTTTTGGAGTGAAGTACCTTCAGATATATTTTCCTCTGTAATGAAAGCAGGATTCGGTGGAAATGTAGTAATTTGGAGGCCCATTTCTTCAAGCCTTTATTCCCCCTTTCGTTCTTCAACAATTTATCTGGGGAGAGTGACGAGCTCACAGCTAGCGAACAGACAGTAAACATTTTGTTATAGTCGGAACCATCTCTTATTACTGGTTTTTCATTAAAAAAGAAAGCCTTTTGAAGCATTCAAAGCATTTTGGCGGATGAAGATGCTTCACAATTTTCTCCGTCTCACCCTCTTTTTCTCTTCACTATACCTGAATCCTTTCTCTTTTTGATGCTGTTAAGGGAGTAATTGAGTGCAGAAAATGGCTTGGCTTATTTGGACTGAGCCTGATCCAGAAATGATTAAAGCTAAAGGGGTTTGAGGTATTCAAAGAGAGAAACCGGCAGAAAGAATATGGTTAATGCTTTTTTTCTTTTTCCATTTTGTGGGGCGAGAAGGAGACGGGAGGGGTGGTCAGGCTGAGCAGCCAGACAGGTTAGTGTTCGAGGGGACTCAAGGGGTGGGTGGGGGTGTGTGCACAGAATAGCCCCTACTCATACCCCTATTAAAAGCATCAGGATTGTCAGAGACAGTAAAAAGACAGGAAATCACTGTAAGAAATGAAGCTTCTTTTACCAATTACTGAATACTGAGTGCACACCTTGGAGCTCTTTGTCCTCTGTAGCACCAGTTCTCTGTCTCTACCCCTTTCTCTCCTTTTTTTCTCTTTCTTCCCGCCTCTCTCTCTCTCTCTGTCTCGCTGGCTTAAAGCCTTTGAGTCAGATGCATTAGCACCAAGGCCTGAAGAAGAGGCAACGTTTTCAAAGCCCAGTTGGACTCACTTCTAGCCTGTCGTTGTGGCTCCTTTTCAGGCTTTTATTCGTAGACAGTAGGGGCAGGTCTGAAAGAGATGCCCTCAACCTCTCCACTCAAACATTTATCTCTCCCTTTTTCCCTTGCTACAGCAGAGATGATTAGCGAAGGGAGCCATTTACTGATTCGCAGCGCCTTTCCGTACAGCATGTAAAAAAAAAAAAGGGCGCACATTCAGCTTGTCTGATTAATACACACCTACACAGTTGTGCACATTCAAACACGCACTCTCAAACTAAAATGCAGCATACATGGACAAAGTCTGACACTCAAATCTGTATCATTCAAATTAGATCTATCTGTTGTTATGGGTGACAGCAGTATTTATTTTTTTTTAAATAAAGTCTTTTTTTTAGCTCATCAATAATTGTAATGAGTGTGAGCCTATAGTGGAGGATCTGTCAGGTCATTGAGTTTGGATAGATGGGCTCTGTCGTGCCCTCTTACCCCAGCCATGACTCTTGGGACCTATAAACACCTCCCAGACTGGCTCTCCATCCCACCTATTGACCAAGTCAGTTAATTACTTCCCAGTTAAAACAATACCAGATAGCTAATGTAGTCAGTAGAGACAATTTAATGCCTGCGGTTGTGTGGGTTTGTAGCCTTTTCACGTGTGCAACAGCACAGCAGCACTCTGATATGGGTCCACCGTGCGAGACAACTAAATTTGGTTTCACATTATGGGCTTTGTGAGGATTGTTGCTGTGGATGCGGTTATGGTGATAGCCACTGGTAATGGTGTCGTTAAAGAAGATATAGCTGCTGAATTAGAGGTTCACGGAGCATATTTGGCGGGGCAATAGCTGCCTTCAGGATCCATAACGTTGTTAGTGAGTTTTCATAGACCATGCTGACGGATGCTGTCGGCTTGTTCGGGGTTTGCTCTTATCAAGACACATGAGGATATTATTATGTAAGATTACTCATTTTCAAGAGATTTAACTTAGGGTCTGTTCCTTTGCTGCCGCTCCCAGCACCCCAACCCTGCTCCACACCAATCCTTTATATCATCCTCACCTCATCTGTCATCCTCACAAGCAGAGAGCAGGGGACACTTTTCAAATCACCCAGTGTTTTGCCTTGAGCGATGTTGTGATGCTAAATAAGATTTTCATTTATTTGGAAATATATTACTTCATTTTAGCTCCCTGCATGAGTAGAGGTATTTTTAATGGTTTTAGTTTTTGGCTTGGTGTTAATGTCAACCATCAGGAAGTTGCCAGAGTTGACAGTGTGTGTGTGTGTTTGTGTGTGTGTGTGGGGGGGGGGGGGGCGTGAAGCATCGCTGCTTTCCGGCAGCCATTTGCAAGGTTAATGTTGTAGAAAACAGCATCCATCTTTCCACACATCCATCTCAAAACAGTTTCATTAGTCCTAGCGCTCTGACCCCTCTTCTTATAGTGTTGTCAAATGTGACATGCATCATATTATCGGTGAGTGACGCAATCAATAAAGTTTTTAAGTCCCTCCTGCTGCCAAGTTACCCGTCCTGGTGTTCACAGCGTGCACATTTGAAAACACAGGTTCAGATTGGCATTGTATTATGTGCCGCCTGGCTGTCTCCCATTCATCCCTGGTTAGCTAATAAATAAGAAGGCTGAAGGCGCTGACTATCAATAATAATAACAGAGTGAGTTTAGTTTGGGACCCTATGATGAATGAAGCCTGCATGCTTTTGTACAGCTTTGTTTGGTGCTGACACATTGGTGTTCTGAAAAAGTGAGTCTCAGACAAACACTTCGTTCAGGAGATTACATTATACAAATATCCAACTAAATCAGGCCCACGGTGCTCTCTCACTTACTCAAACTAATGTTTAGTTTGTTCTTCATATTTTACCCTTGTTGGAGTGAAATGATGTACAGGCACATATAGTCGTATTCACCCCACCCATTGTAAAAAAAAAAAAATTATCTTCTCATTAAAGGTAGAAAATATTATCATATTTAAATAATAACAGAATAAGATTAGGGTCATCTGTAGTCAGGAAACCCCACGGTTTAACTACAAAAATAATATTGTATCACAACAAATTATGACACAAAAAGGCTGTGTCGACACTGAAACACTGTATTGTGCCTCTCATCACAATCTATTCTCTAAAGCATATCGATAGAAATGTAAAAAGACCTATCAATAGTCCAACAAACATAGAGTAGAGAAGCCACAACCTCACACAAACAGATGTTTTCTTGTTACAGCACAAACTTGCCTTGCACTTAAAAAGTACAAACAAGAAAAAAAATTATTGTTAAAAGAAAAGTATATAATTAAAACAGATTATCTTGTTTTCAAAAGAAACAGAGCAAATTTATTGTGTTAGTGGTTGCAATAACCTGCCGTAAATTCACACGTTTCAATAGTTAAATAATTAAATAAATGAGAAGATTTTTTTTTTAAATACGGAAACAAAGAACTGCATAAAGATTCTGTAACCAGGGTCTTTATTATAACATTCATCTCTTTAAATATTTAACTGAGAGCTGATGGCCTTCAGTATACTGCCACCTGCTCATTGTTATTTCCAGGATAAATGCTGTCAAAATATTGATGCTGCTGTTTTCTGTGTGTGTGTGTGTGTGTGTGTGTGTGTGTGTGTGTGTGTGTGTGTGTGTGTGTGTGTGTGTGTGTGTGTG
>JBBPCS010000246.1:15241-25525 GCA_037974645.1 Hollardia meadi
TGTGTGTGTGTGTGTGTGTGTGTGTGTGTGTGTGTGTGTGTGTGTGTGTGTGTGTGTGTGTGTGTGTGTGTGTCAAATGCATTTTTGAAATGGACAAAACACTGTAGCGATGGTCTATGTTCAAAGTCTGACACATTCATAAAATGACCCGTGGGTAATCAGTAAGTAAAATATGCTTAAGCCTGAGACAACAGAAATGGACAAAAAAGCACTGATAAATTGCTGTGCTCATTGTGAATTCCATACTCAATTGTGGCATTTTCCAGGGTAAATGGAATTGTACATTAAAGTCTGAATATGCCTGACTTTGGGGGAGTGATGCATTTTATTTTCCCTCTTTCTCCCACAGATGTGGCCTGTGGAAGCCACAGTATTGCGGTGCTTTCAGGGAAAAGGCCATCTTTAGGACCTCTTGATCAATCTGTGACCTTTAAGTACATAGCCATCTCGTAAATAGGAGGGTGCGCTTACCAGAGACTTCAAAAGCAAGGGGACCCGATAATTTCAAAATGGAGCGCTGTGGAGTGGCGCTGGTGGGGAGTCCATAAAAGCCTGCCTTGTTCTCTACACACCTCCTCTTTGCTCCACAACAGCCAGTTAGGGTAATAGCTCAAGGGAGAAAGGGGAAGATAGAGAGAGAGGAGGAGGAGGAGGGATGGATGGATGGATGGATGGATGGATGGATGGATGGATGGATGGATGGATGGAGAGAAAAACAGGTAATTGCTGGTAATCATTGGTCGAGGAAGAGCTGATGATCTCTACAGTATAACAGATTGTACTGTTCCCTATTGAAAAACACTGAGGAGACCGGATGTGGCGCTGTTGGCAGGTAACGACTGGGAAATTAGTCGGTAACCTTAAACCCCTCTCGCAATCATAGAAACTCTGTTTCCCTCTTTCTCTCCTTTTTCTCTGTTTCTCTCTCATTGAGAGGAGTTATATAAATCTCAATGTCCCACTCAATAAGTACTGTATAAGTAGGGACTATGGGTCCTTTATTATATTATAATCTTTTTTATTTAGATTGGACATCAAGTAGAGGCAAGTATCTGTGGTTCAACAAGGAGACAGGGTATTACAAACAGAAATATTAAAGTGAGACAGAAGCACTTGGAGTTGTACCTCAGTCTTGGTTTAAAGGTGAATATATTCACATACACATTCACAAACACATTTAAAAGCTGTCAAAAATGTCTGTTTAGTTAAAACAATTCAGTGTGGCTCTAATTTAAACTAAAGCACCAAGTCAAATTCCAGCTGTGTCCACTTGTGGCCCCACAGTAAAATATCCATAAGCTGTAATGGGATTCTTCTGTAATTCCCCTGCAAATAGCTTCAGTTTTCTGAGCCTGGCTGTCCAGCCACATTATCAATTTTCTGCTAAAACCATGTACGTTAAACACAGACCTACAACATTAATTAAATGAGAGTGCCATTTGGTAGAATGTGCCCCAACCTCTCCCAGAAATCACTGTGGGTTGATTGCACCAACTATTACTTCTTTTTTTTTTACCCAAAAAGCTAATTTTAGTCCCTTACAATAACAGATGGGAGAATTGTGATGCAGAAAGGCCAAGCAGCAGGCATATTTGTGAAAAAGTGTGACCTTTGTTTGGTCACAAAAAAATAAATAAATGTTTCATGCAAAGGAGTGAAAAATCAAGTATATATTCTGATTATTTCCACTATTTCCACTCGGTCACATTAAAGCTGCCTTTTCAAACTGTACTCCAATTATATTTGCAGCAGTTAGGTTTCAAATCTCAAACAACTTATGCAATTAAAATCATCAATGCAGCTGTATTGTGGCACAATAGGATCACTTCTATTTCAATGATTTCTTACACTGCCTCTCACATTCACAATGATGAGCTACTAGAAGTGGAGACTTTAGCAGAGCCAGTGTCACAGTTAGACTTATTGATTTTGAGCAGTGTCTTCCTCGGGCTCGGTGTGACTAGACAGTGGCCTCATCATGGTGGGAGTCTTTAGTGGATCAATTGGGAGCACTTGGGCTGCTTGTACCTGTTTGTAACTGATAAGACAATACTTCAGAGAACTGGTAATGATTAGCTGAGGATAAACACAGCAAATCAGCATAGTGGGAAGGAGAAAACTACAACTACAGACAAAGAATCACAACCACCAACAAGAACCTAAATCCTGGAGCTGAAAAATTGCATTGAGACGTCTTCTTGGAACTGTGTGAACATTGTTGTGTCACTTAAGACTCATGAGATCATTGCAGTTTCAGCCATAGCCCATTATGATGACAGGGTGAGCCCATATCCTGATCCTGCCCCAGATGAAAAGGGACTTGTGAGATCATTCAGTCTTGACCTAGATGCTGAAGAATGTACCGGAGATGACCCTGCCACAAAAGTTACATTTAAAATGGTGGCACAGAACATTTGAATGAAGATGTGTTACTGGTTGTAATAAATATTTTGTGAAAGAAGGGGCCATAAAATATGATTGAAGTCAACGAGGGTGTGACATGTGTGTCTTGTGTTGACATGTGACAGTGCTAACTGTTGTCATGGAAAGACCGTCACTTAAAACAGGTCAGATCAAAATGTGCCACTGGGACTTATGCCTTCCGTCAGTGCTGCCAAACAATACCACCACCAAAGGAGACGTAATTCTCACTCCCAGTTTGTTTGCAAAATTACAGTATCACTAGCACATTACCCACACCCATGTGGTATCCTATTTTTTTGAAGTCCATCCTAGCCAATGCATAGTTTTTGTCATGACCATTCAAAAAGAATTACCAATAACACTGCTCATAATAAAAGGCTTGTAATGGATACATAGGGGGTTTGTCATCTCGCTACAGTTTAATCTGGCCTGCAGGTACTCCAGCAATGGAGGACAGGTAACGTGAGACTCAAAGATTCGCTGCATTAGTTCTGCTTAGCTAACCGTGAATGCTAATTGCAGGAAGAACAAACTACTACTCTCCCCTCCTTTTCCTCTCTCCTCCCCCTTGGCCAACAGTTGAGCCTGCTGAGAAGCACAGAGAGTGTCATACAGCTTTGCTTGGAGCAGGAACAAAGAAGGTTGTTCTGCAAGTGAGATTCAATATGTAGAGGGAAAACACAGTTGAATATCCAGCCGTTGATCTCCCCATAGCCATCATGTTGTCATCTCAAGGGCACTATGAAAGTGTACAGGGAGAGGATTCACTCAACAGTCTAACTCTACGCTAACTCTTAATTATCCATTTTTTAAGGTGAAGCATCAGTTTTAACTTGTCATGTTAGGTTAAAAACTGTATGTTTATTCATCTCCTTTTAAGGGGCAGCACTGAATGCCAGTTCCCCCAAGGTGCTAGTGATAAGCAACATCTAAATGTTTAGGATTTGACAGCAGCAATTGTTATTGTGCAGATGAAATTGTCCGGAACACACACATTTATAAGTTCTATTAGCTGAAATGTCAAAAACATCACACAGCACTAGTACTGTGTGACCGGTGTTGCAAACATCACTTTGAAATTTTACATTATGACCAAAGAGATCAGAATGCAAAATAATACCTAGCTCAATTAAAAGAGTGTGCTCACTCAGAGGAACCCAACCATGATACAACTTTGTGAAAAAAACAAAACAATCAAAGAAAGAGGGGAGAGCGGAGAAGAACAGTTCAATCCAGTACTAATACTGATACTGATACTAATCTGTGGGCAAGGTCAAAGACCTGGTTACACACCAGAGGCTATAAAGGCTGAGAGGTGCTGGTCAGTCTGAGCCTCCAAAGCTATGATCACTCTCTGATGCTCTGACCTGGGCAAATGAGAGGCCAATATCCTAGTGGCAACCACTATCTCCTATCAGTCTTCTTTCCAGACATCTATAGGCTAGCTGCCGGCCCTCAGGCGAGAGCTATCATATAGCCACTGTACCGAGCACTCCTGTCTTTACCTTGCAGTGGAGATTTATTGTAATTAGAAGATTCCTTTACAAAAGCTTGGGATCCACGTTTCTTGAAGGATCTCTGTGCGGTCCCATGGGGGACACCCTTTGATCCCGACCTTCGAACCCTCAGGGTTAAGCCTTCCCTTTGCAAATAAGTTTGACATGATGGACCATGTCCTAATTGGCCAATTGCTCAGTGCCCCATTTCTGGTTCCTGCTGGGTTAACAAGTGTATGTTTTCCTTCCTTTTCTACAGTGTCTCACCACATCAGTACTGATGGCTTTGAAGTGAGTCTTTTCCCCCAATCTAGATTCAAACGCTTGCTTAAGAGGTCTATGGTGTCATCATGCATGGAAAAGGTTAATAAAACAGAGCCAGATGACAACAGAAAGAAATTCCCTGAAATGCGTACAATCTCACCAATCCCTTAAGACTATAAAATCTTTTCAAAATCAGTGTTGTTTGTGTATTCCATTGGGATTCCCACATGTTTTCTCTCTTTTCTCATTTGTCTCTTTCACTCTACCTCCCACTGTGTGTTAGCCTGATAATGCTGAAGGCTATAGTAGCTCTTAAACCATCAGAGACATTGGAAGAGGGGACTGGCGGTGTCGAGTCCCACCCTGCAGCATGTGGTTTCTAAGTTTCTGCCTCTCCACACCTCCATCTTTTTCCCAATGAGATTAGTTTGTCTAATAGTGAGAGGAAAGGTTGTTGCCAGTGGGCCCTGCAGGCTTGGAAGAACAGGTGGCCAAGCGCTGAAATGGTTTCTCTGCATTGATCTGCAAAAACAATGTGGTGGTCTGCATCCTAGATCACAACATCTCAAAGTTAGTGCAGCTATAATGTCAGAGTAGCCACAACTTTGGAGCAAATTTGTTTTTTCAATTATGTGAATACATTAATTTCAACAATACTAATTTGGTAACCCTGATTTTGCACCAGGATAAATGATTTGTCCTGTTCCCTTATTTTGTGATTACAGTTGAACAATTATCTGTAACTGTATTCCTGAGACACCTTTCAAGTCTATCTGGAGACCGTTACTCAGATGGATTACCCAGTAACCTTTCCCGATGACCTCTGTAGGGTTTGTTCACCTGCAGGACCATGGGAATCTCCCCAGCCAAAATACCTCCTCCCGAGTACACCGGGAACGTGCCTCACCAGCCGCCTAGCACCAAGACGGATTGTTTAGGGGTGCAGAATCGGTCAGCTCAGGGAATCCTCGGCCTCAGGCCCGGCTAATTACTTTCTAATGTGACGACGATTCTTTTGAAGAGCTTGTTTTCTCGCTGACCAAATCCCTTTAAAAGGATCTTGGGGGTGCAGAGGGGGCCGAGAGGGAGTGTGCTGTGGCAGGCCACACCAGGGCCAGAGGGGGGGCTCATGTTTCACCCTGCCTGCCGTGATCCATTGTTGGTGGGACGCCTAGGCTCCAGTGCTACCCCTTCATCCTCCTCCTCCTCCTTCTCTCAGCACTGTCCCTCCAAGAAAGGCTGCCGCAGAGTCTTGCAGAAACTCTGACACCAGTCCAGAGGATGCACTCTGCACATGAAACCTGACACTCAACTAATGGTTACAAATGTGTTTTCAAAGAAATCCCAGGTCTCTGTAAACCATAGACTCACACTGCTGGATAAGCATATACTGTATGTACACACACATTTTTCACACACAAATAGGGACAAATGATGTTGCTGAATAAGGGAGATTTAAAAAGGACTGCATGGATATATGAGGTTTTTATGTTGATTCACTCCTGTGGCACAAGACAAAAACAAACACAATATATATTAACTCCTGTTAGGTCATTTGATTTTTACCACCATACCAATAGAACATTAAAAATTTACTAATGACAAAACATCTCAGCAAGTCCACTCTTCAAGCAGTTGCTTTTAAAAATTGCAGGTGGCTTGTGGCTTTGACTGACACATCACACAGACTTTAGCAACCTCTTGCTTTCTTTCTCTCATTCCTTCAAAGAGAATATATTCCCTTCCAGGGGGGGTGATCCCTAATTAGCTGTCAGGTGATAGTGTGCTGCTTTTATTGTGCTCCCTGCTGCCGCGCTGCAGGCTATGTGGTCAGCAGTCAGTCTCAGACTGAAGTGACAGATCATCTCTCTATACACCAGACCCCTGCAGCTGAAAGAGACCACTTGGTCCTTACAAAGAGATCCCAACTCTACATATTAAGAAGAACCCAATATCAGATCTCATAACAAACAGATCTCTGAGCCATAAAAGACAAGAGCATCACTTGAGAATCTGTCTGTGGTCTCACAAATAAAAAAACAATAGCCAGTGATATGTTTGTCTCCCATCAATAGACGACTGATGACTGGATTTGGATCTGAATTATTTAGTGGCCCTTTGTGTTTGTCAGTTTGTTCAATGTAGGTGATTTTAATGTAGAAAAGATACTTCTTATATCATGTTCCAACATTCAGTGAAACTGACAAAAGCTTTTGGAATATCACAATCACATTTTGCCATTTAAGTGCGAAAAATAACTATCTTTCCTGTATTTCCCAATAAAAGCCACATCTTCTAACTTCACATATGGCAGACAGGTAATTCCTGGCATAAAAAAGATATGATTTCTTCCGGTCTGTTTGTTAGTTTCACTGCAGCACTCCTCCAGACAGTTCCAGTATCCACCCAGGCAGCAGAGGACCTTGTTTGAAGGTCATGTCAGCACCAGGGCGTAAACGTTAGACCTTTTTGTGGTCAGGGTAAATGTACAAGGCCGCCCTGCGGGAGCACTCCTTCCCTCTTTTTAATCGGCGTATAACAGTCTCTTGTAGAGCCAAACTGTCTGCGACACATCAGCACTTAGAAATAAAAACCCCTCAGCCAACCCTGCGACAGCTGCGGTTGGAGTTCGGCAGCTGGATCATTTTAGAGAGACAACACAGACAGGTCTTCTGGTGGAGGGGAAACAGGAAAGGAAAAAAAATCCATCCAAAGATTGAGTACATATATCTTATTTCTGTATTTTTGAAATCCTCCAATTTGAACGTGTATATATTCATTTATCACCCCTAAGATAAAAAAAAGACAGCATGTCTCTTTTGATGATATTATTAAAATGGAAAGTATAGAACTGACTTTGTTAACATAGGTAGTAGGTTTATTTCATGGCACTTCATAGGCACTACAATAAATGAACCAAATTTGTGTTTGATTCCAGTGTTCAATTCTTTGCAAATGAATTTTCCCTGAATGACATTTGATTACATTTTTAGCTCTCTGTTTTATTTTGTCTTTAAAATGAACCATGTCATAATAATATATAATTTAAGATTAAAGAGACGTTTCATGGATCTGTATATGTTTTTGTCGCTCTGTGATCTGGAATACACATTCAAACAATTTCAAAAATGTTCCCTTAACAAATCTTTCTTCATACTCAAACGTTCAGCTCCCTTAACAGTCACTGTGCACTGTAAATAAACAGTCTACAAAGTAAATAAGACAAAACACAGAATATCCAGCCATCTCTCTCTCTGTCAGTGAAGCCAGTAATTTGAGGGAGCCGAGAAAGCAAACTTAACAGTTCTAATGCTCCAGCCGAGAAACTTAATTTACCAATTTGCAGGAAGGCAAGATGGCAGGAAACAAGCCAATTTGCCACGTGTACAGCGCACAACAAACCCCAGCCTTGGTCCCTGGCCTCATGAGAGGTAATTATCCCTAAAAAAGAATGCCATGCTGTATTAAGATGTAGCCGCATCAAAACGAGGGAGGTAGCCTCATTACAAGTAATTATGAGGGAATTAGAAACATCATTTAACTAAACGAGCAAATAATGTCCAGGATATTGAAGAAGCTGCCTGCACTTCTGCCGACTGCTGCAAGTCCCATTACAAAAATTGTAGGTCTTTAATAGAATAATGACATGCTTTATCTTCCCTACCTCTCTCTGAGAGGGTCTTGGAGCAGAGGGAAGGGCTGAGGGAGAGAGGGGAGGATGCGATAACAACTGTTGCAGTGCTCTCTCTTCACAATGTGGTCTCACTCTTGAGTGTGTAGCATAAGGCCTACAAGATAATCCCCCCTATTGTCCTTACAAATACAAAATAGAGAGCAGAAAATTATATCTCACATTCATTATTGTGTCAAAGGTAATGCTAATGGACTTACCTCCAGAGAAATGGCCGAGCTCTCTACACGTACTGTGGCCTATAATAGTTTGATGCATATTGGACAGCAAATGGCACTTCAGAACAGACACTTCAAGAAATGGTTGGTAATTTAACAATTAAGCATAATGTATTTTGCCATTAAAGCCTATTAATGCAGATTTTCAGCTAAATATTGTTCTTGGGGAGTTTAACTTGGAGATGGAAAGGCTGCAATTGTGGTTCAAATAACAGAGCTGCTTGTATTTGACCTTGAGTTATAAACATCTCAAAATATGTTGCGTTGATACTGTCAGTCACAGAATTAGGAATTGATTTTAAAAATCAAAAACATGAAAGCTATTTTTATTCAACGCTTGGTACATTCTTATTTTATTATGCTTGCTTCATTTACTTAAGATTTTGGGTGTGTCTTTACACAAGTACACCAAATAATTTCCAAAGCAACCATATTTGACTGTATACTTTATCCATATGTTGCACTTCCCAGTTCCCCTACTGGTACAGCAGCATATTCCTCTCATGTTAAGAATAGGTGGTAGGGGGCATGGGGAGGTGGGGTGGGGGGTGGGGGTGGACAAACACAATTTCCCTTCATCTCCTTCATTTCCAGTTGATATAAAACAGAATCATGAAAAATCACTTCTGGCCCAAGCTCTCCTTTTTAACCATTAACCCATAAACACAGAAGCTGGTTAAAGCCGGCGGATGACAGGGCCTGCCTCAAAAACCTTGTTACGCTCCCCTCAAATTCATTTAGGGAGCAAACAGGTCTTGAGAGTTGTCTGGCTTAATGCATTGCGATCGCTTTTAAAACTCTTGTCTTGAGCAGACCCGAGGCTCTGCATCTGCTCGTGGTGTTATACTTCATAACCTTCCACTCCAATATGAAGCCACACATACCCTCTTTAAATCAAATTGCTGTAAATATGATGCGAGGTAGCTGAAAACCCTCGTCCAAACACACGGCGAAGGGATAGAATATGAAAAAAAAAGTTCTTTAAATATTAGAAGAGAATGTTATAAATAAAAATGTAATGTTGTTGCAGCCTGTTTAAATTTAATGGGGTCTCCATTAAGTCAGTTTGGATCTACATGAATTTATCTCAAGACGTAAATGAGGTGATATCCAGAGGTTTTAGTATAATTCATTACGATCCTGTAAATATGCTCTAAAAACTATCCTGAGAATCAATTTGCCCGGTGCTCTCTGTCTTTGCCTCTCCTTCTTCGCACTGTGTGTAGCCCACAGTTTCCATTACTCCCATCATAAATTATAGCACAGAGTGAATTACACTTGCTTTTCACCTTACCAGGCAGGTTTGATGAATCCAAAGGCACAACACATCATCTCAACAAATCTTCATCACCATGCCAGTCTCTGTCTCTTTGCAGTTTAAACCACTTCAAATCATTTTCATTGCCCGGCTATTAAAATTTGTAATTCACACCTGCCATTGCAGTGATACATAGTTACATCAAACCCCCTCCTCTCTACCCTATTCTCCTCCTCTTTCTCTCTCTGACTCCTTTTCTCATAACTGTATCTCCACACATCTCTCTCTCTCTCTCTCTCTCTCTCCCTGTCTTGTAAATCAAACAACCTCAGGTGACAGGTCATGCAGATTTCCCACAAGTCACTGGGGTGTAAACATTCATCCAAAAGAGCTGCACATTGCCGTCACACCCAATGACATAATGACCACTTGGAAACTAATAAACAGCTTCATTTAACCAAAGCTACTGGTCCTTTTCATAAGTGTTACGCTCCCCTATCCCTCTCTCTATTTCTCTTTTCTCTCCCTCTCCTATCTGCCACAAATTCATCCTCCTGCACCTCACCTCTTTGCTGGTGCTGGAGTTACCCATAAATCACAGCTGTTGTCTAACGCTATCCATTTTCCCAGAAACACAGGGCGGCTGTTGCAGAAATTGGGTCAGGCATAATCTGCAGGGCAGTAGAGCCTGGCTAGTCATGATTCTGCTAGGTAATGTAGCCATTAGCACACAGTGAGAGGCTGGTGGGATGGGTAGAAGGGATTGGGTGGGTGGTGGTGGGGGTCCCTTGTACATGATGTGACACCCAAGGAAAGCTGGCAAATGATACAGTTTTATTGCTCCACATCAACAACGGGACATTTGTGTGTGTGTGTGTGTGTGTGTGTGTGTGTGTGTGTGTGTGTGTGTGTGTGTGTGTGTGTGTGTGTGTG
>JBBPCS010000248.1:39082-59149 GCA_037974645.1 Hollardia meadi
GGCCAGGTGGACGCCTTAAGCTCTTTGTCACGTTCCTCGGGCTGTTCCTGAGCAGTTTTTGTGGTGTGGCAGCATGCATTGTCCTGCTGGAGGACCAATGTCATCGGGGTGGGCCGGTGCTATCGGGTGTGTGCTTGATCTGCAAGGGTGTTTGGGCGGATGGTTTGTGTCAATTGGCATCCACATGAATTCCAGGATCCAGGGTTTCCTTGTCAATGGTCAATGTTATTCATTTCAACTGTCAGTGGTTTTAATGTTGTGGCTGATCGGTGTATTAAGCTGTACATTAGGGATATCACCTGTTAGTGGTCAGGGATATCATATTTTTGGCATGATTATGTAGCAGAAAAAAGTATCGTTGTGCAAGTCTGCCTTTTATTCTTTGCATTCTTTCTTTCAATGTTTTACTTCTTTACATATGCACTTATGTATTCTTATGAGTATTATCAATGTCCTATTATGTTTTTGAGTGCTTTGACATATTTTTTCATTTTGAAATTGTTTTGTATATTAAAAAATTGCCACATATTTGTTGAAAACCTATTTTTAGAGATCAATCATGAGTCAAAATCTAATTTTAAAAGTAAAATCTTTTCTTTTTTTCTCATTTTAAAAACAGATATTTAAACCAATACATGTTTTGTATTCACATGCGTGCTCACACACTGTGAACTTAATGCTGATTCCACCCTAAAAAAATGAAATCATAAAGTGAAGGTCTTCAAACACATGCAACCCCCTGAAAAAAATGACCTGACCCAAACCAGTACTCAGGTTCCAACTCTGCAGGTCCAAGTCCAACTTTTGCTATTGCTGTAAGCCCAAGAAGGAGTCTGACTAAACAACACGTGCTGGGTAAAAACTACAAACTTGTTGTACTTAGTATGATCGTATGTGACAAATGAAGCTTCAAGATTTGTCACATACGATCATACTAAGTACAACGTAGTAAGTCGTGGTCTCTGCATTTAACCCATCCCTGAGGAACAGTGGACAGCCACCGTCCGGCATCTAGGGACCAACTCCAGATCTAAGCCATTGCCTTGATTAAGGGCATTGAGCGGAGAATTAACCTAACATAAATGTTTTAATGTCATACATGTTCTGATGGTGGGAGAAACCGGAGTAACTGGAGGAAACCAATTCCACAATTCCACTAAGAAATGCCCTGCTCCAGCCGGGAATCAAGCCCAGGGAGACAGCACTACTAAAGCCAAATTATGGTTTTAGAGGGAGTTACATGCAGTAATCATCCAAACAACAACTGGGTGCGGTGACTGTGTCTAACCTCACAGTGAAATTACCAGGTCTGGTACCATCACACCTGCACTGTGACCCAAACAGAAACTGTGCTTATTAAATGTATCTGGCAGCCCATGCTTTGGTTATGTAATGTAGCTATATGGAGAGACATTGCACAGAAGAGCATGGATGGTGTTCATCAAAAAATAACTCCAGCACATAATACCCTTTAAATCCATGAAATGTAATTTTTACATTTATCTTTGAGAATTGATTAAACAAAACAAGATACAGTGTGTAATATAGTGTAATGTAGTGTAATGTATTTTCTGACTTTGATATTGACACTCTATAATTTCACTCCTGTAAGAAGAGGAATAAGTACACAACTGAAAGGAAATGTACAGTGGCTGTTCAGACTGTACCAGAACCAATTGGTCTTTTGTAAGAGGTTTTACCAGCTGGTTCGGACCTGGATGAGGAAACAGACCAAGCCATGGACATAAAACACTTAGTTGGGTCCCATTTCCTCTTGCAATTTGATCTCATAGCATGCCACTTTAAAGGTCATTTTGTGTGTCATTTCACACATTTTCAGATTTTGGTTATTTTTAGGCATTAAAACGTAAACGTAAATATAACGCATTGACGTAAGTTCAAAACATTACGTAACTTAACTTATGGACAAGAATTAACATCGGTCAATATCAACTTTGGGTTTCACATGCCACCTGAACCCCGATCTCCTGGGTCAAGGTCCACTGCTTGTTTGACTCATCTACCACCCCAACCTCCTCCAAGTGAGGACTTTTTCGCTCTTTATACTACATCATCTTACATTGTTTTCTTTATCGTATTTGCACCTAAAAATTTATGAGAAAAGCTTAATGCAGACAGAGTTAAATGACACGCAAAAAGCAAAAAAAATGCATTTTGATAACATGCGAAATGACTTAAGACACTGGCGTGTTATTTGGTGAGAGCAGGCTGCCTAATGTACAGGCTCCCGTTCAGCTGCTGCTTTTTTAATGGTCGACGTCCACCTAAGGCTCCAGTAAAGTCGTTATGTGTCTTTCTGTGCAAATCTTTCACCATGAAATATGGGCCAGCCTTCAAACATTCTCTACAGCACATCTGCATCTGTACAGTCCTCGACTATCTCTCTTGCCGCTCAGTTTAGCATCTCTCCCTGTGGCTCCCTGTGATAGATGGAGGTTCCACCGATGCCGACCCCTGGCATCTGGATCACAGCCATAATGACCGGGCCAAGTGGCGCTAACATGCCTCAGAGAAAGGTCAATAGACCTGAATGGCACTACAGGTATCGACGGCGTCATCCATCAGAGGCTGGAGGGGGCTCAACAACGGCATGACAACAATTGATTGTACATCAGTCACTCCCAGATCAATTGCAAAATCATTTCTGCATCATTTTCAGTAGCATGAGAAATCAAAGTGAGCATCCTCTGCACCCTTAAGGTACAAGATATATGACAGGCTCTCACCTAATCAGACAAACTGCACAAACACATTACCTTCATTATACATACAGGAGCTATGAGGGGTTTTTTTCTCCTTCCTCCATGTGCATTATTCATTATGCTACATGAAAGGACCTTCTTCAGTGTGGTAGACATGCGGGGGAGCTGGGCGTTTCATGTTGAACATGGAGCTGCTCCAGCTGGGAGTCTTGGGACCCATTCTGAGTATCAGGTGGGATGAAGACACCACAGTACAACTCTATTCATTAATGCACATGCAGCCGTGGTCACACACAGGCACAAGCACAAAGACATGTACACATGAAACAGTTCACACACACTCACATGCCCACACTGCAGAAAATAAGTTGTACATACATTATCTTGTACTGTACTGTTCGTCTTTCTTTGGAAAAATCCTTTTACAGAAACAAAAAAGGTGAACCAGGGTGGTACAACGATCAGCTATAGACACAAAAAGAGAAAAGAGAAAATCACTAACAAGTTGCGATAAACAAGAGGAGACACCTTAAACAGGGTACTCCAGTGATTTTGTATTGCACTTGCATAAAGTTAAAGGAGTCCCAAGATGGTGAAAACAATGTTAAAAATCTAACTTTTTGTCCCCAATATGGCTCAAGCTCCAATGTCGCTGGTTTTCCCCATTATACAACCAAATCTACCTTTTCTTTGGACAGTCACTGTCTGGAAAAGTGTCATATTTCAAACTTGAAAAAAGCAGGCTTTCTCTTATAAAATTGCAAGCCCATACCTGATGACATCATCAGGGTTAGAGATGTTAAGCAACAAAAGTACATGGAACTCTTCCAGTAACGACCGCCAGTTTGAATCATTTAAGGGTTCAGTTCAGTCAATCAAATCATTGATTGTCATTTTTGTTATGGTTCTAAATACTACAATACCCATGAGCCTTGGCCGCCGCTACGAAGGATTTTCATTTCATTTTTTTCATAGTTGCTGAATTCATCAAAAATTGTCACAAAATTTAAAAGTAAATTCATTTGAGCTGCAAATTGTAAATCTGTTTTTCATGGGGGACACACAGGAGGCTGAAGCGCTGCAGTGCGCTTCCTGCTTTCTTTCAGCGCCCATGTTAATCTATTGTGTTGCTAATGCAGGACGCGCCACAGCCGGCTCGCAATCTGCAGCCAGAGTTTCGGTGTCTGTTCTATTTTCTCTACGTGCTACAAGCAAATCTCGCAAGAAAACACACTGATAATTCATTATAAACAATACCTATGATATATAAATGATTTGACTCTATTAAGTAATAAAATATGTTTTCCTGGAATTTTAAAATTTCAGAAGTTATGGTATGCTTTGGAAAACGGTCAGCAGTAATACAAATGATTTATAGTTAATGGGCTAAAACATGAAAAACCTGCGGTATGCCCCTTTAAATGCTGAAGAGTGATATGTGTTATAGCAAGCTCACATCCACAAATACAGATACCTGTGTGACAGGCTCAGAGAGGTGTCCAAACTGAGACTGTTCCTCTGGGTGTTATTATCTCCACACAGAGGCATGCTGAGAAGATATCTGAAAGCTGCTCATAATCATGCTAAGTGTGACTAACCACCCCTGGCCACTGTCTCCTCACACAGCTACAGACGTATGGCTGTGGTGATAACGTCTGAAGGATATACTGTTACAAGCAGCCATTTAGTCCTCTGTCACTGGTGTGATGTGTGGCTCTACTGCAGCAGGTACCATATGTATGCTGTATTATAAGAGCTGCAGCAAGCCACAAACATTGTAATGGACATGGTTTCTGTGATTGTTGTTCAAGCAGATTGGAGGCAAGAGAAGTTCTAGGACATATAGAACATTGCATTCAGTATATTTTTGTGTCATTTAAGGGACAAAATATATCTTAAGGTCCATAAACTGTTTTTTTTACTATCTCACAGCCATCATTGGCAGATGGAATTACTATAGCGATGGCTCAGTTGTCATCACATGATGTGGATCATTTGAATTGTCTCATGTACTCGTTTTGCCTTTTGCTCTCGATTGCAGTAAGAAAACTGAAGGTATGACTTATCATCCATTGTATTCCAAATGATGTGAAAAAAGGCTGTGGTATTATACTGTAACACTATAACACATACATAAATGCCTGAAACACATAAACTACGAAAATGCAAGGCTTTAAAGTGTCCAATAAAGGTCTCACGATTGACATAATCCTTTACAAAGTAGCAATTGTTCTTTAAAATGATGAAATTACAGTCAGAAAGGCTTGTGTTACAGCTGTTAGCTGGCTGGTTGGTGTCAAGGACTCTGCTGGTAGATTTACTGTATTTGGCAAATGGATGGCAAACCCAATAACATTCCTTTATAGTGTTGTACATTGCAAAATGCAGTGTCGAGGCAGGTAGACGCTGTCACAATGGCCTCATTCACATAAGTGGCACAAGTTCAAAAAGACTAGCATCATTTTGTGGCCTCAAACCTCACCAAATGCTGCTTATTGACTGTAACTCCACTGTGAAGGCTGGCTGGCCACAATGGACCACACACAGCCAGCGAAAAGAAAATGTCTCACATTGAAAATGAAAAGTGCTTAGCTTGCCAGCTACTTATAGTGTATGGACAATATTCACTTCAGACAAGTTCTGGTCTGTTACTTTCAGGCACTGCCATTCTTTTTGAATGACTAGTCTAGAGTGGAAGTTGACCCATTCGTACAGTGTGTTCAGACCCAACAAAGATTTTGGTCTTGCGCTAACGGAATTGACCTGTGGACTGCTATTCATGTTTATTGCCCTCGACAGTCAAGATACTAACTGTACATACATTAGCTGGAGCTAGTCAGCAAAGTACACACTGATAGGGATCTGCATTAAGTTTTTACTCAACTTGAAACTGTTTTCAAATATACAATCACAGTTCACGCTAGGCTTGTCACGATAGTTGATGTTACCGATGGGCATATACCAATTACACACTGATTTGTCCACCGATTAGTTTTTTAACATAGAAATAAAACCCATTTAGTTCATATTCATGAAATAAAAAACTCTAATTTGACAAGGAGCCTTGACCAGGAGCTAAGATTACAATCGGCATGTAACGTAATGTTAGCGTTACTAAACAACTCATCTGGACATTAGCTACCATTGTTGGGGTGAGTATGGGGAAGTTTACTGGGCAACTGAAAATGTAATAATGAACCGACTTTTTAAGTAATCATTTTGTTCAAAGCAAGATCTAAAGATCTATCGTCGGCAAAAATCTTTTAAAATGTTCATTGTAAACGATAACCTCGAGTTTAGTTGCATTTGTCTTTAATGCACCTTCTGAATAATGTCCGACCATCTTTTTGAACCTCTGTCACTTCAGTGAATTCACAAAACATTAGTAATGATGTACTGAAGTTGCAGCAGTTTTTCCCTAGAAAGTTACCTAATGTGCTCATAAAGCCTCACAATTACTTATGAGCACCAACAAAGCCTATAAAACTCACATTTAAGTTTATGTGTTTTAGATTTAGATTCACTGATTACTCTGCCAGATATGTGTAAAACTACACTAGATTATGAGTTCATTAAGATTAAATGTGAAGAAAGAAGAGCTCAGTCCAATCTTAAACTGCTTCAGTGCACCAAATGTGGACTGCAGCTTTGAGCAATCCGCTTCCATGCTGCCTGTCAGCCTTATCAGTGCTTGGCTTTGACACAGAATGGAAGCAAACACTCTCTGCTAATCATGACAAATATTTTTCAGCTTTAGCTCAAAAGAAAACATGCTTAATGTAATATGTGATTTTATCATCGCCTACAACATGGCCAGAAAAATATGCTCTCTTTCATCAGCGACACGCCGCTGACAGAAAAACAGTGCTTCCATCAGGACTCTGACATCTAATATGCTGAGCGTTAGATTTCTCATTTCACCAGGGCCAAAGGATGGGGTCATTACATAATGGTGTAATTATGGGGTTTGGTATAAAAACAGGCTCAGGAAAGCGTGGTGCCTGCTGAGATGCCAATAAAGAGGGGAGCTGCAGCATGTTAACACCAGCTCTGAGGGACATAAGCTCCCTTTTAGATTTGAAGAGAAACACTTAAAACCAGCCATCACAGCTACATCCTCTGCTGTTTTCATAAACTCGCAGCCACCCCGAGCTGTCTGTCCCCTCGCTGAGCCTGGAGCTAAGCCAGCCACAATATTGTTTCATTTCTCACCGCGGCTCCAGAGGAAAGAGGCCTTTTCTCCTCCTGCCTCACACTCAGATCTACAAACTCAGCTCTTTATCTCAGCTTTACGCAGAACTAACAGCGAGAAACTTACTTCACGTCCATGTTGGGCTTTGCGTGCCTGTGTTCTGTTATCACTACGAGTACGTATGCTCAAGTTAGGGAGCCATGTTTACACCCCGAGGCAGCCAACCAGCTTGGTTCATCACCTTGTTTGTACGCTCTGTGCTGGCAAGAGTCGTCAGGCTCTGTCTTTTGTTTCCTGTTCCCCCTCTCAGCATCCTGTTGTCTGCTTTGCATGGAATAGCCTTGTCCTCAATAGTGCTGTTGTCCTGATTAAGCTCTATCCGTCCAATTAGCTCCGCCCGCTCATGAGCGCCGGTGAAACGTTCTCAAGTCTGAGAAACTGTTTCGGTAACACTTTCCTTGAGGAGCATAGTGATGCATTACAAGCAGATTATAGGTCCAGCTGAAGCAGTGATAAACATGAAGAATATGTGAAATATAAATACAATAGCAGTCAGCTGTGTGGACTATGAGGAATTGTGAGCATGCAGCTAGGAGTAGCAATAAAAAAAATAAAAAAACGAATATAAATATTTTTTTAAAAACTACCTCTATTCCTTGTAAGCTGGGAGTTTCCAGTGTTGATCAGTGATACATAACATAATAATGTTGCCTATCTTAAAACACACTGGAGGATAGAACAGATTAACATCTGAAAGAAAACGTCAAACCTTGAAATTCCTAAAGGTATGGGAACAAGCTGTGGCGAAGGATGGGAATCTCAGGTATCTCAGTGAAACCAATATGCTATACTGTGGCGGCCCTGTCTCCTATGTGTCAGTTGATGTTGACAGACTGTTTAGATTCACATGCAGTCAGAAAGTATGCTTCTCTTTCAGACTCTGTTCTACTTGAAGAGTGATTCGGGGTGTGGAGTATGGATATTTTTCTATTGTTTGACTGTTATCATGGTATTTATGCAGACATGAGTATAGTCTGTAATGATAGTGACCCTATTATTCAAGTGTCCATCAAAGATGTTAGTGCATGCCAGGGAACCTTAGAGTTGTATGATGGCGTCCTCAGACCATTGTGTTGTGATGTAGGATGTTTGAGGATGTTTCTATTTGAAGTTTTCTGTGTTGCTAGTAAAGTTTTAAAAAGGGAGAAAAAAGTTGTCACAGAATGAATAAACACAGAAGACATTCAGTTTTGGGTCATCGGATTTAGTGGTATGGATTTATTTTACAAAGTCTCCAACTAGAATTAAAGCCTCATGCATCCACGCACCAGTCAAGTTGCAGTTCCCATCCATGTCTGTTCAGACTCATATAATAAATGTAGCGACTGATAGAGAGCTTGGTCACATGGTGCAACAACAATCACCTGAAGCTCAATATCAACAGAATCAAAGAGCTTGTGATCGACTACAATGCTTCAAATATGGATGTTGCTGCTTAATTCTAAAACATGGATTCTTCACACACATGTTCAACCCGGCAGCACAGAAGATCTATACAATCAGTAGAGTTTGTGTGAAATTTTGTCATAATTAGCGTATGAATTCTTGAGTTATGACTAAAAATGTGTTTAATAGGCCACAGCGTCCTTGATCTTTGTCCTCTGACCACCAAAATCTAATCAGTTTATCTTTTGTACCACATTTAAAGAAATTCTCTAAAAAAGCATTCCTGAGTTATCACAAGAATTGGACAGACATGAGGTCACAGTGACCTTGACCTCTGACTTCCAAAGCTGATCAGTTCATCCTTGAGTCCAAGTGAATGTTTGTGCCAAATTTGAAGAATTGAAGTATTGCCGGCATGGAGGCATAAAGAGACACTGCAGTTCAAGGCTGGATTACAAACCCAAAGGGACGACGGTTAACTTCTGGACAAGAATGAAGGAAGTCTACTGCATGCAACGTTCTAGAGATGTTGAACATGAGTAACATTATGCAATACACGACATCATCGACTCCAGAGTTAAGCTCCGCTTCAGCAAAACAGTAGGCAGTTTCAGATAATGGGACATTAACCAGCACATTTATTTTTCACCTGCCTGGTTGGATAATATAGCGTTCTGGCCGGTCCACACAGGAAGCGCTTGTGTGTCACGGGAATCTCTTGCTTCTCATTTCGGACCGCCTGCATCAGCACATCAGCCCCCCTAATCTAGACATTTGGGGTCTCACCTATTTTTTCCTCGACACGCATGCTGTTCCCAGCAAAAATAGACATGAAAATAATTTGTGGATAGTCATATCGACATCTTACCAGAGTTTCACTGTAGTTTCAGTGACTATATCTGCAGAATATGCCACAGACATGAAAAAGGGCAGTATTCCTCTGGTGCACTTTCTCTGTCTCTTTTTCTTTCTCTCAGCCATCTCGGAATCTGATACCGATATTGGATTGGATCGGCCCCATCTCTACATAGGTCTGACTACTCCAACACAAAACAAAGATACAGGAGTAAAATCCTAATCAGACTAGTTAATCTCTGCCCAAAGCTCATACGATCTGTCAGTGACCATGATTACTGCCATTTAAACCTTACATATACTGTATATGTAAACTCTAATATATTATCTGAAACTAAGCAGGATTTTATGAAGACAGTTTGATTTGCCTGTATTGTCTTTGATATGACTATATCAGTGGTAATAAGTGGACTTCAGCATTTAAAAGACACTGATCCATAGCCTGCACAAGTTAATGGATCTTTATGTTTCTTTAACAATGGGGAAATTATAGCATTATTTGAGTTGAAGTAGAGATCTATGGCGGAGCTGGCCATAGCTAACATTTATGGACCATATAGACAACAGCTATTCAATGATATTCCTAATATCAAATCATTTGAAAAAGGTAAACAGCTACACTTCTGTATTAATAGCAAAATCTTAATAATAATGATTTTAAAAAGTAATGCCTCTCATTCTTTTTCTCTACTTTTCGTCTCACATAAACACCAACCTGAGATCCTGTGTTTTTCTTCTGTTAATCCCCTGCAGGATCCACACATAACACAAACATCCTTGTTTATTCCATGTTTGTGCTCACTTTCCTTATGGATTATTCTTTTGGATGTTTTCTGTCTTTGTGCGAGGCTCTTTTGTTTGCTCCTGACTCAGACACTCAGTCCCTGTGGCTGGTTGACAGTAGCCAGGTTCCTATACAAATATTTTGCATGCAAATGATGACGGATGTAATGAGAAATGCTTATCGGAATGGAAACTGCACATTACGATGAAATTTTAGGAAAAGTGTTGAAGTTTGTGCATGTGGCTTGAGGCTAAAACATTTATACTGCTAAATTGGAAAGAAGACGCAATTGTCAAACAAAATGACATGCAGAATGTTAGGTAGATTCAGTCTGATGAAAAGTTTCACAGCTGTTTATGACAGCTAAAAAGTGACTTTGGACACAACTTTGCACAAAAAAAACTGTAATGTTTCTATTTATAAGTGGATTTCTGTGTGAAATATGGCTGTTAAAACACAAACTGCTTCTTGACATGAATGTGTTTTTGACAGTCTGGGAGCTAGTTTAGATTCCTCAACTCAGTCACATCATTTCTTGTGACATAATGATGCTCATTACGGAGCTTAGACGCTCAGACGTCAGGCAGCAGGAAAATAAGGGAAGCCAAGCAAACTGTGATGCCTTCAAAGTCACTCAAAACCATATGGTCACAGAGTGGCAGTGTAACAAGCACAGCGTTTTGTGATAAGCTGCATGCAGCTGGGTATAGAATAGCCTCACCCAGGATTAGAGGCTGGGATCTGACGAAACCTCAAATGATACAGTATTCAGGCTCAAATCTTCACCGCTGGATCCCACAGCTGCACACGAGATGTACGACCAAACTGACAGAGTCACTTTCATTTGCTTCTTGAGGTTGCATAACGTTCAACCTACCACTCAATGTACAGTACAGTATGCCACAAGAGCATTGTAAATAGACCACACCAGGGCCAACATTTTAGGGCTCTAAACCTGACTTGCTTTTCCCCCTGTCACCCTATCGTCTGTTGAATATTTAAGTTGGAACAACCTGCAACTTTCACACAAAACACCTTACATATTTTAGAATTAGCTCTGCAATCTGCAATGTGCAGAAAGACAATGAAATTAAATGTATATCACAAAGAGTCAGCTAAGCATGCGGCTCTGTGCGGCTGTGTTTAGGTACAGCCCTGCCTTGAGCTCAGTGCTAATGCCACAGTGACAACGTTAACATGCTGACTTTGCAGTATTTGACCATGAAAAAGTGAAAGTATTCAGCACATGTGCTACAGGAAGAGTCAGGGGATCACAAAAGTCATCAGGATACTTCATCCCTCTCCATTAGCCATATTTATGAGCCAGTTCATCAAGAAAATGTAGAAACATAAATGTTCGAACATCCGTGGATCAACAAATTCTTCAGAATTCATCCTGAGGGAAACAAAAATGTTTGGACCAAACTTCATGGCGATATGAGATCTAGAAAGGAACCATGGTAGGGTTGGGGGGAAAGTGCTGGAACTGAACTCAGGATGTTGTGCTTATAAGATAAGATTAGAAATGCGCTATATACTGTAAATGCAGTCAGTTTACCATTTACACAAGTTGTAAAGTTTAGTGACTACATCTTGCAGAGTTGTGACACTATTGCATTGACAAAAATCTGTCCACAGACAGACACACAGACATACAAACACAGCTTCTGTGGTAGTTTACACTGCAATAGGTGTCTCCAGCACCACATTTTGCCATGACGACACACACACAGGCTCACAGGGTGAAAACAATACCAGTCGTGGCTGGTAACAAGGTACCTGACTGAAATACTTGCTTATGACAAAAATATCAAAGGACTTTTCAGGTGTGAAGTTTTTCATCTGGTGGCCCCCTGGTAGCCACAGAGTCTAAAGCTGCTTATGTCACTTCTGTGGAGATACACATCTTTACGTACTTACACAGAGAAGGGTGTTATAGGTACACACACACACTTCCAAAATCTCGACAACTTTTGCAGACCTGTGCGTCAAGCAAGGAGATCTGCTGATGCAACCAACACCCTGTTGGGAAGCTTATTTTTTCCCTTAGGTGTACATTTCAGCGTAGAACTGCCACAGGTGATCTTCTAGCAGCAACGAGGAAACTAACTTCAAGGCTTTTTTAATATCACTGCCCATCTTGTCATTGTCCTGTCCATTTACATTGATAAATCTCAATTCTTTCTTGTTTGTTTCACAGATGTCATTGTTGGTTTTCACTGTCAGTGGGGAGAAAATGATTTCAGTTTGATATCTTACATTTTCTGTGTGTTGTGGTTAGTTAAATGTGAACTGCTACCTAATGAACATGTCTGTTCCCTCACATGCAGAATGGAGACGCATAATTCCATCTTATGGATCACATTGCATGGGCACAATAATGGCCTGACTGGTTGCACCCTATATATACGGGACATTTTTGGACCATTACAACAAGTCGACTAGTCAACAAGTGTGATTTGTGAAAAAAAACCACCAGCAAGACCCCATTGAATCTCATACTGTACGTTACTGCACCTATGCCTACAGTAAGTATAGCCTGTGTGACATACAGTACAGTAAATGCAACACGGGTCAGTCAGAACTTATCAGGCATCCTTGTTAACCTCTACACTGCAACACCATGACCCATGCTCATGTTTTACCATCTCTTCCTCTTCAGCTCCTCTCTAACAAATTTATATTCTATAAAACTATGTTTAACACGACATGTTCAGGTCAAGGCCAAATTTTGAGTTATTTTAATTTTAGTTGGATTGGAGAAGAGTTTCTGTGTTGGAGCAGAAACATTGAGTAAGAAAATGTCTCATGGAATAAAAATAGTGTTTTGTCAGTTACAGTTGTCTTTCCAACTATAATGTTTCCTCCAGCGCTGAGAAATTGAAAGTGGGTGGGAGGAGTGATTTGGTGTGTATGGACAGTTTTTATTCTGAAGCAGAGGACTGATCTTACAATTTTAGCATTTGTGCATTAAAATGGACCACACTGACTTTGTTAGAGTTTGACACATTAGTGAATACATTAGGATAGTAAACCCTAACATCAAAAACACATATTTTTCCTCTTCCCTGTAGTGTTATTTATCCAGATTATCTAGATTGTTTTGGTGTGAGTTCTTGGACAAAAGTCTCACAGTCAGAAAGTATCTCATCACCCATTCAAAGAGCAGTGAATCGACAGCTTATAATATTAAAGGAACAGTTCGCCCAAAAATGAAAATTCAGCCATTATCCACTCATCCCCATGCTGATGGAAAGTCGACTGAAGTTTCTTCATCCAAAAAACATTTCTGGAGCTTCACAGCAAAACAGTGCTGCAGCATTCTCCTAAACAACTGAAAAGCTGGAGACTTGCTTTAAAACTTAATGTTATTGTGCTCAAGTTGTTTAGGAAAATGAAATGCTCATTCCTTCTAAATATTCATATTGTCTTGTTTGATTATTATAGCATGTTTGAATTTGTTCTGATGTCACACGTTTTCCTGTGTAGACCAATCAAACAATCCCATTGTAGATGTACGTGCTGCAGGGTTTATGTTTTCATTCACTTGTAAAGAATGGAGGGAGGGCTGCAGTTGGAGTAAAGATGACAAATTGCAAGATTGTTTATCATCAGCGGAGTCTTAAATGCAAAAATCAACATCAGTAAATGTAACTGATGCAGATGTTCAACAATCTGTGCAGTAATCACCGCAGCTGTTGGATATCGCTGGAGCCATGACTGAAAAGTTTTTAAATAATACATCCAAGTGAAGTCAAAGTCAACTTCAAGCCCACAGTACTTGACAAATTTTGCTGAAACTGAAAAAGAAAAAAAACCCTTGAAGGCACAGAGGGTGTTCTGTAATTTCCACACTGTACATGAAGGTCTCATGCAGAAGGAGACCCCAACTGAATTCTCAAAATTCAAGTGATGCCTTTGTGGCAAACAGTTGAATGGTTGAATTTACACAGTGATGGCATTAGTAGTACTAATCATGAATAGTACGTGCCGCTCAGCACGTCCGTCAAGTCAAATGAATCACATTTAAACAGATGTCACACATTTCAAGTAAATATCTGCAGCAAATCCAGTGTCAGGCGAACTCATTAGAATATTTTTGTTATGTTATGATAATTCCATATCTTTTTTGGGGGAGTTTGTTGAATCATTTTCATGCTTCATTTGTGATTTGAAAGCAGCCAGCAAAGCCCCTGCAAATCCCTTCATTCTGTCAGCGAGTGACTCACACCGACTCGACAGCACACTTCATTTGGTGATCATCTTGGCCATCATTATAGGCCAAACAAACAAACGCCACAGCGAAATGGATTAGATATGCAACGAAAACTGGGCCAAGTCGGATGGGTGGAGTTTGTGTTTGAACAGGCGGTGGGGAGGGTGCGAGAGATGCTGTGATGTGGCAAAACTGCGACGGGAAAAAAAAAAGAGTCCTTTGAAGGTGTCAGAGCGTGGACAAATTAGAAACGAAGACAACTCCATCCCATCCGATTCTATTAGGAGACAAAAGGAACATTAAGTGATGCAGATTAACGGCGCGTGTGCAGGAGTAATAACCATGATCAAAGATGGAGAAATGGGCCTTTTTGGAGACATCTCCACTTAACTGTGGCTCCTGCAAAAAGCTGGGGGTCGCACAGCTGTCACGGCTCTCTCTCTCTCTCTCTGTCTCCCACCGGTCTTTTTATGTGTTTTTTTTTTTCCCTCCCCGATCCTCCGATGCCAGAAGCACACAATGCATGCTGGAGCCCTGAGGAATACGGCATCAGCTCAGCACCAAAGCGAAAAGACAACAAAACAACAAGCAGGCAGTGGGAAGGAGATTAACATATAACACAGCGGAGAAAAAGGAGCTCCATTCATCAAACGCACAGAGTTTGCAGCACTAAAGAAGCGGACAAGCAGAGTGCACACCGCATACAGTATGAACACCAAAGTGCTCCACACACACTGTGAAGAATAGGCTTATTTCTAAACATGCAGGCGATGGTGTTAAATGGTGTCTGAGTTTTATTTCTTAGGTCATGCTGTGTCAGGTTCCTTATTTAAAGACACATCATTTGATTTTTCAATAGGATCTAATTTTTACGGTGGCCGAGAGAGCTCAACACACACTGCAGCTTAAGAAAACATGTGCAAATAGACAAAACACTTAGCAAATTAAGAAAACATCATCATCAATTTGACAACACATGCGCTGCAAACCCTCACAACACAACCAAACAGAGAAACATGATGCAAGTAGCACAGATATGGATGTTTCTAGGGGGACACTAAAAAGTGAAGGACACCCGTGTCTTACTAAAATGTACGTTTTTTCTCTTTAAAAAGAGAATCCGGTGGCAGATATTTGTTATTAACCTCGCCTTTGCACTGACGAGTAGCTGACTTCAATAACTTTGAGACTCACAAATGATTGCAAAACAAGCGTGTCCCGCATGTCCATCACTTTTTAGTGTCCCCCTAGAAACATCCATATCAGTTGTCATCAGTGCTACTTGCAGTGTGTTTCTCTATTTGTTTGTGTTGTGGGTGTTTGCAGCACACGTGTTGTCAAAGTGATGAAGATGTTTTCATAATCTGCTTGTGTTTTGTCAATTTGTATGTGTTTTCTTAAGTTGCAGTGCTTTGAGCTCTCTCAGCCACCGTACGTTTTGGCCAACGTTTTGGTGCCGGTGGTGACTTTCCTATGCTACGCTAAGACTGGTTTTCCGGAGGGGGTGAGCAACTGTAGCATTAAGTACATACTGTATATATTAAGTTAACATATTTCTCTATCATCATAGAGATCATATTTCTCTGCCATTTCCCTAGTGGTGTCAGGTAGTTTATTCCACCTTTGAGAACACTGACAGGAGAATGCTCTTTTATCAAACACTAATGTTGGCTTTGGCAGGACATAGTTTGGTATGGGACATGCTCGCTTGGCGTAGAGGTTGGAGGTGTGGGGAGGAAGCTAGGTTCTACCAAAAGAGGAGCAATACGCTCTCCCTTAACTCCAAAGTTGTCTTATGTACATGTTGTGTGTTATTGGTGGCTTTCTAATGTTAAACTCCAGCTATCGAGAGAAAAGGCAGACATCTCTACAGTCGTTATGAAGATGTAACATCTTCATATTGTTTGTTTTGTGTGACCTAAATTCCGAAATCTAGACATACTCAGTTTACAATGATAAAAATCACATGAAAACACAAATGAATTTCTTTCCACCTCCAATGGATTGGAGTGGAGGCAGAAGCTAGATTGTGCGAGAGGTAAGAGAGTGTTTTCTCTTTCTTTTGTAATTTGCAAGAAATGGTCCTTTTATGTTAGTTGTGTATTTCCAAAGGGGACAAGCATACATACAGTATTCTTGCCTTTCTTTCTAGAATTTGAAAATAATGGGATCACTGCGCACAGCACAGATATCAGCTGCTCATCATCTTTAAGAGTGTAAAATTAACACCTCAAGGCCCAAACACGCAAGTATGCTCTACAGCATCCGATGGATGAACAACACAGTGCAGGTGAAGCATGCAAATGTTGCTGAAAATAATGCTGCACTGGCACAGGATGAACTAAACAGCATAATGGATCATCATTCTCATTTTTGTCCAAGAAACAGGCGCATGCAGCTCTGCTGCTTGAGCCCAGTGACTCATAATCCATGTCGTCTTTCATTTAGCGGGAAGAGCAGTTGGCTTATTGCGATATGGAAATAAGAGGAGCTGATCAAAGCTCTCCTCCCCTGGATGAGCTCCTCATCTGTCTCTCCAAGGACTCCCAGCCTGCCAAGCGCTGCGGCTCCTAATACAGACGTTTCAGCACTCATGCCCAACCACCCGCCATCATTAAAATTTCATCCTGACACGCGGCATACAGATTCCTGCGGGCCCTACAGGCTCCACTGTATCCACCTGACTGACTCAGACACTCGCTCCTTCTCCCCTCCTCACTCCTGTCGGCTGATTGGACTGGTCTGAGGTCTGAGGAGGGATGCGTATCAGTGGATGACTGATTTCTTTGGGCAGCATTGAGTGGCAGAGTGACGGCGGTGAAGGTCCAAATTTAGATATTTATCAGCCGAGCTCGTCTCATGCCTGCCAGAATCTGAAAGGGTGTTAAGAGGCTGAGAATCTGCAGTAGGAAGGTGGAAATATTTTAACCTTCCGAGGGAGTGAATGAACAGAAACCTGAATGCCAACTCAGCGTGCCAGATGCAGTATTTTCACACACTGATCTATTATCTGCACATTAAGTTTTAGACTTATAATAGTATCATTAGAATGGATAAAAAAGATTAGTTTAATGACATTTATCAGACAATTTCTGTCTTGCACTAATCAGTAAGTATCTGATTTATAGCCGTGGCTAATCAATATTATATGCACTGATTAAGGACCTATGGCTTTTACCAGCTAGTTTTTATATTCATATTACCATTTATGCCCTTCATGCTCTACAAGTCAAGTTAATTTTACAGAACACAAAAAGATTTTTTTTATTTTTTTATTTTAATTCTACAAAGAAATTGGGACACTGTGTCAAAAAAAAAGAATAATTGAACTGAAAACAACAAAGACTATTTATTGTTTGACCTCATCAAATTGATTGATTGAAGTTGGGACAGGGGCAACAAAAGACTGGGATAGTTGTGGAATGCTCCAAAAAACATAATTGGTAGTCTTTGTACTCAAGTATCAAGTCAAGACAGGGAAGTTCTGAATCAAGTCTCAGGTCATGTCCCGAGTCCTAAACAAGTCCGTCATTTTAACAACAGAGCCTGGACTTACCATCTCTGTGCACGGTTGTTGAATGTACTAATTCTTGTCTCAAAAGTTACAGTCTCACTTTTATTTATTAGCAACTCAGTTAAAGGGGAAATAAGTTGTGACACTGACATATCATCAGATTGACATGGTGAACCAGTTAGCAAATAGTTGTTTATTGACACACCCAGCACTTATATGATCATTCATTGGAATTGTGCTTGTGTCAATGCAGAGAAATGTAGTCCAACATTCACTTCTGCTTTTGGTTTCTACCAACTCCTGAGGGAAATGTCGGACTCTTTAGCTGCCAAATGCTCCAGCTAGTCTCTAACTGCGTCTGTCTGCCGAGCCTGTTGTGTAAAATGGGTTTTTTAGAGCTTTTTCTCTGAATCAACTACTTGCTGCAGCTGTAAAACGATGCTATGAGAGCCAGGAGAGAAATGTAAAACAGTCAAGTTGTGGAGCGGACAGCTACACCATGAACTAAAACTCACTGTAAAGCTCCATAAAGCCAATAGGGGCTGCAGATTCAGGTAACCATTTTCTGTAGGTTCATCACTATGACCAACTCATTTCATTGTTTTCAGGTTGTCATTTGATACAGTGTTATTAAAAAAATCAAGATCACCAGATATCAGTGAGATGCAGTGAGATGTCACAGAAGCATTTAAAGGTCAAATATATGACATTCACCCGGTTATAACTGATGTTATAACTGTTATAACCCGGTTAGGCATGCTCAAGTAACTTCTATGTGTGGGAAACAGAGAGAGAGAGACAGAGAGAGACAGAGAGAGAGATTGAGAGAGAGAGGCGGGTAGAGCTGATATTGTCGCAGGCTGCCACAAATAAATTAACATATGAGAAACCCTGATACTCGTAGTGATTCGCTTCCATGTTCATTCACATAATTCTGTATTTAATTGTTTTTTGGGGGGGTCGTTTAATGTTTCTGTGAGGACGTTGCGGGCTGGATAAAGATGGTTCTGGCCCCCAGGCCATATTTTGCCTATTTCCCGCTTAAAATGTTTTCAAAACATTTTGAGTACTATTTTAGTGTACTGTTTCGCTCTAAAATGAAATGTTATGAGAAGTCGGCCGCCATTTTGTGTCCTGCTTTGAAATAGAGGCTCATGGAACTCAGATCAAACTGTATAATTAGGCTGATAGTGTTACTTTAAGTACTAAAGTACTAAGTACTAAAAGTAACTCGTTACATTACAGAGTTACCTACTGAGAGAAGTAACTACAGTACTAGAGTACTTTTGGGTTACCAAAAATGAGAACCCCTTTGCGATGTAGTTTCAGCTGGGGGATGTGTTTGAGTGGCCATCATCTTCATACATAGGCCTAGTCTACTAACCGAACAGAATATAGGCCTACTCAAAAATGTCAAGAAAGGAAATATAATCTTATTCATAATCCAAATTCACCTGAATGTAGGTTTCTCTCTTTCACCAAACTACGACCATCTTAATTGCCTCCTTAACTCATCGTTAAACACACTTAACAAGTCATAAACACAATAAAACTCAGTAACACCATCCTGATTCATCTTTCCAATTGCCAACTCGGAAACTTGGTGGAAATAAATCTTTAATTCAACACAGAGTTAGATGTGAAAACTCCACATGCTGTTTAATTCCCTGCTGCTGACGCTCTGACAGCAATCTGAGAAGAGGCATGTAGCGATGGTACGCGATGAAAACAATAAACACAGGCTCTTATAACCTACAGCACATCATGTTTCAACAAACATTCAATTAATGGCAATAAAAGACACAGGGAAGTGCATTGATATTTTAAAAGTAACGGATTGCTTATTTGAAAACCTAACTAAATAGCTGATTACTTGAATTGCAAAATTCGCGTTACATCACTCGTTACCACAAAAAAGTAATCTGAGTACTCCAACGCGTTACTTTGTAGCGCGTTACGCCAGGTAAAATGTTTCCAGAGACATGTTTTAATGTACTGTTCAGCTATAATAGAAGAAAACTTCTTACCAGGCCACCATGTTGAAAACACATATAGAGAACAGAGAGGGACTCCACACAGAGGCAGTGTGACGTCATTCTCTGTTTCTCTGTTACTCCACTATATCTTTCCATGGCAAATAGTTGTTTGCTGCTATATTAATGTTGAAAACGTCATATACTTTATAAGAAAGGCCAGAGCAGACTTTATCTGCTCAGGAGACTGAGGTCCTTTGAAGTGCAGGGGGCACTCCTGAAGACCATCTATGACTCTGTTGTGGCATCAGCCATTTTTTATGGAGTGGTCTGCTGGGGCAGCAGCATATCGGCTGCGGACAGG
>JBBPCS010000248.1:59249-75300 GCA_037974645.1 Hollardia meadi
TCCTTCCTTCCTGCAGCAGTCAGACTTTACAACCAGCACTGCTCCCAGTAGACCACACACATCAAAACTGACAATAATTGCACTATAATGTACACTAACTGTGCAATATCAGTACCTTCTCAGGTGTAATGTCATTTCATACTGTGCAATATTTCACTCAGGTGAATTTTCAATTTTAATTCAAATGTGCAATATCAATACTCAATCAGGTGTATTATCATTCCACGGTGCAAAATCAACATTTCTACTGTGCAATAGTGCAAATTCAGCTGCTGAGTCTGTCTATATTGTTCCTATTTTTTATATTTCCTCTTGTTTAAATTGTTAATACTTTTATATTTCCTCTTGTTTAAATTATTAATACTTTTTATATTTATTCTTGTTTATATTGCTTGTTTACTATTTATTGTTATTTTATTGATGCTCCTTTCTATCTTGCTATCCACTTTGCTGTTGTAACACTGAAAATTTCCCCATTGTGGGACTAATAAAGGAATATCATTTCTTATCTTATCTTGCTTAACCTTTAAACTCCTCACCATCCTCTGTCACTCACTCTCCTATCTTTTCACAAACATTCATCTAGCAGCTAAAATTCACGCTTGTCTTTTCAACTGTCTGATTGATGGGTTGAGAAAAGGGAGGGGATGCCTGCTTTGATCAACATTACCCCCATGCAAATTCCAACCCCTGTGGTGGGGGGGGAGGCACGTGGCACCTCACCGCTCCTACGCCCTTGCTGATTGTATTTGGGGGACACCGGGATGAAAACGCATCAAGACGCCCACAGAGGCATTCCATCTTTCTCTCTGTCGTTATTCAGGCATGGCAGAAATGAGCGCCGAGACGCCTCCAGTGCTATTGTCATTCAGCTGCAGTGTCAGGACAGAGGGGGGAGGAAATGATGCAGGGGGCGCCAAGGCTAAATTTGTGTCATCTGCCAAAACTGTGTTCTAGCACGATACACTCCGTTTAACCAACTTGACTGGAAACAATTGATTTTGCCCATTTTCACAGAAAGCAGCGGGAAGCTGGAAGCAATGAAGGGGCATGAGAGAAAGAATGTTAAATAAAGAAAGCTCTGTCTTCCCCCCCCCCCCCCCATCTCATGGTTCATACTTTGCACTGCAGACCTCATGCAGTTCTCTTCTTTGTGGGAGACATATAAGAAATCAACCTGACATGTAAAAAGGCAGCTGTGTCAGGAGTGAGGGGGAAGGGTGGCAAATTTAGTGGAGGATGGATGTCAAAACAGTTCTTTTGTTCTTTTACAATTAACAATGTTTATATGGTAGAACTTAAGCCTGATAGTTTTAGACTCAACATTACAGAAAACCAAGTTGATTGGGACAATCATGATAGTTTCACATAAGTCTGAAGAAAGTTCACATACAAGCATATGTATTCAGTGGTGGAGAAAGTACTCAGATCTTCAAGTTAAAACCTGCAGTGTGGAACTTCTGTCTCCCTCTTCTGGCAGTGACAGGAATTACACAAACACTGGTGATGCGCTCGTGATGCCATAGGCTCCAACATACATCAAGTTAGCTCTAGCTTGTAGCCCATACTGAAGCCTACTCCCTTTAGTTCCATGGCATTACGATTACCATGTCACATTTAAAAACGTTTGGGTTTTTGTCTAATTTGTACATAGATTTGAAAAAAAAACAATATTTTGAAAATTTTAATACTTCAAAAAATCCGGAAAGAATAATGCCCAACGAGGTTAACGTAATTTGGAATCAATAGACAACAGGGAGGCCAGAATTATCCATCATTTTGCATATACTATGGTCATATATCAAAGAAAAATGTATATAGTTTCATGCATTTTGCAATCAAAATTTAAGGTTTTTGTCAAGCCATAACTGAATTTCCCGAGTAACCCATAAGGTTCCTTTGTAATGGAAAATTGTTTACTACTACGACTTGGCAACGGGAGATATTTCTAGTAGAAGCGAATGGAAGATCAGATGATAGCTCAAGTGAAAGCCTTTTAAAGTATCAGTAAGTTCAGAGGCTTCTTGCAGCATGTGTGTTACAGTCGCCACCCTGTGGTGAGGATGAGGCACTGAAGGACTGCACTCCTAATGTCGAGGTGTCTGCAGCAAACACGTTCATTTAGAACCTTGAACAGACAGTTTGACTAACTACTTAGTCGTTTATCAAGAATGAATTCCTGCAGTCCCTATCGCCAATCAGAGTATTGACCCAGAACATGGTATAAAAATAACTAAAGGGTGAAATATTTCTCCACCAAGATTTCATTTATGGAAGTGGAGACCGCTTTAAACCCATGTTTAGACCTTTAAAATTTACAAAACATTTAAGTTAACTGAATACACAAACTAGAACTCCTGCCTTGTGTTTGTATACCTCCACTCACCAGTCAAGTTGCAGTTTACATCCCTCATATATGTAGTGACTGATAGAGAGCTTGGTCACATGGTGCAACAACAATCACCTGAAGCTCAATATCAACTAAATCAAAGAGCTTGTGTTGGACTACACTGCTTCAAATATGGATGTTGCTGCGAAGAAGCTCTAAATTCTGCAACATGGATTCTTCACACACATGTTCAACAGAAGATCTAAACAATCAGCGCAGTTTGTGTGAAATTGTCATAATTAGTTCTTAGTAATTATTAGTAATTCTTGAGTTCTGACTAAAAAGTTGTTTAATAGGTCACAGTGACCTTGACTCTGACCTCCAAAATCTTATCACTTCATCCTTGGGTCCAAGTGAATGTTTGTGCCAAATTTGAAGAATTTCCATCAAGGTGTTTGTGAGATATCGTGTTTACAAGAATGGGACAAATGGACGGACGGCATTGTAGAGACTCATGACCTCCATATTTAGAATCCAGGTTTCGGCTCTGACTGCAGCTACACTGATGTAAAGCTTCAAAAACAAATGTGATGGCAGCTCTCTGCAGTGGAGAGCAGTGCAGCAGCACAGTGCATTTCAAAACTGCTGACTGCTTTCACTGAACCATAAAATGCCAAGAAAGAACTCACGAACGGCCAGTGAGTTTGTTGAGACATCATCGATACCATAGTATAGCAGCACCATTTAACATAATGTGAATCAGACTAGGCACTGATACTCATTATGGGCTGTGTCAAGGCTCCAAGAGAAATCAATACACGCATAAATTGGTCTAAGAGGAAAAATGCTGAACATAACTGAACATAACAAAAAAAAAAAATATGTTGGAGGTACTGTACAGTGCATGGATACTATACTGGCAGGGATATTGTTGATGCCTCCTTGCATAATCAGCAGCAGACACGCTGTAGCTGCCCAGTGTAATTTAGGCTAGCTATTTAAAAAATAAGGACAAACACTGATGGTGCTCTATTGTGCAATCCTTCATTAAAAAGCAATAACAACAGTTATCTGGTAATGATTTCCCCTCCTGTAAATGGATGTTTCTTTGTCTACCAAGGTCTCTCTGGAATAACATCCAAACAATGCCAGGCATTGTCCTGCAGGGTGGAGGCGGACGATTGTGTGCATAGCGTTGATGTTTTTAAAGAGCTTCTGGGAGCGCATGACTGATTTGTGGGGTCCAAATGGAAAGGCAAACAAAAAACAAAGATGTGAACTTCCTCAGCCAACGCGGCCGTCTGCTAAGTCATGGGATCTTTGTGGCCTTGAACACTAAGTCACTGTTTCCAGGTCAGCTGTGCCTGTGGCAAGTCCAGACTGCCCTAAAACTTCAATACTGTTTAATACTGTTAGAGTGCTGAGGAGATAACAAGACTTATCCGTGTGAATCCAATCATTCATCTATGCTATATCCACTTTCTCTGAATCAGGTTTAAAGGGCACAAGCTTATTTTAGCATGATGTGAACAGATAATGAGGAAATGTCACTGTCACTGGGCTTTATTCTTTGTACCTGGAAATCACCTTTTTGTTTTTTCTTATCATACAAAGATACACAGTCTAAAGATGCATTAAGACTCAGACATTTGTACTTGTGAAGTTGCATTAGGCAAATTTATATTTAAGCTGCCAAGTGGCTGGGGAAATAGAGTTTTGCAGGGTTAACAAAAATATTTTTAAATACCAAATTAAACAGGGTTTTTTTGTACTTTTTGTAAGGCCCATTTCTGATTGTCAACCATTGACTGTATATAAAGATGGACGACATGAGAACGCCCCAAAAGCGAAGCCAAAACATCTAAATTGCCCCCTGGTGGTGGGCTGCAGTATAGGTCATAAACTCCTCCCCCTCAATCATATCAGACATGGGCCAAACTAAAAAGTACACGTCAAATAAATTTTTCCCAAAGATGTTTTCTTTTAGGTAGTTCTTATCACACTGATGTATGTTCAAGTGTTTCTGATCAGTTTGGTTTTAATTAGTTATTCAATGCTATAAAAACATGGTGAAACGTCATGATTGACAGCTGAGCCCCTACTCGCGATTGGGTGGGAACTCCATACCGCTGCTCCGCTGCCTGATCACTACTGCACAGACTCTGGCTCCAAATGACATCACCAGCACAAGATGGCAGCGCTCGTATCCGCGATATTTTGGCTTCATTTTTGTATATAGGAGGAAGAGGAGATGTGTTGTCAATCTTTATTTATGTCAATGTTGTCAACAAATATCTGAGGACCACCTTCCCAGAAAAATGACAAAGAAATCATAATGTGACAAAAAATGGGAAAGAAAACTGAAATGTATCATGATTTCACCACATTCAACACATGCATACAGTGTACAGTGTGTTTAAGCATCACGTGCCTGTCAATATTAATTAAAATTTATTGTAGTCAGGGTCATATTTCCTCATCACACACTATGGAGCTTGTATTGCCGTAGGGTTGTCTCCCACCTCATTTTATCCAAGGGAAAGTTAGCCAGCTGTGGCAAACGTTAGCTAGTAGTGGCAGAGCACGTTTGTCTGGTGATTTGCAAATGTAACTGGAATTTAAAATAGCATTTACAAAAATAAAAAATCAATAATCTAACCATTTGTCTCTACCACTGCCTCTGAGGCCCCGGCCTACTGGTTGAGAATGGCCTAGATAGAATACCATTTTAAACATTTTACAATTATACTGGCCAAAGCATTTAGCTATGATGGAAAAGCACTATAGTGACAATATGGCATTGCTATCGTATTATATAATAAGTATTATAACATTATATATATTTAAGTCCTTTTAAGTTATAAGTACTAATTATAACAATTACATTAGTTTGACCTGGACCCATAAAATAAACGTATGGATTCACCAATTAAAAATAAAAAAAATAAAATTGCTAAAATCAACACGAAATCAACGGTCATCTTCTAGTAAGATGAGCTTCCGAGCTGCTGTAGCTGCAGGAGTCGCAGTGTTTATTCACCACAAATTCTGTGGCATTATGTCACTTGCCTAAATGGCTTGTTCTTAATGTGGTAAAGCCATGGCTAGATTAATCCCGAGGGTAGAAATTTGCTGCTGGGCCCGTCTTGACCCTCTCTCACACAAACTCAGACCAAGTGAGCACAATATAAACCAAAATGTGAAAGATGTTCAGATTTGATTTTGAGACAGAGCAAGTCTACAGTTCAACAGGATTAATAACTTGCCTTGGGTACAGAGGAGGCCAGCAGATACACACCAGTGCACTGTGTGTATTCACAGATTCAGCTCAATCTTTGCCTATTGGCAGAGATCCATTCAACTCTTCTAATTCAATACGTTTTTAAAGTCACATAACTCTCCGCAGTGTCCGCATCTGCTTATCACTTGTTGGGTTTTGATTTATTTACAGTATTTGAGAAAACACCACTGTTGAACAGCTCATTCGGCTGTCCCATCAGCACCTGAATGTTACTCACCACACCAGCTAATAAAGTCACGCATTCAACCGCATTCCCACTCAATAATGATGCAGCTTAACAAAAGTAACCAAAGGCTTGAAGCTAAATCTCAGTAAGGGGACTTTCAGGTATAGTAAAATTGAAGCAGTGGCTGCCTGGAAAATACTTATATTCAAAATTCGAAAAGTGTCATGATATGGGGAAAAAAATCAGCCAACTGCTTTAAAACGTTGATGGTCAAACTCAAGTACACTATTTATTGAGTCGACTGTATTTTACTACTCCAGTGAACATTTATATAGTTGATGCAGCCAAGAGACACAAAGGAAACTTGAGACAGGTCATAACATGATTTCATGATTTCATAAAAATGTAAATTGCACTTTTGCGGTAACGGCTAAATTGCAATTACATTAGTTCAAATTTCCTTTTTGAAAAACATTTCCGTTTTGTCCATTTTGTGCTTATGTTGAATGATTTACTTGGAGACAAGCTTTCTTTTGAATATGGAAATCATCATGTGTCCCATGGCCGTCCAACAAATGCTTCAGCCATTTTTCACTGAGGTGAAAGGCAGTTCATAATAAGTCCACATATTTTACAGGAAGTTAATAATTGCTTTTTAGAAAACAATTTTTGTTATTGAGTCTCAGGTTGTTATTTCTTTTGTGGAAGGATTTGCCACCAGTGACCATATCTGACAAACAAACTACAGGCTTTCTTTAGCTGAAAAATAGTTGTATTCTTTACAAAAAAATGTACATTTCATTTTGTTTGCATGTCATTTTTTAGTGACATGCTCATAAGAAATATCATAATATGATCAAACACTGAGAATGTTCAGCTGACAAAGCATGGTTTAGTACTGAAGAGTACTACACTGAAGTCAAGTGAAGATCCAGCTCTTGATGGTGGGATAATCAGCCTCCAATCCCTCTCCTCTTTGATAGAGGCCTGCAGCCCCGGGGCCTTGATCCAGTCCGAGAACACTCATTAAAACCCCAGCAGAGATTCCAGACTGGCCCTAGCACATCACGTCCTTCTGAAACTCCACTCAGACCATGGGGGGAAACCAGCAGAGATTAGGACTTTTTTTAGCCCAGCTTTGTGATGCTGAATAACCTTAGACTTGCCTTGATGATTAGATTTTGAGTGATCATTAGCTCTTAGTATTTCTTTAGATGCTTTAAAAAGAGGCAGCATGTCAAATAATTATTGAAAAAGCTTCTGAGTCTGCAAAATTACTTTACAAGTGCAAATATTTAACAGTCACTTTTTTTTTTTAAATGTCCGATGAATTACAACAAACTAACTGACCTGATCCTAAACTACGTTGTAAAATTGACTTTCCTTTCATTCGTGCTGTCTCTTCTCCCTGACTTGACTGACAAGCTAACGTTACTTTGAGGCAGTGGCATTCTGCAAGGCAAAAAACATTAACAGAGTAAACACTAGCACACTAGCAGACAAGAACACTAGCTTACTGAACAGAGAGCAGAGTGACGTTAAATAGCCTACACTGTGCGTTTCCGTAAAGGAATAAGTATTTAAATAATTTCTTTATATTTTTATATAATCATGTCTTTATATTCTGTCATATATTATGTTATACATGTTATAGTATGTATATTATTGGATCATACGTATGCATTATTAGCACGTTCCTGTTGGAGTTTCGTTAGCTTGAATTTTAGCTGCATTATATGCTTCTTGGTAGTTTGATCTATGACAATGCACCATATTTTATGTTTGCATTGACATTAATGTGATCTTTGTATATAAAATCTGAATAGCCCTTTACAAAGTAACCGGTAATTACAATTACATTTTTTTAAATGTAGTGGATGTAAAAGTACAATATCTTCCTCTAAAATGTAATGAAGTAGAAGTGTAAACTACTGTAATGATAATACTCCAGAATAGTACAATTACATAAAAATTGTACAGCAGTTGAGTAAATGTACTTAGTTATATTCCAGCACTGGTGAATTTGAATCTGAGATTTTTTTTTTCAGATGATTTTTTTTAATTTTTATTATTCTTTTACTTCCTGTCTGTTTCATGATTCACTACAACACAGCAGACTCATCATTAAACAGTTGTCTGATCACAACATATCAAATAAAATTCAGCTGGGATGACCTGCTTTACAGAAAGTGTCTGATATTTGTTACTGCATTTCTGCATCAGATACCGTTCATGCCTGCAGAAATGAATAATGAACCAAAGGAGCCACGTGGAGTAGAATATCTGTGGCTGGGCACATGTCTTATCAATCTGAAGGATTTTTATATCCAAGCAGTGGATTTTCATCAGCACCAACCAGGAAGGCATCTCTGTTTCCAAGCTCTCCTTCAGTGCAGCAGCTGCAGAGCTTACATCCCACTAGAATATTATGAAACTGACCTAATTTCCCAAGCTTGCTGCAGGCTGCGATATGGCTCCTTTGTACTTTTCATTTTAGCCTAAATAATTGATTCAACCCTCCTTTGCCTGTAATCTTTCCCATAAAATACCAGCCAGTGATAGACTCATAGCTTGTGCCATTATAAATTAAAATGGATAAATATGTAATAGCTGTTGTCTCAATCCAATCGCAAACTCTCGAGACATGCAAAAGAACCACTCTATTTTACGAGCCAATTTTTCATCATACTTAAGCAGCCCCATTCCCCCTTCCATCAAAGCACCCAGCCAAATAAGTTTTCATTTCTATTTTGAAAGACTAACAATTTGAGAAGTGTGGGGCTCCAAATTGAAAATGCAGCATGGCTCCTAAGGAGTACTTTACTGCTACGTGTGCCCACACTCATGCACATAATGCAACTGTGCAGTTGGAGACACGCCAGCCCAAAACAGGCTTCCTAGCCACCACTTCCCCCAAATAAAGTCCCCAATATAAACATCTTCCAGAGCTGATATAGGCACCGCCTTGGGACTGTTCCGCATTCTGTTTGACACCTCTAGTCTAGTGCTACAGCCCAGAGTCTGATAAAACATTCAGAGCAGGATCCTGGCGCCAAGTGCTCCGGCTGCTGCTTCTGTGGCTGCTCCTGTGATAAGGGCCCTCCTTCTCTAATTAAACCCAAGTAAGCCCCTGCTGGAGCTGCCTGCAGTGAGAAACCGGCAGAAAATGCTGGGGCTGGCTGTTTGAGGAAGCTTCTGAAATATTAAGACGCTGCTGACAAATGGAGGCTCAGGTGAGTATTCTGCTGTCAGCCTCTCAGCTCCACTTCCATCACGACTCACTGAGACGGCTTACCGGTGAAAAGAGGCTGGAGGGTTTGACCAGTGAAGAGTTTAAAGAGCCATAGTGATATTTTTTGGCATGAGGAGCCACAGAGATACCTTTAAACTGGGCAATGTTCATGCCAAAAACATTACAAAATATAAAAGTATTAAAGGATAAGGCTGGCAATATTTTATATTTTTCCTACCCTCCACAAATCCCATGAAAAGACCAAGTATTGTCTGTCTTTCCAAAGCATGATGTCTTATTCCTATGTACCATTGCCACCATTGCTGTCCACAAATGTCCAAAAGTAGCAGTTATGATAACATATATTTCAGTCAGGACCACTATAGTCAAAGAAACTTAGATTACACCTGCCATTTCAAGTAAGTTATATTTGGCAGTATGGCTCTGTTCTGGGAGCTCCCTGCCCTTCCACATGCCTACATGGAAAGGCTAAGGCACGGAGCTAAACCCCCCTGGGTAGAGAGCAGAGCAGGCATCAATGACAACAGAAATTACATTGATAAAGTCAGACACAGCATAAAAAGGAGGAGCTGGGGTGGAGGTGGGTTGCAAAGCGGCTTGCAGAGGAAGCAGGAAGAGTAGGCAGGTTAAAGCAGCTTAAATAGTGCACCCTGCATGAGAATTGCCAGAGGGGAATCAGCTGGGCCATCAGCTGATGTAGGCTGGCTTTGAGATCAGCTGATTTAGCTGAGATTGTGAGCTGAGCTTGAGTTCTGTGGCCTGCCTGAACTAAAGCCAATCTGCTCAATTATTGTTATTATGTACTGTGCCACTCCAGTCTTGCATCTGTAAATACAGAGAAAGATATAATAATATATGCTAAAGATAGAATAGAATGCTGCTTCTCTGAATGCTAACCTATTAATCATTGTTAAAATCACAAATGGTCTGAGTTGTACTATCAAGTGATGTAGCTGATACAATAAAGAGTACAGATAATAAAGCTAGGACCGTGTTGCACTTTTCAGAAACAAAGATGAAAGAAACCCTTGCCTCTGAGAATGAATTGGATTACCAAAGCAAGTGAATCAGAGTCTAGCCAGACAGTGACTTTAGGACTTCAGAGGCCATTTAAAAAAAAAAAAAGTTTTAGAATTATACTTGACCTTAGTCTTAAGATCATTTCCGACGGTGTGCTTTTGTTTGAATAAGAGAAGATGCCGAGCAAAACCTTGCTCACGCAGGTTCTACGAATCCCATTTGTAAATCACACACCCATGATCTATAAATCTCAAATCAACCTCAACTAATGGAACCTAACTTGTGATTTCCCCATATATAATGCCAGCACAAATGAGGGTTTGTCATGAATAGCCATGGAACAAAATCAAGAGAAAATCTGACTTTTTGGAAGACCAGATCACTGCGATCATTTATGTCCAGACTTTGCTTAGAGATAAGATAATTTTCATCTCAAAGTAAGGTTTAATAAATTACCCCTTATAGGTGATTAAGTCTGATTAAGTCATACTTAGCAATTGATCATAAGCCTGTTTAATCAGACCGCATCTCTCTGCTCCTTGGTTAGAATAAACACAGGAACTGAAGAATATTTCAAGTGAATTTAACATACACTAACCAAGTGTTGCCCAGAGGTCCAAATGTGTATTGATCCGCAGCTAACAAAGCCTCTTTTTTTTTTTCTTTTTTTAAAAAAAATGAAGCTGCATATTTGTCAGCCATTTCACTGATGCATGGAGCTGAGAGCCACAGACAGCGTAGGAAAGTCAGGAAAGTGTTGGGAGATAGACTCATATGTTTCTGGGAGTGGTTGAAAACAAGAAAAATCAATTATCTACCAACATCAAGGGTTTCTCAACAGACTTTTATTCTTGTGATAGAATAGCTGCACAATGCAACTGTATGCAAACATATGCCTTGAAGTTAGAGAGCCATGCTTAGAGGCAAAGCACAGGTTTGTACACGGCATCAAACAAGCAACCCCTCAGATGTAAGGCCTAAAACAGCAGCAAATAAAAGTCAATATTCTATTTCACCCAGTGGGAAACTCATTGTGTTGAGATGTTCAAAGTAAAAATCCATCTGTGACAAACGGGGAGAAAAAGCACTTGCTAAGAATAACAACTGACCTCAGAGGTTCACAAAGATGGAATAATTGGCTTTCATATTCTGTTAATGAGATTCTTCATTTGATCACAGCAAGACAAATGGACTGTGGAAGTATTGACACATAATGAATAACCTTTCATTTCATGAGGGGAGGGAAAGCAATAGGAGCCATAATGCCAGTACTATTTTCCACAGTTATTCTATTTTCAGAGTAATCACGCTATTAACTATTCATTAGCTTTTTATGAAATCCGAACGACAGGCCTGAGCAGCTAATATTCCTCACAGCGCATATTTATACACAAAATGTACAACTCATTCGGGGTATGAGTGGCCTAATCCATGGCTCTGATGACTGAAGTCATTAACCAGGCTGCTGATGGCGGTGTTCGTCATTAGCGTCAGATTTAAGGTGTAATGGAGTCAACACATTAACAAAGTGATGTAGGCGAGAGTGGACGGAGGGATGCAATCATTCAACAGATATGATGTGCTTTGAGTAGGAGTGGCAGCATGGGAGAGATGGGGAGGCAGGTTCTAATATGTAGTGACATCTGGCAGTATGGACGCAAAATCTGCAAGTGCGTAGGAGCAAATAACCAGAAATATGTAATTAAAAACTGCATCTTGTGCACCTCAGTTACTGTTCACAAGTGAAGGATGCAATTGAATCAGTATGAAAAGGGTCCACATCTTTTAGGTCCAGATCTTTTAGGTCCAGATCTTTTAGGTCCAGCCACTACTTCAGACAATTCAAAACAGAAAATTATAATTATATTTTAAATGAAGCTAGTTTAAAGTGTCCACCAAAAAAAAGAAGCTCTACTGTTATGTAGACTTGTGTACAGTTTTGGCTTTATTTGTCCAGGTTTTGATACATCTGCCTCCACATTGGTCAAATGGAAGTGAGTGGAATTTTGTTTGTGGTGCTCACAGCATTGGACAATTGTATTTAAAATCAGCATTAAAACTCAAAAGCAACTGAAGTTACTCCACCAAAATTAGGATGCAGACATAAGTTAACACATAGACATAACTGCTCAGTATCTACATACTCAGCGATTTTCTGGCCAGAGATTCTCAAAACGATGGCGTGAATGGTGCATTCAGTGTTTGAGTTTAAAGAAAATGCAATCATGATCTACTCATCCCCATGCTGATGTAAGGCAGGGTGCTCTTTAGTCAGCCTAACTAGCTACTAGCTAAAAGTGCACACCCTGTCTGGAGTGGCTTTCGGCTGTAAAGGTGCAATGTGTAAGATAGTCAAGTGTTGAGTCTCATTCCCAGGTCCTCAAATACCGAAGGGTCAGTATTTGAGGACCTGGGAATGAGACTCAACATCTTACACGTTGTACCAGTGAAAAGGGTGTAAATAATGTCTATTCAAAACATTTTTGGATGTCAGGTTTCCGGAGGCTTTTTTTTTTCGGTAGTTTTTTTATGTTTTAAAACAAGTCCCCATCTTCTTAGGTTGTTTACGAGAATGATGCAATGTTGTTTTGCTGTGAAGCTTCAGAAATGTTTTGTGGACAAAGAAATTTCAACAGACTTTCCATCAGCTTGGGGGTGAGTGAATAATGACTGAATTTTCATTTTTGGGTTAACTGTTTAACTCCTGTTCTTTAATCTAGTCATGACCAATCCACCCTCATGGGATCAAATCAAATCAAATCAAATCAAATCAAATTTTATTTGTATAGCGCCAATTCACAACAAAGTTATCTCATGACACTTAATGAGTAGGTCTAGACCACACTCTTTACTATTAGTTATTAATTATTAATATAAAGAGACCCAAACCTCGTAGCAGACCCCGGCTCTATGGTGGGCGGCCATCTGCCTTGACCGGTTTGGTTGAGAGAGAGAGCGAGGCAGAGAGAGAGACAGAGAGAGGCAGAGAGAGAGCGAGACAGAGAGAGAGAGAGAGAGAGAGACAGAGAGAGAGACAGAAGGGCGCACGGGGGAGAGCAGGGGAGACAGGCACAAACACAGATGCAAAGCAACTGCAACAGCAAAAGCTATAGAAATGTTTAAAATAGTAGTTGCACCCTCACCCTAAAAAAAAATCAAACAGTTTTATGGAAGCAGAGGGAATGTATAGCCATGCTAGCAGCTTGGCTGTACTAAGCCCAGTGGTCCTTCCAGCTTAATGCTAACATGAGAATGCTAACATGCTCGCAATTACTGACTGACCTACAGTGCCATTCCTAGAGCTACGTAGCTTAAAACAGCTGGAACGTTCCTCGAAAATTCCTCGGACCATTCATGCACTATGACAGGAAGCTTAACGCTGTTCAAAGTACCCACACTCTAAGAAGTACATGATGGCCCTGAATGAATGTACCTGGTCTTGTATGATGTTAAGTCTGCTCTGGCATCTAAGTATTGACCCACAGGTTTTAGGGAACTCATCATATGCCAGTTCAACACAATTGTTCACTGTTACTTACACATTACCACTTACTAGTGTTTTCCATAACTTTCAATACCGTGGTCGAAATGGAAATTTTGACAACTGAGCAAACTCTTGCTGATGAAAACCATGGACTGTTGTTAAAAGTCTAGAAAAAGATAGTAAGTGGAACTTGAACTAAGATTATTTTTGTCAACTTCAAGAACAACCTTTCATGCTCAAGACTGATCAACAAACTTAGGGAGCCAGAGCTATCCGGGTAGCCTAGAGGTCGAAAATGGATCAAGTCATAACATTGTTTGTTGGGTCCTTTGTTGTCTCTCCCTTGATTTCTGTACTTTATGTCTTTACTGTAACTATCAATAAAGGTCAAAATGACACCAAAAAGAAACATTACAACAAAATCACAGCAGCATTAGAGCAACCCTTCGCTCAGAGCAAAAGGACTCTGGCTTAAGAAACTCTTCTAGACATACAGGTAGCCAGAAACTCGACTGAGTGTCAGCACACCACTACACAACGGTGTTCTGGCACCAGAGGAGTCAGCTCTTGCCCATAAGGGGCTGTCAGATTTGGATATATTCAGGGGGTGCTGACTTGGGCTGAACATCGTCAGCCTTTTGAATTGGCCAAAGCAGTTTTCTGGGTTTTCTGTATTAATCTCCAGGCTTGGAAAAATAAGTTATAATGGTTTTTCTTTCAGCTGTTTTAAATATATTGTTCCAAGCCTATTAAAATGTTTTTTCCTGATGAAGACATACTTCACTTACTTCACAAAAATAACAGTTGGTGCTTCAGGGTGTTTCCTGATGGTTTCGCTTCTTTAGCTTTTTCTGTCACTCCCATTTCAAGCAAGACATTTCAAAAATAATTCAAGTAATAGCTAGTCTAGAGTGAATATTTGCAGCTTTGTGAAATCACAAACTCATAAATCCTTTTGTTTATTTTGTTGTTCTTTTTTTTCTCAGCAATTTTTTCTTTTTTAAACCACTGTGCCCTCGATGTGTCAAGTGAGAAAATGTGCCTGGGTGAGGATGCTCATAAATACAGTGAATACATTTCTAAGAACTCCTGGGAGGGATTGGAGAAAAGAAATCCCAGCTGTGGAACAGCGGGATATTTCTGTGAACTTCTATTTACCTCATGTTGAACTTCATCTCACTTATTTACTTTTATATTCTGCATCACATATCTTAAACAAGGGACCATTCATCTATGTGGAGGGCTGGAATTACAGTTTTTCCAGTTAAGCACGGCATTCACAGTATTTCTCATTTTGCCATGTTGATATTAATGTACCCATAAAAAGTGCAACACGTTATCTCTGTCACGCACATACGAGCACAAACACACAATGTCCTCTCACTTTTCACTCAGCCTCCATTAATCTCTATTTCCCTCTCTCTTTCTCTGTTCCTCTCTCTGAACAGTTTATCTCTTGCCCATTTTCCTCCTCAACTGACCTGTGTTTCACTCCTGCTGGAAGACCTGTATTAACAGTAACTGAATCTATACAGTCTTTAAAAGTCTATTCACCATGGCCAGAAATTAGGCTATTTAAAGGGCTTCTCAAAACATGCTTTAGTCTAATGGAATGTCAGCGATGGTTTCCATATGTGCTGAATGCAGATCAAAGTATTTCTTGGTTCTTTCTGACCCAAATGAATTGAGAGAATAAAGTTGGTTTTCCCTGTTGAAATCATGCCTTATATAAAATTATATATAATTTCCTGATGTGTGGGCAGCCGTGGCTCAGGAGGAAGAGCGGCTGTCCACTGATCGGAGGTGTGTGAGTGTATGTGTGGATGGTTGCTCCTGATGAGCAGGTGGCATCTTAGATGTCTCTGCCACCAGTGTATGAATGTGTGTGTGAATGGGGGAATTGTTGTAAAACTGAAGTGATGAAAAGCGCTATATACTGTAAATGCAAGTCCATTTACCATGTGTGACTCTAATGAGGAGACTCATCTTGTACAATAAGGGCTAGCACAATGTACCCAGTGAAACAAGCACGTCAACAACAGGTGTATCGGTCAGATCACATTCAGTAGTGGTCTGAGACTTATATGACCATTCATATTAGCAGTGTGTATATGTATGTGTCCTGTCTCAACTGACGTCCTCTAAAACAACAAGACGAAGCCACAGCAACAGACAAAATTGATTACATGCTGTCTGTAATGCAAATTATGTGTTTGGACTCTCTTACCTGCCAAGGTGAGCAGCAGAACTGATTTCACTGTTGAACTAGAACCGTGCAATACTAAATTGTGAAATTTAGAGAGTTGCTGAGTGAGAAGAAACTTAATAAACTTTGCAAAACAGCTAGGGCAAATTCTGAGACAGGCACAAACACAGATGCAAAGCAACTGCAACAGCAAAAGCTATAGAAATGTTTAAAATAGTAGTTGCTGCCACCATCTTTAAATATAGTAAGAGATATTAATCATATTATTATTATTATTATTATTATTATTATT
>JBBPCS010000248.1:77654-92165 GCA_037974645.1 Hollardia meadi
TTGCTGTTGCAGTTGCTTTGCATCTGTGTTTGTGCCTGTCTCCCCCGATCCCCCCCGGGCCCCCCCCCTTCTCTCTCTCTCTCTCTCTCTCTCTCTCTCTCTCTCTCTCTCTCTCTCTCTGTGCAATTCGTTAAATTGTGCCATCTACTACTGCAAATGTACAATAGATTATAACACAATTATTAATAAATTTCCAATAACGTAATAAGGTATCACATGTGGCTACAATATCAGTCAGGACATTTTATTATATTAACATTTTACATTTGAGTGTGTGTATTTTTTTTTTTACAATTAACCTTCAAGCACAACTTTTAATTTCCTTTAATAAAATCATTTTATTTTAAGAATAAGAGTATAGCAATTCAATGGCAATCCAATGTAGAACTGCTGTGAGATAGAAGCTAAAAACTTTTCTCCATCATGATCTGATTTATATAATTTGAAAAAAAAGTGCTATTAAACTGTGCAACACATACTGTTAAAATATTCTATGAAGAGCCTTTAACTGAGCAGAATAGAGTAACATTTTTGAGCAAGCACTGTGAAATGCCTTCACCCGTGTGGGGACTGATCTCTTGAATCCTGCACTTGATGTGGTGAATCAAAGTGTCTGGAGCAAAGCATCCTGGGTAAAGAGCCTCGGAGCACATACCAGCTATGACAAATGCAGCTTTGGTGGATACAAATTGAATTATTCCGACTCAGAGGCATTGGGCTGGATGGGAAAAAGATCATTGGTTTGTGTTCTGGTGTCCATCCTTCATGCTGAGGGACAATGACAACAGCAAAGGCGAAACAGAGGTCACCATCTATCATCCGCTGCAACGTGCAATTAATCAGCATTTTTGTTTTCCTTTTGTGTATTTGTATGCGAGAGAAAACTATAGAGTGATGGAGGGTGGGAGGGGAAGGTTTATTTCAATCCTGGCTTGATCAATGCATCACAGTAAATTTGTCTGACTCAGTGTGAGTAGTGAAAATCGAAGAATCAGCAGCAAGGTCAGAAAGCCTGTGGCCTACAGTACACATGACTGTAAGACACACACATAGTGCAGCAATCAGACAGTACAATATATTGTACACTATGGACACCATACTTTCATTTGCTCTCTTGCACAAAAACAAACACAATTCATCAGACAGTAACTTAAAATGAAGAATTATCTGTTTTTATGTGTTGATAAAATATGTTAATGAGCTTGTTTAAAATGATTTCATTAAACCAGTGGATACACTGTATGTCCCATTTCCAAACTATTCAGGGCGACTGGGACAATAATTTGGATGTCTAATGTCAATCCAGGCCAATGTCCACATTCACTCCATTCACAACAGACCACACACTGTTTGCATTTTGTTCAAATATTTTTTTGTTTACTGTTAATACCAGCAACATATCTTTTAGTTGAAAACATCAACAATAGTTGAAAGCTAAGCGTGTTGAGTTTCAGGAGGCTCTGTAACGTCGGCAACAACAGCCGTGATCGGAGGTGTTATGTTTTCAGGTTGTCCATCCCATTCTTGTGAATGCGATATCTCTTCATATCTCTTCTCTTCACTTGGACCCAAGGATGAACTGATTAGGTTTTCTTTGTCAGAGGTCAAAGGTCAAGGTCGCTGTGACCTATCAAACAAATTATTAGCCATAACGCAAGAATTCATTTGCTAATTATGTCAAAATTTCACACACACGTCTTGCAGGATAAAATGATGAAGTGATGACATGTCATATCTAAAAGGTCAAAGGTCAATTTCACTTTGACATCACAATGTTTTCTGACTATTATTCAACACCATAACTCAGGAACAGAAGGGGGGGTTGTGACCATATTTCACATTTAGTCAGATCCTGAATTGGTGACACTAATCATGGGTGTCTAAATTGAAACTGTGCTGATTGTTTAGATCTTCTGTTGAACATGTGAGTGAAGAATCCATGTTTTAGAATTTAGAGCTTCTTCACAGCAACATCCATATTTGAAGCAGTGTAGTCCAACACAAGCTCTTTGATTTTGTTGATTGAGCTTCAGGTGATTGTTGTTGCACCATGTGACCAGGCTCTCTATCAGTCACTACATATATTATATGAGTCTGGACACACATGGATGGAAACTTGTAACTTGACCAGTGTGCAGTGGCATATGACCGCGAGGCAGTAATTCTAGTTTAAATTCTAATTCTAGTTTTAAGAATCAATTCGGGAAAGGTATTTGTGATATGACGTGCTGAGGGCGGCCTTGTTGTTAAGTCGTTTTTTTATTCTAGCACCAACCCCGTCCCTTGCTGGTGAAGATATCTGTAATTTTACAGCGTTTAGCAGCACTTTCCACTTTTCTCCTTTTAATGCGCTCCCCCTCAACTCCCCCTCCTCTCTTTCTCCTGTGCTGTCCATTGTTTTCACTACGCTGCTGCTCATCCACAAGAAAGAAATTGCAGCAATATCTTGGAATTGCATATATATTAGCATTGCAAATAAAATTAAGGTTGTCTTACGTAGTTATCAGAAAAATCTTTTTTCTTTATGTCTGCGTTCATCATCTTTTCCATGGACACTTACACGTACAACAAGGCTGTACAGGTGTTGTGAAGATTCAATTATTTAACTCTTTTTAATTCACTTCTTATTTATAAAAGAGACAAAAAAATATGAGGGGAGTAGTAATGTAAGATTTATTTATTCAATATGTGAAGGGAAAATAATACAAGTATTGGTAGCACCTGTTAGTTTACTTCCTCTTCAGGCAGAGATGTCTGACAGTAGAACCTCCAGTGTAGAAGTGCGGACTGAACGGCCACAAAAGGTAAATGCAACATGTCCAAGGGCTTAATTGACAATGACAATCCAATTATAAAGACTGGTTGGCTCAGGATGGAAATGAGAAAGAAAGATGCAAACTTAGTTTTTAAAATAAATATATATATATATATATATATATATATATATAGGTATTTGTTCTCAGATGTCAAATATGGCCTGTATAATGGAACTGAGAAGTGTGGAAATTTGAGTCTTGAAAAGTATGGAATTTGGAAAATGTATCAGTAAGTTAGTTAGTTAATCAGACTTAACCATATTTTTTATTTTTGTGCCACTAGTGGAGAAGCAAACAACTTGTTTGGCTTGTGCGACTGCACACAGGAATTCCCTTAATGTCAGAAAAACTGTTTTCTGCATTCATCCATATCATTCTCATTTTCTTTATTTCTTAGTCGAATAATTAAACTAATGCTGTAATCAACAACTCTCCCTTTGATAGAAATGATTTTACATGTTCCTTTGTTTGTTCTTATTTATCCCCTCTTTTCCCTTTGATGTATCCTACAACGCAATCTGCTACAACAACCTCAGTTCCTCACAGGGATCAATAACATTTTACCTAATCATTAATCACATCATATCTTATCCACCCCAGGACACCGACTAAGTGCTGCTGGGAAAAATAAATAGAAAGCTGTAGAAAGCCTGTTGTCGAAAGCTCCTCTCTACAGCACACAGCAGATCATTGTGCCTTTGGAGCACATGAGTTACACATTTCTCCAGGGCCAAATATGAAAGTAGCCATTTGTATTCTGTTGGCCGCCCTGTCAGTGATACTCGTTTTTTCTTTTTTCTTTTGTTGCCTTGGCAGAGTCCATCTCACTAAAGAGGTGGAAATCAAACCACCATTTGAAAGGCTCCTCATATCCCGGCATCATTTGCTAGATTGGTTCGGCATTGTGAAGTCCGAAAGCTTTAGTATGGATTTTGCCTCTGAGAGGCCGGTGCCGTCTCTGCGAGATCAAAGCAGCTGAGACCCAGATGATCTGTGCAGTGTTTAAGACAGCTCTGAGGGCCTGCAGACGTGACTGGATTGCCTAGACCGGGTCAGGGGCCGCAGAAGAGGCGATAGATTCCATCAGCCTCGAGGTGAGATGGATGAAATGAGAAGAGAGAGAAGCGTGTTGCCTAATAAAGTGTTCATAGGAGAAAGAGCATTGACTGTTGGCAGAATAAGGTAACATTTGTGTTGAAGCATTTTACTCGAGAATGATGCTTACAGGTGGAACATACATGACACGATGGCTTTACATGAATAAAGACGTTTTGGTACGTCTATTCATTCTTTTTAAACCGGATATTTCTGCACAGTAGAAAGATAGGCTACCCCAATGTTATTAGTATTACACTATTTGTAGAATTAGATTCCAGTGGTTGTTTCGAAGGATTTTTCCCAACTTGTGTGATCCAAACATTTCCTATAAGTCCAGAGCGTTTGTAAACTCCAAATGTATTGAAAAAGATTGATGTCATGATTACCAAAATTCACAACATGTTTTTGTCTGAAACCCAGGTGAAGTCGATTCTTGCTTCGGGATTAAGACTCTTCACCTTTCCATCAGTTGGGAAACAACACACAGAACTTCACTTTGGTCTTGACTTGCTGCAGCCTTTACTTCTCCCTTTTCCTCCATTTTCCAATCCGTGCCATCACTTCTTTACATCATGTGTCCACAGCATAAGCGTGTTGTGCCTCAGTAATCAGTCATTCGTGCAAAACACAGTATATACACCGATCAGCCACAACATTAAAACCACTGACAGATGAAGTGAATGACATTGATCATTGCTACAGTACAATGTTCTAGTGGAAACTCTGGGTCCTGGTATTCATGTGGATATTCTTTGACCCATAAAACCCACCCAAACATTGTTTCAGACAACGTAAACTCCCTCATGCCAACAGCACTCCATGGATTGTAATTTTTCAGGCACGTCCCATGTAGCTCAATCTGATTTGGAACTGGGGCATTTTGAGGCCAGGTGGACGCCTTAAGCTCTTTGTCACGTTCCTCAGGCTGTTCCTGAGCAGGTTTTGTGGTGTGGCAGCACACATTGTCCTGCTGGGGGACCAATGTCATCAGGGTGTGCTGGTGCCATGGGAGGTGTGCTTGATCTGTAAGGGTGTTTGGGCGGATGGTTTGTGTCAACTGGTATCCACATGAATTCCAGGATCCAGGGTTTCCCAGCAGAATATTGACCTGTAGCAAGATGATCAATGCTATTCATTTCAACTGTCAGTGGTTTTAATGTTGTAGCTGATTGGTATAGTTGTATGGATTTAACGAAGTGCAGCACAGTGGGGCTGTGGTTAGCACTGTCGCAAGAAGGTCCTGGGTTCAATTCTTGGCCGGGACAGGGCCTTTCTGTGTGAAGTTTATATGTTCTCCCGTGTCTGTGTGGGTTCCCTCTGGGTGCTCTGACTTCTTCCCACAAACATGCAAGTTAGGTTAATTGGGGACTCTAAAATTGCGAATGTGTGTGTATACAGTATGTCAGCACAGTGATGAACTGGCGACCTTCACCCCGCCTCTCGCCCAATGTCAGGGATGGATTCAACGAAGCTTTGGCGCAAAGAATTTGCATCAATGATTTTTAGTAATCAAGTTACTCGAGAAATCATTTCCACCCTACTGGATTTGTTTACATTCAGTAAGGTGGGAAAAACTTACACCTGCCTTAGTCTAGGCAGGTCTAAATAAACAAAATGTTACTTGCTGTGCTTCACCAGAGGAGGGAGACGTTAATGTTTCTCAGCAGCAGTGTGCTCAGTGCTTCCAAAGGTGGCTAGAAGCTGTATTGTGACAATACCACTGCTTAAAACAATCCTCTTGTTTATATTGCTTCTGACGACCATCATATTTTAAAAAATTTTTGTGTATCAACTTCAAAGAATGCCTCAGTAAGTGAAATGGTTGGGTTCACTCTGTTGGCTGTGTAGTATCGTCATATCTAATATTTTATATGTTAGCTACACCTCACATTGGTTAACTGAAAAATTACTGGTCACAGAGCATCTTGTTGCTTTCACTTTTGGTTTTCAGCATGAATACACAGAACACGCTATCATGGCTCTATCTCCCCTGTGTTAGCAAGAACACACAACTTCTTAGTCAAGGGATTATTAGGTTAACTGGTTTATTCATTAAAAAACAGAGAGGCTCAGTCAAAGGTTCATGTCGGAAGATTAACCTGAATAAGACCTGAACATGAGTGCAGACGACAGCTCAGTGTAGAAATGGGAGTTGCTTATCTTAAAGCTTTAAAAAAATTATCAGATCATATGGACAGCATGCCCATACATAGGTTAGAATGGACGCACTTTATCCTATAGTGCTGAAAAAGTGACATGAGATTATTAAAATAGCAAATTCCACTAAACTGTAATTATTACCATCAACAACCATTAGTGATGATTATTTCCAGATGGCTTTCATGTTTTCTCATGCCTGCTCCTGGATAATGGAACATCTTCTCTACGACAATAACCATGTTTTTACAGTAACTGCATCAGCTTCGATTCTTGCAGTGAAAACTTGAAGTAAAACAATGTTACTTGTCACTTTAGACGTCACATGTAATCCATCAACTCCTAACTCTACTTGATCTGGAAGAATAACAGTGCCTGCAGAGCAGCTCTGAGAGCTCGATGCGCTCAAACATGACAAAAGGTGAGACAAGTCTTTTTATTTATTTTTTTTGTTCATTCTAAGAATGAGCAATAATGTCTTCCCCAGGGACACAAATGTGTATTTACAGTGAGTGAAATGACCGAAGTCTAATTAGCATTCCCCGTTAGTGATCACTTTCCCCCCTCTGCTGAATATCTAATTAAATTTGATTTTGGCAATAAAAAAAGCCTAATTATGCTCACGTGGAATCACTAGGCTCTGTAATCACATTGTAGGTGCATGATAATTATTCAACTCAGAATATAATATAATGAGCAGAATGTGCAAAGTGGAAGAGGATACACACCTACAGTATAGCTGAACAATTCCTCAACCTTCCGTGCAGGTACACAATGACATCAGCCGCATCACTCAGCCTGTAAGTTTAAAGAACAGTCGAACATTTTCGGGACATATGTCTTTTTTAATGCCTTCCATCGCTGAGATGAGGACGCTGACATCAGTCTCTGCAATTGGTGGAGAGCAACAGCACTTTAATTGACCAATCCTGACAGGCAGAAATATAAGCTATGAATGTACAAACCGTTGTTCCTGACAACCAATCATCAATCCCCAGTGTTTTCCTTCTCTTTTGTATTTATTTTTAAATAAACATAGTATTCATCTTAGTTCTATACCCTTCATAAAAAGAGTTTCAATACAGATGATTAGATAGCAATTTGAATAAAAACTACAATTACTGCCTCGCTGTCTTAAGCCTCTGCTCAACAATCAAATTGGAGTTTCCATCCATGTGTGTCCAGACTCATATAATATAGTGACTGATAGAGTGCACGTGGTCACGTGGTGCAACAACAATCATCTGAAGCTCAATATCAACAGAATCAAAGAGCTTGTGTTGGACTACGATGCTTCAAATATGGATGTTGCTGCAAAGAAGCTCTAAATTCTGAAACTTGAATGCCTCACACACATGCACAGAAGATCTATACAACCTGTTTATAGAAAAGTGTTTATGGAAAATATTAGATGTCACAATGACCTTTGACCTTTTGGATATAGAAATGTCATGAATTCATCTCCATTATCCTGTTAGACATTTGTTTGAAATTTTGTCATAATTAGCGTATGAATTCTTGAGTTATGACAAAAAATTTATTTAATAGGTCACAGTGACCTTTTACCTCTGACCCCCAAAGTCTAAATCAGTTCATCCTTAGGTCCAAGTGGACATTTGTGCCAAATTTAAATAAATTCCCTCAATGTGTTCCTGAGATATTGTGTTCACAAGAATGGGACGGACAACTCAAAAACATAATGCCATACGGCCACGGCTGTAGCTGGCATGGAGGCATAATGAAAAATAATGACTTCACACATATTCAAACTAGCACACAATGTGATTTATTGTGGCTTTACAAGGAGGCTATAGCTAGCCTACCTTCCATAGTTGGAAACTGGAGTCAGGGCCATGAGTAGCCAAGCTTAGTAAAGACCTGAAGCAGGGTAAACAGCTAGCCTGGCTCTGTCAAAAATTCAACTATTACAATGCCCTATCACACAATGTATCTTTTTTGTTTAATGCATATATTAGCAGAAATGTAGTAATGTAATGGCATCTATAATTTTAGACGTAGTTAGAGGTAGAGGTACATAACTATCCCTTGGCTAACACCTCATCAAGAAATAGCCCCAGCACACAGTTCTCAAAGTTAAACCATTGAGAAACAACAGGTTAATTGCTCTGGAGTTGTAGAGCAGGCTAGCTCTACTGCCTATGGTCTTAATGCTAAGCTAGGCTAACCACACCTTGACTCTAGCCCCATACTTGAGACAGACATAAGATTGGTATCAATCATCTCATCTCTCTAAATAAGAGAGATTAGGTCAATCTTTCAAAATGTTGAGCTTTTCATCTTGATTTAGCCTACTCTAAACTGTGCATAATTAGGTTCTTATGGCATGTCTATACAGAAAGCATTGCAGCCGTGTTTTTGGTTTGTCCATCTGTGTGTTTGACAGAGCTGGTGTGCTTCTATTTTAAACAATTCAGCTGTCTATGCAGGCCACAAATGTTTTTTTCCCCAGTTGATTCTCTCTCTTTCTGAGCCAGTTTTTTTTTTATTATCATCCGTCCTGGGCGATCAATCGCAAGTGGACAGCTCTGAGTCCTTCAGTTCACACCTGGCATTAACATGCGTCTCAGTGAACACTTGTGATGGGATCTCACTTCCCCGTTCTATATGCACACAAATACATACATGTACATTACTGGGACAAACAGACACGATTTTTCTTCCACAAAGAAAGAAACTTCATGTCTAACATTTGGTAAATTTACACGATGGCTCAAATCACTAAGAAATTGTCATAGACAGTGTTATTTAGCGGTCTGAGGACTTTCCCCAATGGCGACAAAGAAGCAGTCTATATTGGTTACTTTTACTGTATTTGTGAAATTTGACATGTTTACCTTGCTTTCCTAAATTCAGTGTATATAATGAAATCAGTTGAAACAGTGTGTTCAAACAGCTGCTAAATGTTGGCAGGTAAGACACACAGAGCAGCAGACAGGCTGGTACAGTGATGCCACCACAAACTGACACTTTTTACAAGGAAAGAAACAACTTCATTAATTGCATTTAATGCCGAATTTACAAGACGGCACAGATGATTTATAATTTGCCAGAGATGTTTCGTAAAGTTTTCTTTAAGTTTCTCCTCACTCAACAACGTTGAAATCAGTTGAAACAGACTGTGTTCCCAAACATCTGCTGCTCACCTTGGCAGGTGGCTTCTTATTGTTGTTTCAGAGGATGTCAGTTGTGTAGGTGGTCTTTCAGTGTAGCATAAAGTAAAAGCATGTGATCACATGTGGCCCAGACCACCTCTGAATGTGCTCTGAGTGATCGGACCTCAAATGTGTCCTCAATGCATACAATGCATTCACACCTGTACTTGGAGCTGTCCACTTGTGATCGGATCACTCAGGACGGGTGTTAATACCAGGTGTGAACAGGGTCATGAGCACTGAAGCTGCTGCTCTGCTAGCAAGGTGTCAGAAGTGCAATATCTAGTTATGTTACAACAACACATTGTCATGAGTTGGTTACAACTACTGTTGACGGTCATTTTAAGCACCAAGGTGATTGAAACAAGGAGAATTCATTCAGTTAGTTGTCATGCAGTCAGAGTGCTCTGTATCACAGAGGATGCTGACGCTACACAGACCTAACTAACTGACAGGGCCATGGCCCGGCCTGCTGTGTCCCAACAGGGTGAAGGAGGGGAGGTGTGCAGGAAGGAGAACCTCGAGGAGGACAAGGTGGAGTACAGAATCATGTCCTTGCTTTAAACCAGTATCCATTTCTGCTAAATTCCCCAAAAATAACCTCTGGAATGTTGTGCACGAGGCATAAATATCCCTGAGTGACAGCCGAATCCCTGCTCGTCTTCATTGAGGAGGATTTTCAGGAACATATTGAATGGCTCTGGCTCCACAAGCTGAGAATCTGAGGGGGATTTCACACCCCACCCCTCCCCTCTTATCATTGTCGTCTTTGAGGAGCAGGGGGGGGGGGCAGAGGGGGGTGCGGCGAGGTGCCAGGGACTCCCCTCTCGCCAGACACAGCGAATGGGTACAAACGCTTGGCACAGCGAGACAACAAATTTGCCAACAGCCACTCTGGCAATCGACTCGCAAGGTTCAGTGAGAGGTGAATCATCACTCACTAACAGTAAACACAGGAACACACTGCATGCTGTACAGTACACACTGCCGCAAGCTGCAACTGCAAATATCAGCTGGAAATTACAAACCAAAATAATGACATTTATGTTGGGTACTAGCTATTGAAAATATTTATGTGTTATGGTGAGCAGAAGCTGCAGCTGCTGGAACCAAGTGGTTACAAGTAAGTTGAAGCGACAAATCACCCCAAAATCAAAATACATATGTTTCCTCTTACCTGTAGTTCTATTTATCCATCTAGATAGTTTTGGTGTGAGTTGTTCAGTGTTGGAGATATCAGCTGTAGAGATGTCTGCCTTCTCTCCAATATAATGGAACTAGATGGCACTTTGCTTGTGGTGCTCAAAGAAAAACAAACAAACCCTGGTGTCAGTTTGGTACTTGTATCAGCAGATGTTGAGTTGAGGAAGCAGAATTGGTCTCAGGAGAGAAAAAGTGAGATTGGTACATCCCCAATAAATGGCTCCAGTTACTAAAAGTCGTCATAAATGGAATATTTAATGATGTTTTTCATTTGTCACCGATTTGTATTCATTTACATACAGCAAAACGTCTTTTTGTGTCACTGCTCTGATGAGGTCTGTGAAGCAGGATAGACGTGCTAGTTTCCCCTCTGCTAATACACAGTGCTCAGAAAAACAAAATTAAGATGAGACAGAGTGCAGTATGATGGCACTTAAAACACACGGTATTTAATCTGCTCTAATAGAACATGCAGGTGTAGAGTTTCTGGGAAACAGCATTGCATACATATTTTTGTAGTGTTAAAAATGTCATGTGCAGTATTTATGTTCTCTTTCATGTAGATTACAACTTTATTTTTAGCCACCTTGAGGCGAGGCACTAATTTCATTTGGTCCACCGCTTTGGTCCAAATTGAAATATCTCAACAACTATTGGATGGATTGCAGAACAACCTTTGCACAGACGTCCGTGGTTCGTAGAGGACAAAGCCTGCTAACTTTGGTGGCACCCCGACTTCTCATCTAGCACCAGGGGGGGTGCAAACAATCAGAAAACTCACGGTTAGGATCGTATCACAGTTTTTGAGTCACGGATCAGATCATTTTTCAGATCAGCAAAAAAGAAAAAAGGGTTAGGGATAAATTTCATTTAAAAAGTGCTACTTTGTGATCTGTCTGTAGTCACCACCATAGATGTATTATAAGTATGCTAATTATTATTCTTTTTTTTTAATCTACCATTTTATGAAATAAGTATTGTCATATAAGCTCTTTTTATACATCTGCGGTCACCACTCTGTAGTCTCACTCAATGTCCCGCCCACAGCTGTATCTGATTGGTTATACGTCACGAGTAATAGCCTATCGACACTGAAGGCTGCTGTGCCGGATGGGCAAAGAGAGTACAAACGCACAAACAACTTTGGAAAAAAATAATACCAGCAAATTGTTCAAAGATGTGTTATACCCATGTTTCGGGTCTCTGCAAGTTGATTTTCAAAGCCCACTAAGACAAACAACTTTACATGTGTGATTATGAATATACTGTATGTTAGAATGATATAGATATTCGTGCTATAGGATTCAGTCAGACCTATCCTTGACCCCGTGGCTGTCTTTGATCTTCAGAGGGCTGCAGGATCAAACTCGGATGAACTGAGTCAGACTCACCATAATGAGTGACTTGACTCAGCCCTCAGCAGGAATAAGAACTTGAGCGTAAGCAGCATGAGTGTGTTCATCTGTTGTTGACTAGACTTACTAAAGTGTAGTTCATTAACGCAGCCTACTTTCTGCATATTAACATGCAGCTTATTCTCACTGCTGAGGGGGGAGTATATTTGAACAGAATTTTCCAGCATGCTTTAATTACCTTGAGAAAGGCCCAAAATAGAAAGAAAGAAATAAACTAAAGAAAGAAATAAGGGGAAAGGACATAAAAAGAAGCAAGGAATGATGCAGAGGCGAACAGAAGAGGGAGGGAGAGGTGGGGTGAGAAGGAAAATGGGGGTCTGTTTCTACTCTTGCTACAGTCATCATTAACACGACTGCTCAACCATTATGTCAAATATAAATCCACATTTAAGAAAGTCTGACAGCAACTCTGCTGCTGTGGAAAAAGAACCACCACCTGTAGTCTCCCATGTGGAAACAGAAACGACTGCAGCTAAAAGTGAAACCACCTTACAGATATACTGTATGCCAGCTTTTGTGTTTAATTCTGCAGCACTGAACACGGCCTAATGTACCAAGTGAGCTGACATGATCAGCCACACTTTCTCGAGTCATGCTCGCACTCATCACATCTTTATGCTAGCGGAGCACAAAGTTGCCCTGGGCAATGAAAGAAAAAAAGTTTTAGTATATAAATTAAAACAAAATAAGTCTTTAAACAATCAAGCATCCTTCTTTACATACTCAAACTTTACTACATACTCACAATACTCACATGCATATATATATATATATATATTTATATTTTATTTATTTATATATATATATATATTTTTTTTGGCCTTGCTTCCTGAAAGGCCAGCTCCAACCCCAGACAAAACACTACACCCCCTCCAGTCCTTCATTTCTTTGAACCCAGACATGTCTGGTGACATTATATGTATATTTTTTAGGGGCTTTGTGAGGTCCAAAAATGCAGTTTGTTCTGCCTGAGGGCAACACCATGCCATAGAGGGTTAACCACTAACCAACTAATAACCCGTCCCAGTTAGTGGCAGGAACATTTATTTAGTTGGGCTTGATCAAATCATTAGACAATGAATTACAAAATTATTTTTTCTTTCTTTTAAATCCATATTTGCCACAGCTGAGCACCCCTTTTCAGCTCAAAATGATTCCAAATGATTTGAGGAGCATGGGGCGAGGAGGACGAGTGGACCGTTCATATCAGGCCTTGAGAATAATTTGAGTTTATTGTTGGTCAATTTCAGGGGGTTTTGTATGAGTTTTGCGCTGATTTCAGATTTTCAGAATTTTAACAAGGCTATACTATGAATATACTACTATACTATATGTGCGTATTTATAACTGTATACTGTGGAAAGCATAGTTTACAAAGTGGCCCACAATAGAAAAATAAATTAAATTGGAAAAAGGGCCTGGGGTTGCAGTTTACGCTTGGACCCAGCATGACATGGCGCCAGTGCACTTCTGATAATATACAAGTAATGTCCATCCATCCATCCATTATCTATCACCGCCCATCCTATGCAGGGTCGTGGGGGGCTGGAGCCTATCCCAGCTGACACCCTGGACAGATCGCCAGTTCATCACAGGGCTCACATATAGAGACAAACAACCACACACGCTCACATTCACACCTACGGGCAATTTAGAGTCACCAATGAACCTAACTTGCATGTCTTTGGACTGTATTATTACTTATTGTATAACTAAAATAGAATTCAACATGACATATATTATTGACTTCAGAAACAGTCAAACGGTATTGTGCATTATGTGACCTGCCCTGAATTGGGAAACCCCACTCATTCAGAGCCGTCAGGTGTAAAACCAACACCATGTGTAAATGCTGTTTGACCTTTTTGCTCAGACGAGCAGGGCCTAACAAAGAATACGAGTGATTTACCACAGCGGCAAGCCTGCGACGGACACATTACAGTGCACGAATATGCCAGTTATTAGGTAACCCAGAGGATTATTCAGATGAGAATGAGAGTCATTTGCATTGCAAATTAAAACAGTATTTAAAGCAGAGTAACATGCCCTTCAAATAACTTCTGCTGCAGAAAAATCCCAGTTCTCCTCCCTGTTGAAATAGTTATAAGGAGGGAAGTGCAGAACATGAAAGAGTCAGCGATCCACACTGAACATCACCATCACACTGAATTATTGTCAGCTCTGCCTCCTCTCTTAGATACGGCAGACTGTGTCATAATCATTTCATGGACAGTTTTGTAAGGGAATTCAACATGTGATTAATTCATTAAAGTCACTCTCTGTTCCTCCCGTAGGTTAAATTGCTTGAAGAATCAATGAGCCCTGGTGCCAGACTGCATGGTGTTGAAACTGTACAGGAAAGTGGCATGGAGATGCACAGTCATGCAGTGTGCCAGTTTGGTGTTTGTGTGTGAGAAATGGTTATGGAGAACCATGACTTCTTTTTACAACATTTTTCCTTTGTTGACTGAACAGTTACAAAAATGCCCAAATGTTGTCATGGATAAATATTAAAGAATAAGGCTGTTTGTTTTTTTGTTTGTCTGTTTTTTTAAATGCTGCCCTCTATTGGCCAGGGGCGGCTGGCCAATAGAGGGCGATAGGGCGCCGCCCTCCTTGAGCCACAAAAGAAAAAAAGATGATGATAAT
>JBBPCS010000249.1:0-10876 GCA_037974645.1 Hollardia meadi
AGTGTAGACTTTCAGCTTTAATTCAAGGGGTTGAACAGAAATATCACATTAACCTTTTAGGAATTACAGCTGTTTTTGTGGATAGTCCCCCATTTTCAGAGGCTCAAAAGTAATTGGACAAACTATCATAATAATAAATATATGGATTGTTTTTAATATTTGGATGAAAATCATTTGCAGTCAATGACTACCTGATGTCTGGAACCCATGGATATCACCAAATGCTGAGTTTCCTCCCTTGAGATGCTTTGCCAGTTCTCTTGCCTTCAGTTGCTGCTTGTTTGTAAGTCTTTCTGTCTTCAGTGTTGTCTCCAGTAACTGAAAAACATGCTCTATTGGGTTGAGATCAGGTGGTGATCAGAATACTTGGCCTCTGAAGAATATCCTATTTCTTTGCCTTGAAACGATCTTGGGTTGCTTTCGCAGTGTTTTGGGTCATTATCCATCTGCACTGTGAAGCGCCGTCCTAACAGTTTTGAAGCATTTGTCTGAATCTGAGCAGAAAGTATAGCCCTATACACCTCAGAATTCATCCTGCTACTTCCATCAGCAGTCACATCATCAATAAACACCAGTGACCCAGTTCCTCTGGCAGCCATACATGCCCATGCCATAACACTGCCTCCACCATGTTTGACAGAAGATGTGGTGATGATACACCTACCTCCTCGAGAGTGTTCTTGACTTGGCTGGATGTTGTGAAGGGGTTTTTCTTCACCAAGGAAAGAATTCTGCGATCATCCACTTTAGTGGTCTTCAGTGGTCTTCCAGGCATTTTGGTGTTGCTGAGCTTGCCAGTGGATTCCTTCTTTTTAAGAATGTACCAATTGTTGTTTTGGACACTCCAAATGTTTTTCCTATCTCTCTGATAGGTTTATTTTGATTTTTAAGCCTAATGATGGCCTCCTTCACTTGCATCGACACCTTGTTGGACCTTATATTGAGAGTTCCCCTGAACAGCTACCAAATGCAGGTTCAACACTTGGAATCAACTTCAGACCTTTTATCTGCTTAATTTGTCATGGAACAACAAGGAAATAGGCCAAACCTGGCCATGAAACTGCTTGTCAGTCAATTGTCCAATTACTTTTGAGCCTCTGAAAATGGGGGACTATGTGTAAAAACAGCTGTAATTCCTAAAAGGTTAATGCAATACTTTTGTGTAACCCCTTGAATTAAAGCTGAAAGTCTACATTTCTATCACATCCTGATTGCTTAATTTCAAATCTATTGTGGTGGTGTACAGAGGCAAAATTACAAAAATTGTGTCACTGTCCAAATACTTATAAGTATTCATCAATACTTACCAATAAGTATTGTGTCTCCATTTACAACAGAAAATAAAAATTCACAACAAACATTTAATTTAAAATATCTTTTATCTCTTGTGCAAAACTTCAGAGCTCTACACTGTATATTTGTGTGATTGAAGGCATATGAACTACTGCTCCTTCCGCACACAATCCCTCTTAGATTTAAGAGAAAGCAGTTCTGAGAACACATTTATCAGATTATGTGAAGCCATGTGCAGCTGGCTGTGAAACAGAGGCCAATTAACATGTACAAATTGAATTGAGAAATGACGGGAGAGAGGGGAACACAGTTTGTCCAGAGGAAAAGAGGAAGTAAGGTGAGAGTACAATGGTGCTGTTGTAGGATGAGTGCGCATGCAGCAGTGCACAGTCAGAGGGCCGGCCGCAGGTTTGGCAGCCCTGCGGGACTTTCAAGAGAAATTAGGATTAGGAGGTGGACTTGTAGCTCTCAGCAGTGCAGCCTTGTGATTCCCATTAGCTGTGTCGGAGCTAATTTGTGAGCTGGCATGCAGGGTGGGGACAGCATGGTCACAGTGCTTCTGAAGAAAGCAGGCTACTGCTTACCAAGGACATTATCACAACACAGTACTAACAACAACAACAACAACAATAATAATTAGCAGAGTCTGCTGAACAACTTTGACTGCATGTCTCAGCCTGGAGGACACCGCCTTGTATTCTTTCACATCTCTGACACAAGTCCTCAGCCACAAGCAGCAGCATGTATGAATGGGTCCCTTAATCCATGCTTTCTGTTTTGTAACATTGATAGTTACTATGAAACTTGTGTTGCCAGTTGATGTCACTCAGCACATTCTGCAGTGTCGACACACCAAGCACACAGTATAAAAAATGAGCATGCCTGCCACAGGCATGCAGATAGAATGAAAAACATAAGTAGTTGCATTGTAACACAGGGCAAGGTGCCATGCTCTGGTAGAAGGAAAAACTATCACAGAGCTTCATCAGAAAAAGCCCACCCACAGTAATGAAGACCTTTACAGGTTTCAGCGGTTGCTACTAGACCTAGAAAATCTCAGTCTCATTAACTCATCCCCCCTCCCAAAATGTCACCATCCTACATTCCACTTCACTGCTGCTGCAGCCACACACAGCCTGTGCTTCATGTTGCAGAGCTGTAATTCATGCTAATTCAGCACCCTGGCCTTGCATCCCAGTTTATTTTTGCATCAGGAGTGTTAACATTTATTTGCTCTTTGGGCCCTGCTCGCAGCACCTACTTTTAGCATGATGCGAAGGCACTGCTGAGGAGAGACAGAGCGATGGCCACAGGATGTCTGAAAATACATGAGGCTCGCCGCATACTGGGCAGTCTGAACACACAGGAAAGGACAGTCTCACTCACAGTTTCAGGTACTGACACAAAGACATTCTCATTTTTTTCAACACTTTAGCTGGAAAAACATGTTTTGACCATATTTTCATTGAACAAAATAAGACAAACTCATCAACTCATCATGTATCAGTGTAACACAGGGAACCTATCCTAATTGTAGAAACAGTTCCATGGCAACTCAATACATGCCAATTTTAATACTCAATGTTTCAGACACATTTTTGTTTGGTTTTGATAACTTAGCATTGATGTTTGATAGCTTTGTGATATACTATTCCTACATAGGACATCCTGTGAAAACTGCACATCCCATTTTTCATTCGGTCATTAAGAGTTTATACTGAGAATATACACCGATCAGCCACAACATTAAAACCACTGACAGATGAAGCGAATGACATTGATCATGGCTACAGTACAATGTTCTAGTGGAAAGCCCTGGGTCCTGGTATTCATGTGGATGTTCTGTGACCCATAAAACCCACACAAACACTATTTCAGACAAAGTAAACCCCCTCATGCCAATAACACTCCATGGATCATAATTTTTTTAGGCATGTGTCATGGAGGCTCAATCAGATTTGGATCTGGGGCATTTTGAGGCCAGGTGGACACCTTAAGCTCTTTGTTACGTTCCTCGGGCTGTTCCTGAGCAGTTCTTGTGGTGTGGCAGCACGCATTGTCCTGCTGGCGGACCAATGTCATCGGGGGTGTGCCGGTGCCATGGGGGGTGTGCTTGATATGCGAGGGTGTTTGGGCAGATGGTATGTGTGTTGACATCCACATGAATGCCAGGATCCAGGGTTTCCCAGCAGAATATTGCACTGTAGCGAGATGGTCAATGTCATTCATTTCAACTGTCAGTGGTTTTAATATTGTGGCTGATCGGTGTGCGTATCACTGACACCAAACCCGTTCACCTAAAAAAAGCTTACTCCATCTAACAATTTGAAGAAACTTCAATGCAACCATATTTAATGTCAAAGTGGTTGCTCAAGAAATTTGCCTCAATGAGATAAAATCTATCTATGTAAGTCCATTAGAAGTTCAATAAAACAGCATCTGATGACATAGAAAGTACACAGACAAGTAGTAACTAACAATCTGAACAGAAAAACAAATAAAGATGAGTGGAGAAGCTTTAATATAGAGTAGCAAGCAACTTGGAAGAACATAGATTAAGATAATACAATCCAATGGTCAAAACATAACCTATAGTACTGCAAGTGTTAATGTATCCAAAGGACTCATGCGATACTATGTTGGGGAACAATGATAAAAGAAACAATACGCTGGTAATCTACAGTGGAGAAACAAAAATACTTCAAGAACCTGTGGCTTCTCACATGTCAAAACTCTATTGAGGTAGAGAGAGTGTGTGACAGGGCCGGGGGAGGACGTTGGGTTGAGAAACAGTTGCACTGATAAGAACATGTTGAGGCATCGCTCATGAGTGTGGGTGGCTGACTTCCTGTGTATTGGTCTAGCATGAGCAAGCCTGACTGATCCAGAAATACAGGTCTTCTGAGAGCTGAATACCAGAAAAAAATAAAAATAAATTTAGGAAGAAGAAAAAAAAAACTGTGAGACATCACTGTCACTCTCCTCCACAGCATGCCATCATGCTTCCTAACACAGGCTTTCTTATACTTTTAACACTATGACTTCAGTTTTAGGTCCCCAAGTTCTCATGCAGCGATAATCTATCAATATGCATCGTGAATCTCATTATACAGTTTTTTGTAATTCTGTTTTCAAAAGAATACAGGGAGCTCCACATAGATGATGACAAATTATAGAACTACAATGTATACAAGCTTTTTGGGGGTATGAAAGCTGATGGAATCCACATTGGGCCCATTCCAAATTAAAACATCATCTTAAAAACTCAGCTTTGACTGTAATGAAATCCTTACAATGAACAGCATCAAACATTTAAAAAATTTTGTTTTCCTAGTTTTTCATAAACAAGCTGTTTTTGATTAACCAGACAATGCATTATGGGTTTGGTTTTGTAATATGTCAGCAGAGATGCGAGGCTGCCAGATGGCGACCATTGCAAGTGGTCTACAATTACAAAAAATGAAAGACAAAGAAAAGTGTGTAATATTTAAAGTGCCGAGTGCGTCTAGAAAGATACTTAGAGCAAGCTGCAGTGACAGCTGATGTACCAGTGAATAAATTATGCATTACAGACTGCACAGACTATATATGACAACTAATTTCTAAAAGGCAGGCAGACATCACTCCTTCAAGGTTTTCAATTAAAAACGGAAAATGATCAAATGTGAAAATAACTTGACTAGTCAAATTAGAGGGAGAGAACACTTAGAAGCAGTTTTGGTCTTATGAGGGTGGCAGGCTATGATACTGAGCAGATGATTCAGCAGGTGTTGCAATGACAGTCAAAGAATAACACATTGTTCACTCTGTCCAGGGTTTGCTGCTTCTCTCCGGATATCTCTGGTCCAGTGCATGCTGGGATAGGCCCTGTCGCTCTATGAGGCTTTTACCGCGCTATGGTGACAGAACCAAAAGAAACATTCTGTGGTTCTATATATAGAACTCATTTGGTCGAACTGCTGCTCTTGTGTTTTAGAGGAGAATGTTTCTTCCACAACAACTCTCCATCATTACAGTGGCATTGAAGCGGGAAAGGGCTACCATGGCAAAAAATAACACTCGACTAGCCTCGTTGCTGAAGCTGTCCCTCAAAATCATTTAAATGAACACGTTCCAAAGAGGAACATAGAACTATTAGCTGCGTAAAATTATTATTAGCTCTTTATGGAACTAAATAGCTGATTTTGCACCTCATTTCAGTGTGAAACTGTGAGATACACATGGTACACCACCTGTCATGCCCTGGATTTGCAGTAGAAGCACAGAGGTCTCTTGGTGTCTTGTGATACAAAGCAATCAGGCCAAATTAAACAACAAATCTAACCAGGCAGCATGTAGGGTTAATTACTGTCTACATGCTGATAGAGACTAGAGATCAAGATTTAGTGCAAAAATCTGGAGAGTCCATTTGCATTGTGCATGTGTGCATTTCTTCGATGACATTTCATATGTTGTCTAGAACCAGCTTCATAAATCAATAAGAAAAATAACATAAAATGACAAAAAAGGAGAACATATAACTGGTCTGTAAATATGTAATGCCACTGTCAGCTGGAATGACCAAAATAAATATTCTGCATTGTGTTAACTCTCAATAAAAATGAGAAATAATGAGATCAAGTCATGGTATGATGGGTGAAAGACTAACACACAGAGAAGCATGTTCAGCATTAGCATCGCTCGTCTCTGCCTGATGATATGTTGTGATTACTGTGGCGATATTTGAATGGAACTGGCCATTGAAATTGTGCATTTTGGTTTGAAGGTTTTTGTATTTATGTGAATTCTTGAGCACATTTAGATTAAAACTAATTTTGTACTCTACTAACAACAAACAATTCATCTAACCATTTGGCAGTATCGGCGGCCCACAAGAAGGCGCTCTGAGGCCGGCTGAGATTGGTTGCTGTAACCTTTGTCAGCACTTTAACCCGACAAGTTAGCATATGTGGTTTTATTACATTCCTTTTTTGTCTAACCTGATGGACAGGAACCTTTCACACAGTTTTAAATAAGAGTCTGAACATTGGAAAAGAATCTGACATCTGATGTCAGATTCAGACTGCTTCTTATAACTAATTTGATGCAGAGGATGACTGTGAATGTGTCGTCTATTAAACGCCTGTGCTGCTTTGACTTTGTACGGCATAAAGTAGAGTCCCAAGACAATGAGAGGAATTAACAAATAGCATTGCTCTCGTTGCTTTGAATTGGCGGCTCGCCAACCCAAATATCATGATTTGACGACCTCAGAATGAGACTCAACAATCAACTATCTTTGTGTCCTACTGCACATTTGAATGAAGTGCAACCAACACATCCTGCACAGTATGCCTTTAAACCTCTGCATTACTGTGTAATTTGCATTCGTTTCAAAGGGCTCTGATTTATGTGAACACAGGTCACATGAGCAACAGGTCTATGGCACAGCCATGCCTAGACATGTCAGAGAACAGGGTTAGTACACACAGAAACACACTCTCCACTGATGTCGAGGCTGTGGCATTTCTTTCATAGCCCGGTCCCAACATGGGGTCACTGTGGTGGGTTTGTTTGGTTAGTCGTGTTGTCTTAATAACTTCTGACTTTTATAACAATGACTACTCTCACACAAGTCTCAAAAATTACTGAATGCCACAGACTCCAGCAGGCATGGTGCATTAATGAATGACAGCTATGAAGTACAGTTAAACAAACTTTACCCTGAGCACATGCTAGTTTAGGTTAATTCCACAGTTGACTGATATATGCAGATAGATTTGAAATTTGTGTTTGCAAGTTCATGTCTCAGCTGTGAGTATTGTGTGCTTTCTGTGATTTATGTGTAAGCAATCAAGCCACTTGGAAAATAACACACCCATGTGTGCCGCCAACTAAACAAAACAAAAACTTTTAGTGTAAACATCACACAACGGTGCAGGCAGAACACAGCGTGCCAGCCAATGGAAATGCTATTCTGTAAACTGAGCCAGGTCAAAGGCCAGCCCACAGGTCAGGGCCAACAAACACACAGAAACAAGGGTCGCTGTGACCTTATGATGTCCAACAACTGGTCATAATTCAGTGACACAAAGATTCGACCAAATAGTCTGTGTTCTCTTATTTCACTTAAAAAGACACACATTTATCCAAAACCCAATGAGGCCCTTTAAGCTGCAACGTATGATTGCTGCAGTCAAAATGGCATACAAAGAGGCTGCCCTGCTTTGGATGTTTGCAGGCAAATGTGTGGTAGGCCCAATTCTGACTGCAGCTTTAAAGAAAATCTGATTAGTGCACTACAGTCAGAGGAGAATCCTCTGGAACTTCCCTATTGTCCTTCACTGGCTGATGTACCCTTACTGAACACAAAAAATATAATGACACAAGCACATCATGTTAACCCACATACACATACACTGTGTCTACCTACCAAGTGACTGGAGTAGCTCCATCTGGTACAAAGCAGCTCTTCTCTATGCTTGAGAGTAAGGGTCTTTTTCTACATGGTCCATGACAACTACATTTAATACAAAAAAACCTTAATGCAAAGCAAAAAAAAAAAAACAGGACCTGCACAATGTCCCTTCAAGTTCACCAGGGGTCCCCGAGGGGCGTCTCCAATGTGGCAGGAAGAATTTAATTCTACCATAAATACAAATTTATGGCAGAGGCATTCTCATTTAGTGCAGCGCCTGCTAAAGACAGTTTGGCTTTGGTCAGACTGCAGAAAGGTCAGATTTGTTTCTCTTTGTGGTGCAAGTGGTGATTAGATTGGATTTGTGTGTCCAGACCGCACCAACCTATCTGCATGAGTTGCTGTGGTAACCACATAGAAAACTATGAACGTAGTTTTCCAATGTGGAGGCATGTTTGCAGTGGGTTTGCTGTGGCGTCAGGAGAAACACGGGCGTTGTATCAGTCCGTCGTTGTGCAGAGGGAGCGATTCACCAGTTGGATCTACGCTCCAACCGTCGCCCATGGTCATGAGCTCTGGCTAGTGAACAAAAGAATGAGAACTCTGATACATGTGGCTATAATGAGTTTCCTCTACAAAGTGGTGGCTCCACCAAATAGGCTGAAGAGCTCTGACATCCGGAGAGTGCAGCCACTACTCCTTCACAGTGGGTGAAAGGAGTCGGTTGAGGTGGTTTGTGCATCTGATCAGGATGCCTCCAGGGTGCCTTCTTTCGGAAGTGTTCTGGGCAAGTCCAACTAGGAGGATGTTGCTGGGGAGGGGGGCATCTGAGGGTTGAGGGTTTGAGGGTTTTTAAGTACCTTAATTGGCTCCATGAGCTGTGTGTCACAGACACTGCTGCTGCACTTGCCAAGTGTGCTGATTAACTACAATAACTAACTTTCAGTTGGTTTTAGGACACCAACATGCACCTGTGCCTTTCACCACACACAGTTTGTGTACTGCATCTCCGCCTCACAGTTTGTAAAGCTCTGGTGTAGACAGTTTACAACTCAGCACTTTTTTTATATTAGGGTGTTCATGTCTTAAATCAATTTGTCCTAAAATGTGTGCGTCAATGACATACAAAAGCAGGATATGAAAACAAAATGAAACCATCTTACCTCATAGGACCAGACACACTGGACCCCGGCGAACCTTCTGACACACCGGCCCACCTCCACGTCCTCATGGGTGGTGTACATCTCTTGCAGACACTCTCGGATGTGGGGCACCATCCTCTTGAGGACCTCGCGGCTCATGATGACCCCTGGCCCCCCCATGCAGAAGTTCTCCCCAGGCTCCAGGGCCAGTTTGCCCAGCTCGTCCCGGGCCCCCATGCCTGTTTGTCCCAGGAAGATAGCCTCGCTGCTGTTGAGACTGCGCAGGAAGCTCTCCAGCTTCTCACTCTTGATGTAGACGTCGTCATCAGCCCTCATAAACCACTCGTACTTGTCCAGGTAATGGTCATGCATGTACTTGAGCATCATGAAGGACTTCTTCTGAGGTGGGTATGAGTCGTCCACATTCCTCAGAGCCACTATAGGAATGGGTATGGAGGTGTCAGAGCCCTCACTGGAGAAGAACTCCACATGACCCGGAATTGTCTGTGCCCACGTCCTGTAAACACACACGCACACAGGATTATCTGTAACAACCTGCAATAACAGGGTAGAAATGCCAATAGTAATAGCCCAACTCAAACAGACGCAGACATGGGAGGCTCACGTTGTTCTGTACACACTACAGTGTCTATGAATGCAGATGTGGTCCACACACACACAAGTGCAGTTGCTGCTTTTGGATGCATATAGGATATGCAGGCACAAATTTGGACACTGACATGAGCAGCTGATGAAATTTACTTTATGCAGACCCTTTCTGGCAGTGGAAAGTACAAATTCACCTTAACAAATCTACTCAGTATGAAGGTTTGTTGTAAGGTGAATGTATACTGCAGGTAATGTTCCAAACTTTATTAAAATTAACATGCGATTATCAATTATGCTTCAACATTTTAACAGAAATCATTTCGACGTCATTGGGTAGACAACAAAGTGTGCTTGTTTCTTACCCGTGTGCAGCACTTAGTGGAGACTACTATATACACCCAAAGCCAACTTATAGGGATATTATAATTATATTGCAATTAGGGATGCACAATATGGATTTTTTTCAGCCGATACAGATAACTGATAATTACTTGCTTCTCATTGCAGATACCGATGAGATAACCGATAATTTCACATTTTTGTATTTTAAAAAGAATTTCATATAACCTGCAGTTTATTTACACCTGAGGGTAATAAAGGCTCAGATGCAGTGAGGGGTAATAAAGGCTCAGATGCAGTGAGCAAAGATGGATGATTTAATATTCCACAGCTCTGATGGAACCAAATCTAGATGACATCACTATAACAACAAAAACAAAGAACAGTCCTGACTCTTCAAATGTTCATTTATTTTTTCTAGTAAAGGTCATCAATAAACTTAACAAATGTACTTTGTTTTTGTAGAGCATTTTGGCTAAGAAATCAAATCAAATGCTTTCACATAATCTATCAAGTCAGATATTAGTATAGCTGATATTTATCGGCTAATATCGATAAAGACTGATATAGCTGGATAGGCCAATATCGGCCGATAATTTATCGGTCCCGATAATCATCGTGCATCCCTAATTGCAATAATATTGTAGGGATGACTGTTGGTGCTTTCAAAAAATATTAGGACAATGAGATTTTTAATAATAATGTGGATATGACTAAGTGTGTAAAGGCAAATATAAGAACAGCCAGAATGGTCTGGTAAGTTCAGAAAACAACATCACGTTACTGTAACGCACAATATAACGATCAAAGACAATATTTAATCTTGTCAATCTAATATCAATATATTGCCCAGCCCTGTAGAAATGCCCTAGCTTGTATAGTAGTATATGGTATCAGCTTATTCAAACACAACACACAAGAGGAATCTATAGTTGTAACTAAAAAGCAGTGTACATGCTTAATAGCGATGCACGATGATATCGGCACAACATCGGTATCGGCCGATAAAAGCTTAAAAGGTTAATTATTGGCATCTGCAGATATAAAAAAAATTCTGCCGATGTGCCTGGCCAATAAGGTGATGTGTTAATTATGC
>JBBPCS010000250.1:0-20396 GCA_037974645.1 Hollardia meadi
GATTATTACATTTTCTCATTCATTTATCAGAAATTGGTCACGGGTCCGGATAGAACCGTAACTTGGTCCGTGCCTGGGCCGCGGTCCGCCATTTGGTGATGCCTGTTTTAAGGTATCATGGGTATTACCGAAACTTCTCCAGTCAAACAATTCCTGCATTTGATTACTTTTTGTATCCAGATCTAGAAAAAAGTGACTATTTCTAGGTTTTTTTCTCGCAGCTAATCAACGCACCCATTCATCAATTTCATGCTACATGTGATTGGCCCACTACCGCAGCAGCTACAGCCCAATACAGTCTGTGGTGTGGTGACGGTGTATTTGATGAATTTGGCAGTTCAATGGTGGCATTTTACATAAATGAATGTTTCCATTGACATGATGGGTATCCAATGAAGTAGTGGCATCAGTATCACTTTAAGGGTACTGGTCTCGTTATTTTGTAAACAATACCCAGTCCTAGCTATGTAGAAGTTTTCAAAGTGCTTAGAGAGTGTGTTCGAGTCTGAACACTCACAACACAAAAATATAAAAATATCCCAAATAAATAAAAACGTAAATAAACCACACAACCAAAACAATGAATAAAATGGACTCTCTGGCTCTTACCAGGCAATCCTTTTTCCTTTTCCCTGGAATATTCACACCCTCTTCTATCCATTTATATTTAGATATTTGCCCTGTATTTGTAAATTTGTGTACTGATAGACAAAAAACTCAACGATTTGACTTTTAAAAAAGAAAAGAAAAGATTTTGTTGTAATGTGAACGTGGTCAGCGTTAACTACAGTTGACATAACTCTCTGCACCGCCTCTTGTCTCAGCTCCTGAACCGAGTCTTCAACATCATGAGGGAGAAGAACCCGGACATGGTGGCTGGAGAGAAGAGGAAGTTTGTGATGAAGCCCCCCCAGGTGGTCCGAGTGGGAACCAAGAAAACCTCCTTCGTCAACTTCACAGACATCTGCAAACTGTGAGCTTCTTATACACTGACCTCTCACACGCCTATTGTTAATCCCATTCACTTTGTGTGTCATCTACAAACTGACTGTTCGTTTAACTCGTCACAGGTTGCATCGTCAGCCTAAACATCTCCTCGCTTTCCTCTTGGCTGAGTTGGGAACAAGGTGTGTTTCTGTATATACTATGATGAATTTCATGAATGTGCAGCAATTGGATATTGTGTGATTTTTCAGCACTAGTTGTCAAGTGAAACATTTATATGTGAGCTGTTATGAAGGTTTAATTTGTGTTTTTGCTTTGTTCCTTTTTTACTGTTAACAGTGGTTCTATAGACGGAAATAACCAGCTTGTCATCAAAGGAAGATTTCAACAGAAACAGATAGAAAATGTGTTGAGAAGATATATCAGTAAGTAGTGATTAAACCATTAAACTATTATTTAAACTGCAAACTCTGTCAAATACACCTCGCTCGACTTCACCACACCACAGACTGTATTGGCTCTAGCTGCTGCGGTAATGGGCCAATCACATGTCGTATTAAATCGAAGAGTGCTTCCGGTGATTGACTGCGAACAAAATATACAAATAGTCATTTGTTCCTAGATCTGGCTTCAAAAAAAGGATAAAATACAGGTGATGTTTGACTGGACCAATACTAGAGAAAAAATAATCACAAGTCCGTCATTGGAGTTTGGCGCTAACGCCTTGTTTCCACATAGCCCTGTGTACATATGAGAGAGTCAACCAGAGGTCCATTCATTCCTCTGTGATCTCCGATGTGTTTTTGATCTTCCTGTGTGTACCGCAGTGCTAATAACCGTCTTCTCACCCCTGCAGAGGAATATGTGACGTGTCACACTTGCCGCTCCCCAGAGACCATCCTGCAGAAGGACACTCGCCTCTATTTCTTGCAGTGTGAAACGTGCCACTCCCGCTGCTCTGTCGCCAGCATCAAGACCGGCTTCCAGGCTGTGACGGGCAAGAGGGCGCAGCTCCGTGCCAAAGCCAACTAAAGACCACAGAAACTGGGCTCTCCCTCCTCTCTCGGCCTCCCGTTTCCCCCCTCTGAAGGGCCGGAGCTGGGGTTGGACGCCCCCTTGATTCGCTAAAAGGACTCTCTGAATCGAACTGCGGGAGGGTTTGGCTGTTGTTTAGTTGTGTCATGGCCCAACCAAGCAAGGGAGTGAGAGAGTAAAGCTGACAGATGGGGTTCAGGCACTGTAAGCAGATGATGTGTACCACACATTGTTGGATGCATTTGATTTGTTGTCTGGCTGATAAACCCTCCACCTCCTAGGTTTTTTTTCATTTGCTGTGATTCTTGATTCCTGCTTGAATCCTTCCTGATTCGTTTTCCTTTCACTTGCACCCAACAAGATTTTTTTCTTCAGATGAGAAGTACATTTCTCTACACAACCAGCCATGTTGCTCATGTGGTCACCGCTTTATTCTTGATTTAACTAAAGGATTCCTCTATCTGGTCTGGCCATAAATCACAAAACTGCCAGTCCAGAATTATTTTGCCCTGGCTACTGAAATGATATTAATCAAATTTACAGGGCTGGAGTACATGAAGGAAGATTTGTCACTGTAACTAGTCTGTGACAGGCTCCTAATACATCTCCTTTTGATCATTTTAAAGTGGGGGATGACCACAAAGTCAAGCAACTAAAGGTTGATAAAGAGAAGAGCACCTTCTCACTGAAGAGTTTAATGGAGTTAAATTGCGTGTGAGACAGACATAGAAATTATACAATGTGTTTGTGAGTGCTTTTGTGGCATTGATGAGCAATTGTGTACTTTATCATTTCTTCCTTCTGACTTCTGAAGTTGAGACCAACACGTTTTTATCAAACATTTGAGATTTGATTAGAAAGATGTGAAAATGAATAAAGAGAGCAGGTTTCTTGAGCTAATACCAGCCCACTAGCACAAACACCTTATCCCACAAATGCTTTTCCCTAAAAATTGCTCCGGAGCCGGCACCTCACATCAGTCTGCTCAAGTGCGATTGAAGAAATTTACACCACAAGCTAGTCAGAATACCGGTACTGGATGCACGATATTGGTTCTGTTATTGTTGGAGAAGAATGTGATTAAGAATGTCTCGCTCGAATATCATTTTAAAACCTGGTTTTTACAAAAATAAAATATTATACTCTCTCTCTCTCCATTACTGTTCCCTCCGTGCTTATATTCGTATTGCCCCAATTTCTTTTGTACATAAAAAAAAAACTGGTGAATCCCTGGAAACTAGGACACCTTGTAGATGTATGTGCCTCAATTTGCTCTGAGGTCATCCGTCAATTAACCAGCAGCATTTTATCTCACTTGACAGTTATTTGCTACACAATAATGCATTCATATAGTTGAGATTCATCTTGTAGGGAACCTTATACTTTTTCTACAGCTACCATAAAATGCCATTATTAATTGTTACTAACATTTTTTAGTTCAACACTGTACTAAATGTTTTTTTTAAATAGGCTGTTACATATTTAATGTACTAAGTGAATTTACATTTTAGTAATTGTGTACTTTTATTTTGTGTGACCTGTGTACTTATAATTTTAGACAAATCATACTTTTTAGACTTTATCTGACGGTTTTACTTGATAGTTTGCTGTATCAGATTGTCTATGCAAAGCGTGAAATATATTTAACCCAATAGTAAATTAAGAAGTAGACAAGTAGTTTGTCAGGTCAATTTAAACCACCTGCTTTTTGGGGAACACATATCGATCTCAATGATAATAAATTGCTTAAGCTTCATTAATAATACTTAATCTGTTTTTAGCTAATTACTTTTGGATACAGAACTCGTAAAGTCCTGTATTTTCCCCCTGTCGGTATGTGATAAAAATTGATGAGAACGTTTAATTTGAAGTACACCACCGGAAGTCTGCCACCGTTATCTTGATGTTGATTGGCTGGATTGTAGCCATCGCACACGGCTTGGTGGAAAAGAAGCAGACCTCGCGGACTGATTGCAGCGGCAACTTGGTAACGAGTCATTGTGGGGAACAGTCGAGAACAAGGTTAGGCTTAGAAATCATGCCCCGCGTTTATATTGGACGGTTGAGCTACCATGTCCGCGAAAAGGACATTCAGCGATTTTTCAGCGGTTATGGAAAGCTCATGGAAATCGACTTAAAAAATGGGTGAGTTTTTGGTGGAAATGCAGACGCGGGTTAGTAGGCTAACATTTCCTAGCTAGCATACACGTTAACCAATCATGTTCACGACGTCAGTGCTGGCACAGAAACGTTTCACATTTTCAAAGCAAATATATATTGACTTCTGCCATGAAGTCAACTTGTAAAGTTCACACTACAAGTATTTTAAAGGAATATTGCAATTGTGCGTTTTTTGTTTTCTTCCCCAACTTTCGGTCTTTCTCGTGTGGCAGATGTCGCATGGCCAACATGGCGTCTTTGTGTTTGCTATAGCGCGGAGCTAGCAGGCCCAGCTAATGCTAACTAGCTAGTTCAATGCAAATGAATGCACACCGTGCCTTGAAATTTGGTACATGCGTGCTCTTAATTGTGACTTTATTAATTTGGACTTAAACGGTGTCTTTCTTCTCCAGCTATGGATTCGTGGAGTTCGAGGATAATCGTGATGCCGACGATGCCGTGTACGAGTTGAACGGGAAGGAGCTGTGCGGAGAGCGGGTGATCGTCGAACATGCCCGTGGGCCGCGGCGAGACCGAGATGGCTACGGTGGGGGTCACGGGGGTGGTGGGCGCAGTAAGTGCAGTCTATTACAAGATGCCCTCTCTTCCCCTTCCCCTTGGGGTGAGGTGTCCATGTGGTCTGCACAGAGAGCTGTTTGTTTCACAATGGTGCTAAGTAACAGACTTGTAGTATAAGTTTGAAGTACAGGTACAACTGTCATGGTTTATGACCAGCAGTCTATTATCCCGTGTTAATGTGTTACGTTGCTACACGTTTATTATGGTTCAGAGCATGCAAACTTTCTAAGTGTCCGTGAGAGACGTAGCACCACTATACTTTGTATTTTATTCATATTTATTAGATTAATATAGTAGTATGGAGAAGTTCCTACGAACCAGGACCGATCTTACATTCTTAATCCGGAAATTCAGTTTAACATTTTGTGTGCGTCTTCGACCTGCTGAAGAGTTGTGAGTCTCAGTTTCAACCATAAAGGGTTTGTGACCTGCAGGTTGTTGCTCCTCCCCAGCGATCATGGGCCACCCTTGATTGGTCTGTAGGTCATTATCAGAAGGGAACAACAATCGGCAAGTCAGAGCCATCAAATAGCAGATCTCAAGTCTAGGCTGTAGAGTTGGCATTAGCTAGGATAGCTTGAAGGCAGGGCTTTATTTTCACGGATTGCAACGAAATCTTGGATGATAATTGTTAACTTGGTGAGTCATGTTTTGAAGGTGTGAATTTTCACATTTGTTTGCACCACAGAAGAAAGCTAATGACAAATGATCACCACAAACCTAGCTAATGTAGTTTTAGCTTAATCATTAGGACGGGATTAACATTTTAATGTGAAATGTGTATTTGTAACGTTGGTATATATATATTTATATATATTTTTATATTCAACATTAACAAAAGTCCTTGATGTTTCAATTTGAAAGAGTCCAGTTGCGGGCTGAGGCTGAGAGTCCATTGAGGCTAAAGATGACTGGCTAAGATGACTGCCTGTCCCGTTTGGCCTTGGCTTTCACCTTACAATGTGTGTGTGACCTTTGCCCCCCCTTGATCCTTGGCTGACCTAACCGGAAGCCATGATGACAGCAGCCTTTTGCCAATAGACCAGGGGCGATGGTGAGGATTGCCATTGGTTTTTATGTTGACAGCAAACATAAGTGGAGCGGCTCTAGTAAAGAACTTGCAATCAAAAATGTTGTAAGTGAGAAAACAATATTTCAGACTGTCACCTGGTCCAATATCAAATACCAAAAGATTGGTGTATGTTTCTTTACACCGTTCTTACTCAATTTGATCGAACAGTGTCCTTGACCATAACCCATGTGGATACTCCCTTTCTGTTTGTGTTACAGGGTTCAGAGGTCTTGAAAGAACATCACTGTCTATTTGTTTATTCAACTAAAGCATCACAGTGTGCTGTACTGGAGTAAGACGAGCATTGTATTGCCGGAAACGGATGCAGTGGTGTTCTTTGCAGCAGAGAACAACTTCAAAATGCTGAACAATACAAAGAGCCCATGCAGTGGCTTGTAGATCACTTATGACGCTTGTTTGAAAATGGGATCAGAGGGACTCCGTTTATTTCTCAATTTTAAATTTATACCCCCTTGGACTTATATCTGGCATACCTGCCTTGTGTTCATTAAACAACCAAGGCCAGTAGTTCTTTATGTCTTGTCTGTTATAATGGTTTCTAACTTTTTCATGTGGTTTTCTTTTTAAAGGTAGTGGTTACAGCAGCCGGAGCCGCTCTGGCAGGGATAAGTATGGACCTCCAGTCCGTACAGAGTACCGCCTCATCGTTGAAAACCTGTCCAGCCGCTGTAGTTGGCAGGATCTCAAGGTACATGTCCGAACATGAATTGTTGGTTTCGAGATTACTTGTACCACTTACCTGTTGCGACAGAATGACATTGCCACATTTTTTGTGTCCTCCAGGACTTCATGCGTCAGGCAGGAGAAGTGACTTATGCCGATGCCCACAAGGAACGCACAAATGAGGGGGTGATAGAGTTTCGGTCCCACTCTGACATGAAGCGGGCTCTGGACAAGCTGGATGGTACAGACATCAATGGGCGGAAGATTCGTCTGGTGGAGGACCGACCCCGCAGACGAAGGTCTTACTCTGGCAGCCGTTCCAGGTGAGAGCAGTTCATGCTTAATACCTGCTATTTTGTGACAAATGCACACTTAACTCTTATAACTCAGTGTTGCAAACAAACTTGTACCACTATGTCCCACAAAAACTGGATATAGGTCTGTTTTTGAATTTGTGCTGTCATCCTTAGATCTCGTAGTCGCCGCCGGTCCCGCAGCAGGAGCCGCCGAAGCTCCAGGAGTCGCTCCAGGTCCCACTCCAGGTGAGTCTTAAAAAGATTTGTATAGTATTTAGGCTACATATTGGGGCATGTGTCAGTAATCAATTTTTGTTAAATTAGCACAATGATGCAAAATATGAGGTGAAGCATTTTGTGTATTCCCTACAGGTCTCGTTCCCGCAGCAACAAGAGACGGCATCATTCCCGCTCCAGATCTGGAAGGAAGTCTGGAGAAAGCAAATCACGTTCTCGCAACCGCAGGTCCCGTTCTCAATCCCGCAAATCCAAGTCTCGCTCACGCTCTCGCAAATCCCACTCCCGTTCGGCCGACCGCAAGTCCCGCTCAAAGAGCCGTTCAAAGGTGAAGTCGGAGCGGGATTCTCGCAGTAGATCCAAGGAGATGGGTGGTGACAAGAAGTCTCGCAGTCGTTCAGCTTCCCCAATGGAGAACGGGAAGGAAGAACGTGTCACCAAATCTGCCTCTCGCTCCCCATCCCCACAGGAAGATGATCGCCGATCCAAGTCGAGGGAGAAACGTTCCGCCTCCCGCTCAAAGTCGCGTTCAAGGTCTCGCTCACGGTCTAGATCAGCTTCTCAGGATTAGTGGAATAAGAAAAGTATCTGTAATTGTTGAGCTTGATCCCTATGCTGTACATATTGAGCTGTGTCATCATACTGGCTTATGCTTCATGATGCGTCTACTTTTCTCCTTCAAGTGTGCACTTGTCTTATACAGGTTTTAGATGCAGTTTTATTAGAAGATGCACCATTTGATGGGGGTACTGTGGGAATTTAATTTGGGGTCAGAATCATCTTAATTCCTGAATCACCTGTTGTCTCCCTAATTACTTCAAAAAACTGAAGTGCTAGTCTTAAAATCTTCAGAGCTGCAACCTGAGGTCACTCCCAAAACTTTCAACTTGAATACTAGTCTGTTTTGATTAAGAGCTGTTTATATTTTAGCAAAATTTATGTTGTCTATATTTTACATCTGCAATTGCAAGTTTTTTTCATTCTCATTCAAACTGCATAGTTATAGGAGAAAAGTAGAATTTGGGTACAGCATTGGAGCAGTCTCCTTTTGAGCTGCAGTCTCAATAATTGCTTTCTCAAAGAATCTGTCAGCGCTCTAAAATGTACAACTAGGATGCAAGAACTTGTCCTGCAGAACTTCTTATTTACAAGAAAATGATTAAGGGTTTGTATTGCGTTTCAATTCAGTCTAAGCAATTTGCATTGTAATGATCCCTTTTTAATCTCTTGTACATAGACAATGTGATCAGCATCAAACGAATTTATTCACTTGCTTTTTTTTCTTTTTTTGCGCATTTTGTAATCCTTGAGCAGGTAATATGTCGGTTGCCCCTTTTTTTTTTTACTTTCTGGCTTTCAGTTTGGCAAGAGCTCAAAGGCCTCAAATGCAGTATCCCATTTATCTTGTATTTCTGGCTTTGTTGTAAATGCATCCCTGATAGTCATTTTCAGTTAGTGTATTACCTTTTTTCCTGAGTTTAATCCAGGGTTTAAGGGTTTTGTCCAGCCTCTGCTTATTTAAAGTGTGGAGCAAGCGCTGAAGTTTTTGTACTTGAAGGGTGCATCCGCGCAAGTCTTTTGAGGGTTTATTGTGGGGTTTAATGAGACATCAACACACTTGGTGAATACACCCCTCTTTTGAGGATTTTGTTTTTTCTCCTTGCAGATGAGATCTAACAGAAAATGACCTTTTTTTATTGTATGTTCAATAAAGAATCTTAATCTTGCGGTGTGACGTTGCTTTGTGTCTGGATTACAAAAAGCTTGACTGCAGTAACGACATGACCCATTTCCTGCTAATTATATAATAAATGCGCTTTCATTATGGACAAAAATAAACAGGACCGGATGTTTGCAGAAGCAGTTTGTTTTAAATTTGAAGTAAAAGGCGACCCAGTAGCCATTGTTGAACTGTCTCCAGACTAATCGATACTCTACGTTATTTTTAAATTTCGTCAATGACAAAGTGGTTTACACTGGAAGTCTTGGCGTTATGTTGTAACCAACGAACGGTGACTGTACAGGGTATTCGCGCATGCGCAGTCGGGGCCCCGGAGCCGCAGGAGATCAGAGCTGGTAAGCCAAATTTCAGTTCCGAATTCATCAGCGACCACGAATTAATTTCATTTACAAATTTCCTCCAATTGATTCAGTTGCAGTTGACACGAACACCTTTTAACTACATTCGTTGTAAAGTGTTCTGTTCTTTGAGGTAAAGCGTTTTGGCGTGATGAATTGTCAACCACAAAGCTTTTCGTCTTAATATATATTTGATAATGGCATGCGTTTAATTATTCTAATAGACTTAACTAGTTTTCAATAATACAATCAGTCGTTCCGAGGTTTGTAAAATGTCTAGCATTGTTGTGAGGTGGAAATGTTGCTCATTCATTTGAGGTGCTGCCGGAATGGGTGACAGGGTTCATTTTTCAGTAAATGGGATTTTCACAGGGTTTGAGACTCCGCTTTCACACATTTTTTTATTTTTTTTTTTGCCTTAAGGATTCCACATCCTCCGCCATTTTAACAGAAATGTACTTCGCGCGCGTCTGTGTGTGTGTGTGTGTATGTGTTTGAAAGCTCGTGCGTAAATATGTAGCCTTTTTCATTGGAGGCAATGGATGGCTGTTAAAAAGTCATACGGGGTCATGGTTGTTGATGGAGGAAGGCATCTGTGCTCTGTAAAATGGCAGTATATCTTGTTTTGTTTTTTTTAATGTTGAGGAAAATCTCCGATTTCCAATATAACAATAATAGTAACAATAATTTTACACCTGCTAAATCTCAATCCGTATATCTCAGAGTCATTTTGGGGAAAACTGGAGGCAGGAAATATAAATGAAGAGGGAAAAAAGTACCAATCAGCAGAGGTTCTATGGTCATATAATATACATATGGTGGTCATGTGATATATGTTCAGAAATAGTAGCCTATAGCACCAGAGTGGATTCATGTCCACCAACTTTTTGCTTATCTTATATATTTAGTTCTTCTTGAGGACACTTTATATTAATAACCTTATAATTAATGATTTAAAAAATTCTACAAAAAAAACATGATGTGAAACGTGATGATCTTACAGACCTAAAACATTGAATTGAGTGCCCTTTTGCTTTGACTGGGTTCATAACAACACTTCCTCAATTTGGCTGGATATTGATGGTTCACTCTCTACATGTCCTACATATCTACTTTTTCTAGAAAATTTGAAATCAGTTAAACATTGTTGCAATAAAAAATAATACAGTTTAGGCTTGGTACAACGTAGTGAAGGAATATCTGAGTTGGCGTCCACTCATCATACTCCAATCATTAATAACCATGATTTTCTACCAGATGTCTTAGATTCAGGTTTCAAACAGTGGGACTCGAAGGATATTTCTTCCTTTGGGGAACTTTCTGAGGATGGGGTCCTTATGGCCTTTAATAGGAAATACAACCAAATTCCAAAAAAGTTGGGACGCTCTGTAAAACATTAATAAAACAGAATGTGATAATTTACTAATCCTTTTTGAGTACAAACAGTACAAAGACAGTATGTTTAATGCTGTATCTCATCAAATTCATTGATTTTTGTAAATCGATGCTTAATTTTATGCCAGCAACAAGTTTCAAACACGTTGGGACAGGAGCAACAAAAGACTGGGAAAGTTGTGGAATGCTCAAAAACACCTGATTGGAACATTCCACAGGTAAAGAGGTTAATTGGTAACAGGTGATGGTATCATGATTGAGTTTGAAAGGGGCATCCTCAAAAGGCTCAGTCCTTCCTGCAGTCCAGACCTGTCCCCCTTTGAAAATGTGTGGCGCATTATGAAGCACAAAATACAGTAACAGAGATGTCGGACTGTTGAGCAACTGAAGTCATATATGAAGCAAGAATGGGCGAGAACTCCACTTTCAGAACTTCAACAATTAGTGTCCTCTCTTCCCAAATGCTTACTGAGTGTTGTTAAAAGAAAATGTGATGTAACACAATGGTAAACATGCTTTTGACAGCAGGCATCGAATTCAGAATGAGCGTATATTTATAAAAACAAAGTTTATCAGGTTGAACATCAAATATCTTTTCTTTGTATTGAATTCAATTACATTTAGGTTAAAAAGGGTTTGTAAATCATTGCAATCTGTTATTGACATTTTACATAATGTCCCAACTTTTTTGGAAGTGGGGTTGCATGATGTATTCAGAATTTACGTTTCTTTCAGGTAAGAGATCATATTAAGAACATAACTTATTAACTGATTGTGATGTCTATGATATTGAAAAGCAGATATTTTGTACTGTAGGAGGATCAATCAGTGTCTTCTGAGGAACTATACTACCATTGGTTTTTGCGAGCTGGGCTGGACATGGGAGAGGGAACCAGGTTTAGAGATTGCAGAAGATATGTTGGAGGATATCTTAATCAAACCAGGGCATTACAACTCAAAGTATTAAACAGAGTCCATTGATCGCATTGATTGCCGTTGACTCTTCAAACTCTAGCCCATATTCTCCTCATTGCGCGTTATCTGTCATTTTATCTAAAGCTTTTATATGAAGTATATGAGATGCAAAGACCCAACAGTGGTGGTGGTTGTGATACTGTGATAACTGACTCAAAATGATGTGTAATGTTAGACAGATGTGCCTGTAGAGAACAATGTGTTTTTTTTTTCCTCTTTTCATTATTTTCTATGCTGAGCTGCACAGTGTTACATATTAAGTTGTTGTTATTTTTCTGTATTTTGTTTGTGAAATGGAGAAAAAAAAATAGGGTTGTAGAACAGGATCCATAGTAACGTAACCACAGGATGAGCAATAGAGGACCTGGACCACAACATACTGTTAGTTCTATAAATGTTATCCCTTTAGTCCTCTTCACAAGAGAGCTCTGTACTGTTTCTCATACTCTTTGTTTTCCAGCGCTCCGGAGTAAGGGACAGGGACACCATAATGAGTGCCAAAGTGAACATGGAGGCTCCACCCAAAGAACCAGATCCCACCCCTTTAGACCATTCCGCCTCGTCCCCCAGCGAGGATGTCCTCATCTCTGGGAGTGATGTTGTTCCCAAGAAACCTCGGCCGCAGCCCCACACCACCACAGCTTTCCTCCTACAAGGTGAGCTCAGGTCTGAGGACGTCTCAACAAGTGTATATACCCCGATAAATACACTGATCATGTCCCTTGAGGCTTATTTAAGACACTCTGGCATCAGTAAAATTTCTTGTTACTAGAGTAAAGTAGACTGAATATCTTTGAAGAAGTTGCCTCAGGCTCTGCAAAGGTGTGTTTAGCTTTTTTTCCACACTGTTGCATGTGATGCATGTATGTATTGTGATACATTTTTCTCTTGACAAAGACTATTTGCTTGATTAACATTGTAATAACGTTGGAAACTTGAACTTAAAGGAAAAGTCTATTGATTTAATATATTAAAGTCTGTTTTAGGTGTTAGGGAGCACTACTGCATACATGAAATAGTCCTATAAAGACATTTGTGGCTCCAAAGGGAGCTCTTTGAAGTCTGATAATTTGCCTCAAGTGATGGTACTTGAGTCAGCATCTTTTGTGGTTGAAGCTCACAACTTTGAAAATGAAAAAAATCTGTAGTTGTGGAGTTAGAAATCTTCCCTTTCTAGCCCGTTTCTCAACTCTTGCTGCTTGAGGCTAGCAGCTTGAGGCTACATTATCTGCTACTAGCATAACACATCCGAATCTCTTAACTAATTGTCTGCGATTGAGTTGCATTGTGGGTAACGTTGGTGCCAGGTTTGACAAAGAATATGTGGGAAAAGAGGATGATATGTCTGGTTCTGCTGCATCAATTTTGATCTCTTTTTGTCGATTGTGAGTACAACAATGTTACAGGAGAGCACTGCTAATGTAGTAGTGAATGATTATATGTAGTGTTGCTGAAGAAACACTGGTCTGCATTAACACTGGTTAACATGACAACATAGTACCGTTTTGTGCCACACGGCCAATTTGCTTTTATTTTAAGGTTTCTTGGTGAGTAACACCAGAAATTAAAACTTGATGTAGTAACACATTGTGCTCAAGTTGATGAATTTGAATGCCCCTCTCTCCTCAGCTCCTGCTCCAGGCCATCACAAGATAGAGGCGACTCCTGCTGTTGCTGTGGGAGACCCAGGTAAAGGAAGCAGGGCCACTGAGACGATCACTCCCACCCTGACAGCACAGGTGGGCGGGGCTTGTAGCATCGTCCATGTCCTGGAGTGGAAGGAGGGGATGGCCATCCTGCCCAGCAGCAACCTCAAGGTGAAGTGATGTTTCTGGCTTCAACATGTGCTGTAAAAGTTTTGCAATATTTTGTTCCTCCAGTTGTAGCTGCCCAACAATCTACGGTTATTTCACAGCACCTTTTTTTTCTTCCATTTTTTACTTGTTTTCTCCTTAAAAAGCCTTATATTCTTATCGACCAGGTAATGTCTCATTGATCTCATTGATAAGTCACATCATTGGAAACGTGTTTCATCATCCACTGAAAAACATATTACAAGAGTTGTTTAGTGCTGATATGATTACAGAACAAATGATAAGGGGATTAAGAGAAAACTAATCTGTCAAATGTGAAGATTTTCTTGCTTTTTCTGGATGAACAAGCCAATCTAATCATACTCAGCTGGTTTAGTATAGAGGCCACAGTAACAACGTGTTAACAAGAGCGTGATGTATGTTCAAAAGAGGGCATGCTTATCTGAAAAATGTCTCATTAAACTCTTGAATCATTGAAATGATCTTTTGTATTTCTGCGGACTCTGAAAGAATCTAAACTGGAACAGGTGGGAGACACAGAAACAACAGGCAACACTGTATGTTTTATAATTGGCCAATAAATTGTTTTAAAGAGAAAAAGGGTTGAAAAACATGTTACAAGACACATTTTTATCGATGGATCCATTTATGTGTGTGTGTGTGCGTGTGTTTCAGTTCTGTGTAAGTGACGTAGGAACACTGAGCACACTGATCACCCCAGGGACCGCCAGCAGCACCACTGAACCAGCAGCTGGGACTTCTGAGAGATCTGGTGACGCAGAAAGTGCTCCAGCAGACAAGCCAGGTAGAGTCATGGTTACATAAGGTATGTTCAGGGACTGAACACAAAATAGTTAAGTGAAACATTTTCAGTTGGCACACACAAACACTGAAAACATTTTATAACCAGTAGCTGTGGCCAATTTTAATGCTCAACATGAAATTAAATACTTGTACCTTAAACCACTACTTTGCTTTGGTTTCAGACGTAGCTTCTTTTTTTTTTTTTTTAATGTTGCTAGGCAACAATACTCGAAAACAATTTACCCACAATCTCAAGTGCCGCACCAATTTGCCTCCTGGCCTACTATTTCTTATTCAAATCATGGTAATTATGGTTGATAAAGTCAGCTAGGTATCAGCTCCAGGTATCCAAAAACAGCCAGCACAAGTTTCTCCTCCATGATTGTTGTTTCCTAGCAACTGTAAACTTTGTCATCACCATCACAGACTGAACGTGTCTCAGTACAAAAGCACAAATGACATTGGGTGCTTTTCTTCTCTGGTTTTTCAACTCAATGATGTCAGAGCGCTGTGGTCAGAGCATCAATAACGTGAGGAGCCCAGAGTGTATTAGCATCGCGCAAAATGCTTACTGCCCATAGAACACACCTGGAAAAAAACACACTCTGTCTGATCAGGGCCTTAGTGTGTTTGCTGGTGCTGCAGCTGTCATGGTAGTTAAGAACTATTACCCATTTCTATAAATGGCTGCACTGTTATTTGAAGTACTTTTACAGCATGGCCTTTTCAGTGTGTGTGTGTGTGTGTGTTTTAGTAGAAACAAGCAATAATTGCATCAGCTGCAGTAGGGCTCCTCTTGACAAGTGAAGAGATTGCAGCTGCAAAAATATCAAGCAGGCATCACTCAGAACAACACCCGCACAAATTCAATAAAGAAGATAAAAATCAATCAAAAAACAGGAGAAAGGGGCGCCCTATATCTCACTTGGTTGAGCATGCACCCCCATGTACAGAAAGGCTGAGTCCTTTGCAGTGGCTGTCACATTTCTAGCTGTCCTATTCATAAAGGCGTAAAAGCCCCAAAAATATAAAAAACAGGAGAACGGCAGATTTTTTTCATGAAGATTTTCAAACCTCATCAGTCTCTTTCAATAACTTTTCTTGGTTTCTTATGTGTCAGATGTGGCGGCTCCTCTCGTCTCTGTGAGAGGTGTAGCTGTGGAGCCAGAGAGGTTCGTATCGGTTAAACCTGAAGTCCAGGTTGGTGCAGGACAACAGAACCACGAACCCAGAGCTCAGAGGACCTACTCAGAGGAGCTACGCAGAGAGCCAATCACTGACAAGTAATTGCTGCTTCTTCTTCATACTCTCACATGTATTTTGCTTGTTTCCATGGATAATTCCCTCATTAAATCTTCTGTTTCAAAGTGTTGGTATTAGTTGCTGCTAGTGACATACAGTATGAATGAGTGTAGTCCAGTGTGTCCTCTAAACATTGACAAGACTATAAGCATCTCTTGTGGTGCAACCTGCACCCTGTTGTTGTCCTATGTTGTGTTATATATATATATATATATGTCACTACTCCAGTGAGTTTTTACTAGGGATGTATGATATTTATCAGACCGATAATGGGAAATTTTATGTTTAACTTAACAAGCACAGCATTTACACACTTTGATACAGTAGCTGGCAGTATGCATCTTTAAAGATGGTTTGCCATCTGCCAATAAACACAGAGAAGAAGTGCAGCACGCTGTTGTTGCGCTCATGACGTCAAACAGCTGCGTCTGGGTAAGAGCCATGCAGTGTAGACTAGAAAGCCAAACACGTCGTTGCCGATGTGGACGTTTTTTGTACAGTTTTACCGACAATGTAATTTGCGATACATCTTCCACAAGGGTTTAGAGAGGAGAGAAAAGGTCTACGAGTTTAACAAAACAAATCTTATTAGAGCTATAGAATATTAATTCACCCATCTTTGCTCACTACATCTTGGCCTTACTTACCCTCAGATGTGCATAAACTACAGGTTATTTTTAAAATACAAAAATGTGAAGTCTTATTGATATCGGCCACGAGAAGCAGATAATTATCGGTTATTGTATCAGTTGAAAAAATACTTATCATGCATCCCTGTTTTGTTTCTGTGGTTGTCCTGAATTTAACCAATACACCAACCAGGAGCAACGCTGTCTCAAGGTCTGCTGCAAAACATTGTGAAATATTAATAGGAAACATAATTTAACCAGGAAAACTTTGCAAACCTGTGCATTAGTGCAAAATGTTTTGAAACTGAGTGAACTCAATGCAGTAAGCTTCATTGTTTGAAGCTATTTGAAGCTACAAAAGGAAAATCATGCAACCAGGAAATCATGCAAACAGGAAATAAGCATATAAACAAACTACAGTCTGGTGATGACTTAAGGAACATTGTATCTGTCCTTTCTGCACCTCAGGAGGAGTATCGGGGTAGAGAAGGTGCCAGCAGGCGGGAGGGTCTCCTCACTTAACCCAGATCACCTGAAACCCATGAGGAAGAGGAAGAGGAAGGAATACCTGAGTCCCTCCGAGGAAGACTCAGACATCGAAGGCACGGTGGGTCAGCATTGTTTAGTCAGGTCAGATGTGCATGAATATGGCTGAAAGAATTTGCTAAAGGTCAAATAGTCCTTTTAAATAATACAAAATCTTTGTTTGTTTACCACAAATCTGCCCTAATTCAGTAACTACAGTATATCGTCTCTCTACTGTTTGCTCTCTGGTCATTTCTATGACATGTTTTTGTAGGATGAGAAAATGGATGATTCTAAAGCAGAGAGCAGACACATCAGAGGAGGTTGGACTAATTTTTCTTTTCTTTTTTTTTTTTTACATTTGTCCTCTTGCTGGTCTCTTATATGGTGCACTGAATTGTGTTATATTGTCAAGTGATGCTATTATTTCATCAGCATATATTTACAAAAATCAATTAAATTGATGAGATACAACATTAAATATATTGTCTTTGTACTGTTTACATTTGAATTGAATGTCAAAAAGGATTAGGAAATGATCACATTATGTTTTATTAATGTTTTACAGAGCGTTGATTGATAGATTTATAGTAATATTTCATGTTACGATGAACATTTTTGGTCAGAAGCTGCGTGTCTGTGTGTAAAATTACAAGAGCAGCGATCAAACATTAGCTGTTCAGGGAATCTGTCTCCCTTGTCTTTTCTGATTAAATTCCTCTCCTCACCCTGTTTCATTCAGTTTGAGCTGGTGTTCTGGCTGTAATGCAAAAATGAATTAACTAAGTGCTTCGTTACACTATATATTTTTGGTGAAGCTGGAGACAGTAAGACAGAGCAGTGGACGTGGGCTCAGTATTTGGAGGAATGCAAAGCTGTTGCTGCGCCCAACAAGCTTTTCCAAGAGGTATGTATGAGTTTAATATTGAGACCGTAGTTTCAGCCTGAGCTCGTGCCGCATACTCACAGGTTCACCTAGTTTGCTCATGATAACATTGACCTTAATATTTTTATTCCGTTACAGAGTATGACGGTGCTGGAGAACTTATTGTGATTTTATTTTAAAACTATTTATTTTTCTAACAATTTAAACATTTTTGCAGCACAAGCTTTGTCTTGAAGGGACTTTCTCTTCGAGGAGAAATAAAGTAAAAAACATTTTAAGCAGTATGAGAATGATAAAAATGCTGTAATCTCCACTAGTCTATTTGCTGTGTTCTTATCTTTTGTTTTTTTTGTCCGAAACCAATTTTCCCACAAGAATAATTCATTTTCACTTCATTTTATTTCAGTCTCTGTGGTCTGTACTGCAATATTTGCTCTTTTATCACGTGTGTCCAGTCCCAGCGAGTGCCAACAGTGAAGAATGGCTTTAAACAGGGGATGAAGCTAGAAGGCATCGACCCACAACATCCATCCATGTACTTTGTCCTCACTGTGGCCGAGGTGAGTCGGATGTCCATTAACAGGGTTGATGGATCTTAATGGTCAGGTTGATTATTCAGGATTAAAAATCACTGTTCACTCACAGACTGCTCTGCGTGCAGGAGGAGTTCAGCGTGGTGTTGCCTTCTCCACCCTGCTTTTATTTGTCTAATGTATTATGTCATCATCCAGGTCTGTGGTTACCGGCTTCGGCTCCATTTTGACGGCTACTCTGACTGCCACGACTTCTGGGTGAATGCCAACTCCCCTGACATCCACCCTACAGGCTGGTGTGAAAGCACAGGACACAAACTGCACACTCCCAAAGGTCAGAGGTGATGACACTCTGGACACCATAAAAGAGCAAAGGGCAATTAGAGTCTAAATAGAATAAAAATCATGGACATAAAATATAAAAAGTAAAATACGCTCATTCACTTTCTTGTCAAGGGTTAAATGAGAAGATCGATACCTCTCTCATGTTTGCAGTCAGCCAATGAGCTTAGCTTAGCAAAACCACGTAGCCTGCCTCTGTCCAAAAGTAACATAATCCACCTAGCAGTACCTCAGTTTACAAATTATGTTACGTCATCTTATATCTTTTTTATTTAATGGTCCAGCGTTTAGGATATAGTCGCATAGTCCCCTACAGTGGCTGCTAAAAACTTGCTAAAAACGCAAAAGGCCTTCTCTAGAGAAACATGATGGAGAGACATGGTGGTCTTAGTGGAAGAAGACCCACTCCCTCTGCAGAGCTCATTATAAGGTCATGAAAACACAACAATTCTTAGTTTCAGGTGGTTATTATTGTTTTTTGGAGGTGCTAGTAGGTGGGTTTTGTGACCGTTAACAGCCAAGCTAGCTGTTCCCCCCTCTTATGCTAAGCTAGGCTAACCATCACTTGCCTATACCCTCTTCTTGATATTTAAGTCGCGTCAATCCTCTCGTCTAAGCGTGTTTCCTAAAATATCAAACCACTCATTTAAATGTTGGGCTGTTTTCCCAAAATATGAACCCTTTTAGTCTTTTTTCTGTATTTCTGTCCTTCCTGCAGGCTGTAAAGAGGAGGAGTTTACCTGGACCAACTACCTGAGGATGACTAAAGCACAAGTGGCTTCCAAAGAACTCTTTGCCAGTCCTGGGAGGGTAACTGCCACTATATAATATATGCTAATTGTATTTTCGAGAAGTATTAATGGATGAGGTGAATGATTTTGGGTTGGGGAAAACTCCAGAGTAGCAGTTAGGGTTAGGGTTCCAAAAGTTCCAATATTAAAATTGTGATGATAGTCATAAGTATTTATAGCTGGTACCTGCATTGCTTTGTCAAAGTCAGGCCTGATATTTTTTTATATTAATATATTTAGAGGACATCATAAAATGCTTGTAAGGGTTAACGTTGAATTCTATCTGCGGGCTAATGCTTTCAGTGCTCAAGCTTTAAATATATCAAATTTCAGCAGTCTGTAACTTTTTAATGCTCATTTCTATATAACTTTCACATAATTTAACAGCCAGTCCAAAAGCTCAGTCTGTCTCTACTTCCTGATGTGCACTTGCCATCTAATTTCTAATATTTCTCCTTTCCGTTTAGATCGATGTGAAATGCAGTTTTGAGATTGGAATGAAGCTGGAGGCCGTCGACCGTATGAACCCCTCCCTCATCTGTGTAGCAACCGTCACTGATGTGGTGGATGACCGTTTCCTGGTTCATTTTGACAACTGGGATGACACATACGACTACTGGTGAGCCTCAAAATCTTTGAGGATGTATGTATGCTTTTATGGAAATGCCTGAATACATCTAACCTTTTTGGTTCAGTTAAAAATAAATAAACTCTGGTGGATTTGCTTGTTTAGTTCTGTTCGATTGGCCCGTTGTGAAAGCTTTCGATCGAACTCTGGATGCAGACCAATCAACCAGACCAAGACCGCTTGAAAAGGAGGTTCTCAGCCCACTTCATAGCAGACTCTGGCGCGGTTTGTTTGTGTTGTGAAAATAAACGGACAAGCCACAGGATTGATAGTGGATATGTAACTTAAGCATGAATTCAAAGGCTATAAATCATTCTGTAATGTTAATGTATATGCAGGAAAAGCAGTTAAAACTGCGCTGTGTTATTTTTTGTATCTAACTCTGTGTAATTTGGTAGCTCATTAAGTTCATTAAAAAGTGTGTGACATAAGGATCCCTCAGTAATACCTGTTGAAATATTGCTACTATATTGCACATCCAGAAAACACAGAGAAACTGTGCTTGTATTTAAATCAAATCAGATCAAATCAAATTTTATTTATATAGCGCCAATTCACAACAAAGTTATGACACTTAACATGTAGAGTAGGCCTAGACCACACTCTTAATTATTAGTTATTAATTATTAATATACAGAGACCCAACATTTCCCCCATGAGCAAGCACTTGGCGACAGTGGCGAGG
>JBBPCS010000251.1:0-18928 GCA_037974645.1 Hollardia meadi
TGTTAGCTACTCATAAACCCCCCCCCCCCCCCGTGGACTGACACCAGTATCAAATGGAAATATAACACACACACATACTCACACAGACCCAAATCCTAATCTTCCTGTGAAAGGCCAAATTTAAACCCTGCATAAACAACCAGAGGGACAAACTGTGACAGGACAGCCAAGATGTGTTTTAATCTCAAGGCCAATGTCATGTTATCACACAATGACAGCAATATAAACACGGCTACCAAAATAAATCCTAATACAATGCCTGAAGAAACATGAGACCAACCACAAAGTGTTGTGAGATTCTAGTATGTAACAATAGTAGTATAGAGCCAAACATTTTGTTGCAGATGTGAATGATTTTTACAGTTTCAGAGGAAGACAACACAATTGCGATTGGTAATACATGTTCTGCAAAGGTCCCAAGAGGAGGAAAAATTTCTGCAAGTTTTAACATAACAAATCTTATTAGAGCTATGGAATATTAAATCATCCATCTTTGATCACTACATCTTAGCCTTACTACATCTTATTATCCTCAGATGACTTAATAAAATGCAAAAGTGTGAAATTATCAGTTATTAGTATGGGCCATGAGAAGCAGGAAACTAACATTTGCTTCAATCTAGCCTTACACAGAAAAAACATTCCCATGCTGCTGGAAGAAAAAGTTAACATATACATCTAAAATGTTCATGTTGGCTCATTAGTGCACACATCAGAGACTGAGGATATTTGCGAATAAAACAAGTATTTAATGGGGTTTAATTTTGTTTTACCTGCATGTTTTCTCTGAGGTCTGTTGCCTCTCTCAATGGTAGCAGGGCTGTTTTGAAGACATCATCCACAGCCTTAATCAATAGCACTCTCATGCTGGCATATTCCCTACTCCTCTTGCCCTTTCGTACAGACAGTCCCCGTTTGTGTGGTTTGCCGCCTCCTCTTCGATTGGTTATGGCCACATGAACAAACAACAAGGTATGTGGTAGAACCTCTCCCGTCAAAGATTGTAGTGGTACATGGCGAAAACCTGGCTGAAGACACTCAAATGGGATTGTATATTGACCGATGAATTCATCACCGATATAGTCGTCGTCTAGCACCACAAAGCGCACCATTGCAAGTTCGGGGAGATTTATCTGAAACTCACAACTCTCATCAAACAGAGGGTTGTCCCCATTCTGGTGGACTGTTTTAGTCCTTTGTTCAGCACAGTCAGCAGGAATCCCATGTATTTCCACATACACATAGGGGTCTACTACATCTCCTTTGGCACCTGAGCCTTTGGGTTTTGGGAAGTTTTGTCCACTGATGATCTTGATGTGCAAGAGCTGTGGAGAAACACCAGGCACTGAATCTTTAGTGTTGGCACTAAAATATGAAACCTGCTCCCTCATGATTGCTGGACGTAGCACATAGCCGCAGTTCCCATTCTGACGGAACCAGCCGATGTTTAAATCCATCATCAGGCCAGGAGTCTGGTAGTTCATTGCCACAATCTGACAACCACATTTCCAGAAATCTTGTGGATTCATGTTGCTGGAGTCAATCCGCATGGGGCTAGGGTAAACCCGTGCTAGGAACTTCTTGTTGTAGTTAACAAAGTCACCTGGGAAATCACTGGCACACCGACTGGCAAAGACTTCATTGAAAGAGCAGAGTTCCCACTGCTTCTGGCTCTGGAAAGATGTTGGGAAGTCTTTGAACTCCACAGACTTACACAAGGTCACCAGATCAGAGAGGTCCTTTGACAGCTGGAATTTCTTGGGTGCAATAGTCTGTTGTTCTGCAGACTCGATGCTCATCCTTTGAGACATCTCTGCTCCCTCATCCTCATCCGTCACCTCACCTTCTGAAGCAGTGCAGTTCGTGCTCAGTTTCTTACCCTTCAGCAGGATCTTTCCTTTCAGTTCAAAGGGAGAGGGAAGGAAGCAGTCCTCAGGTTTTGGAGGATCTAGTTGGATTTTGTCTCCAAGAATCTTTTTTAGGTGCTGAAACATGACTCTCTGCTGCTTTAAGGAGCAATGGTTTTCTAAACAAAGGATCAGTGGAAATTCAGAGGCAACAAAGGCATACTTGTTGACTATGTCAATGACACTGCGAAAAGCAATCTGTGATGTCATTGTGTGACCAGTGTAAATAACAGGTTCGTTATCAGGCCCATCCCACACATCCAACTCTACACTTCGGCAGCCCATCTTGAGAGCACGGATATACCCGGTCACATCAGAGGGACCTCTGAACTGATCTTCTATCAGATACGTGTTGTGGGATGCATTGATGTAATAGTGGGACAAGGGCTGGTTCATGTCCTGGCATACCGTTTTTTGTTCAGGATCAAATATATGGCACTCTGGAGACATAAGATAGTTGGTGAACCCATCAAGAGAAAGCCAACCGTTGAGCTGGCCTTCTTTAGATGGTTCATATTTCTGAATGACCTCTAAGCTGGTGTCTTCACTGACTTGTGCCATACCCTGCTCTGCCTCTAGAAATATCATTAAGTCCTTGGTATCCAGAAATTCTTTGTTACTAGAGAACTGAACAAAGAGAAAATAAATTTCTGGTCTGGTGCAAAGATCATGAAATACCTCAATGAACTCCTCTTTTGTCACATCAGAACCTGCTTTATCTTTAGCTTTATGAAGCTCCTTGAACTTCAGTTCAATTTTGACATTTTTAAGTCCTGGATTCAACTTTTTGACTAGCTGCACAGCAGCACATATTGTTATTTGCTTGCTGTTGTTACTGTCCGCCTCATCAAAAAGTTCACCTAGCCAAGATAAGCGCATGTTGTTCTGACTGCTCTCTAACATATTCAAGGTATGCTTCCCATAGGAGATCAGGTACCTCAGCCCTGTAATCCATATGTTGGCTACATCTGCAGTATTTGCCACCAAGTCCAGGGATTCATAGTTCTCCCCAAAGATTATGGAGAAAGCACAGTCCTCTGATATCTGATCATAGGTCCCATTAGTTCTAAAAGTGTCTGTATTTTTCCCTGTCCGAACCTCCTTGATGGATTTTACATCAATTTTGGCCTTTTCCGATTCCTTCTTTGAGGGCTCCCATCTCAAAGACTGCATGTCGGCATCAAGAAGAAAGTAGCGGTGGTATATGCGCGAATTGGATCGTACTTTCTTCAGCTCAGATCCATCCACCATTGCACTAATACAGTCGCTCACACTGCTAATTTTCTTCTCAGTGGGCATGCTGCTGAATGATACGGTCTTCTTTCTTTCTTTACGCTGTCTTGTGCCATCCTGCAGAAAAACAAAAAATAATGCATAATTAAAAATCCTTCCATATATATTGCTATAGTCCATATCACAGCTAGTTACAAGTTGTTACTATTCAGATTCGGGATGTTAATAATTAATCATTAATCGATTAATCACCGTTAAGAATTTAACCAATTAAAAGTGTATTAACCAACAATGTGTTTTATATACCATTTCTCCGGAGCTCCTATATATTCACTTTTATACTACAAGGGGGTGTACTTCACCTATGCAGTTCAGAAAAAACTACTGGCGCAACAGAAGAAGAAGCAGCAGTTGGTAGGAAATGGTGAGGCAAGAAGAGGGCAAAACATTGTCCAACATGGGAGCATTACGCTGTAAAAGAGGACAATGCTCAATGTTAATATTGCAACAGCTGCTTAAAATAAAGCTCCAGTCAAATGTCAGTGTTGTACCACCCAAAAAGTCAGTACCCAACGGTTGTGTTAGCTCGGAGAGGCTGTAATGATGTGCGAGCTTGTGTGAGCAGAGGCAATAACTCTGAGGATTTGCTTTATGGTTGAAAAGATGCCTACATGAACATGGTGAAGTCTTATCAAATGAGGATCTGTTGTCTAATTTGTGTCAGATTAGGGGTCCTTTGACGTGAAAAAGTTAGAGAAATGCCAATTTAGAATATTTTCACTGCATTACCTTGCCCTTAGACCTTGCTGAGCTGAATCACAGCAGTAACTTTGTTGGGTGACTTAGGGTACCTGTCACTGTGTGTTATGGAGATACAACAGGAATCTCCCTCAGGAGAGTATCGCCCACACAAATCCAGTCATCTTTAGCAGCCACATTCCTGACATTTTCAATGAACCCTGTTCTCTCTGCTGCAGCGGATTCAGCACAAGGACATTTTAGGTTTTGGGTTATTAAAACTCATCAGCACAAGCCACAAACACACCCTTGTTAATCATCATGTCGCAGCTTTATGGTACCACTTCATATAAAGGAATGCATCACTTTGTCAACTATATGATGTTGCCAAGTTATGAATTATTATGCTTATGCAGCACTCCTATAGAAACTTTGATCTTACATTTTCTATTGAGTGTAATTAAATGCTTAAAACCTTCACAGCCTCTTATGTAATCAAACGGAGATGACCAGTGCTAATTAACATCACAATGTCAAGGAAAGGGCAAATATTTTTTTATAGGAATGATGGGTTACGTGCATTGTAACGCCGTTACATGTTACATAACAAAAAGCGTTAAATTACAAAACAAGTGTAATGTGTTGCAGTTACTTAGAGAAAACAGGTAATTAAATTACACTTACTAATTAAAAATAGGTGATTACAAAGAGGTTACATATTTTGTTTTTGTAATTAGCTTATATGTAGAACATATTCTGTAGCTTTGCATCTTTTCGCTGTGTAGGAATGCCTTCTTTTGGTATATTCCATTTGTCTTAAGAATGCCTTTCAGTGCTGGAAATTCAACAATTTTCATTATGAAAGACTTGAATTACCGCCTCAAGGTTGTATGCCTCTACGCAGGTAAACATTTGTCAAAATTGAAGAAATTCCCTCAAAGTGTTCCTGAGATATCACGTTCACAAGCATGGGAATGATCGGAAGTCACAGCAACCTTGATCTTTGACCCCTGACCACCAAAATCTAATCAGTTGATCCTTAAGTCCAAGTAAATGTTTGTGCCAAATTTGAAGAATTTACGTCAAGGTGTTCCTGAGATATCGCGTTCACAAGAATGGGAGGGACGTGCGTATGTACAGTATGCATGTACGTCCCTACACAGTACAACGCACACACAGGACCAAGGCTCTGGGCCGTCACAGTATGGACAGAGGGACAACCTGCAAACATAATGCCTCCGGCCACAGCTATCGTCAGCGCGGAGGCATAAAAAGGGCTCTAACAATACTGTGCAGTGTAAAGTTTTTTTTAAACAATGGGGAAAATACTGCCAACATCAAAATGCTTGATGTCTAACCTGAGGAGACGCATACAGCTAAGTTAATGCGACCAAAATCAGTTATATAAAATAAAGTAGGTCCCACCCCACCATGTTCTTTTGGTAATGTAATTTAGCTATTACTATATTATGTTTTTAGGACTTTTTAGCTTTATTTCCCAATTTAAAATATTTCTTAGAAAAGTAATCAAGTGTAATAAGTAACATTACTTAAAATTAAAACTGTTATATAACTTATTACATTTTTCAAAGGGTAACTAGTAAAATGTAACCTATTAAATTTCAAAACAAACCTTCCAAACATTGGTTATGTGTATGACATATGATACTTTTTTTTACTATGGACCTTTTTGAGTATGGAATAAAGTTTGAATTGAATTGAATATGTGTCTATAAATGCATATAGGAGCTTTGATGCATCCTTCCTCTGACATTTACATCTTCCTCCATTTACGAACATTCACCTGACAATATTATTAGAGGGACAGTTCACCCCAAAATCAAAAATACATATTTTTGCCTGTAGTGCCATTTATCCATCTAGATTGTTTTGGGGTGAGTTGCAGAGTTCTGGAGGTATCGACCATAGCGATGTCTGCCTTTTCTCGAATATAATGGAACTACAAGGCACTTTGCTTGTGGCGCTCAAAGTGTCAAAAAAATACATTTGAAAAACTCAACAGCAATGTCTCTTTCGAGAAATCATGGCACGGTTACTCAAGATAAACCACAGACCTTGTTGTGAGCAGTTTTATGTAAGAACTACTGTTTTTCCATATCACGGTGCAGAGGTAAATGTGCATCTACTCATGTATGAGAGGCTAGATAACTAAGCTATGTAGCTCAGCCGCGGAGAACGCCATTAATGTTTACATCCTGCCCTGTCACGAGCACGAGCCTCCATGAGTAGATGCACGTTTTCTTCTGTACGGTGATAGTGTTGTTTGGTAGAAAGAAAGATCCTACATGTAACCGCTAACAACAAGGTCTGTGGATCATCATGCACCACATTATGTGACATTTCTACAGCCAGTGTCTCCAAAACTTGGCAACTCAACAAAACAATCTACAAGGATAAATAGCACAATAGGCAAGAGGAAAAATATGTATTTTTAAATAAATCTAATAACACCAAGATAGATGATAGAACGTGATAGATAAATGATAGATAGAAAGTTTAGCTGCCATTTTTCAAAGTATCATTTTTTTTTTTTTTTGTAATTTTTGTCTATTGTCTGTCTGCATACAGTTCCCCCAATGGTCTCACCACACCATGGCTTTCTGTTAAAGATATACAGGGATTAGCTGTTCTATATCATGTATATACATGTATGTAATTGGACAAGATTTAGCAAAAGCATGGATACTCATATTAGTCAGATTGTTTATTTGCACAATCAGAAGATAATATAAGAACAGAAGCTAAGGAGGCTTAAACAAAGTCCTCCCCAACATGTAAAGCAATCCATCTCAAATACAGTTTAATGAAATAATAAACATCTTATTAAAGAGATCCAGGGAAGTCGGTCAGTGGGCAATTCTAAAAATACAGACAGCCAAATAATTTTATGAATCATTATAAATGCCATCTGTGTGTTGGAGTAAAACACGCACAGAACGGCACATTCATTCTGACTGGTAGAATCTTACACCTCTCCATGTATGGACCATGTCAAGTAATATGTAGACATAATAATCACATTCTCTTACACAGTCTGCTGGTTAGGGGGAGTTCATTTTATAAAAGGGGAGCTTATGACCCAAATGCATGACTGCAGATAATCCTTATGATCTGGGCAAGAATGTGGACATGGTGTCTTCAAGTTAACCTTGAGCTACAGTCACATCTTACATATTGAAATGTTCCTGTTTCCTGCTGTATTGCCAGGGCCACCGTGCCATTCTCCTCAGGATTTCCCTCCGCTTCCTTTACCGAAACTAGAAAACAATACAGCACACACCCATCTCTGTCTTAGCATTTGTTATTATTTCCTGAGGAGACCGTTTCTTATGCAACAAAGCCTTTTCTGCCCCTGAAGGAAGTGAGAAGGCCCAGGGTGTTTTCTTAGTCCTTACATGGTATGTAAAAAGACTAGCTCACCATCATCAGATTGTGTTTTCTTAGTTCTATCACATATCTGCTTTATGGGTTCAATAATCTTCTAGACACAAATCACTTATCTCTGTTAATCTCGATTCAACAATAAACTATATTCAAAATGATCTATGGTAAAGATTTCTTTATTACCCAGGCAAAGGCACAGCACCAAAACAAGCTTTAAAATAGGAATACATGAAATGTCAGCAGCACATCCTCAATTAAGACTTTGACCGTTCCTACAAAGATCAAGACTATTTTTTTAAAAGCAAAAATAGGACTGATTGCTTTTAAGGTTTTATGAACCTTTACTAGTGATCATCAAGTCAGTGTGAGCTGGAAAGTACATTTCATAAGCCAGAAATTACAGCATCAGTAAGTACAGGCTGAGTCACTGGCATTGACCAACAACCTTATCCAATCCTCATTGTATGTGGAACCATCATTTTGTGAGAACCACAGCCTTTTCAGCCGTTAACATCCACAACACACCGAACAATGCTTTTACTCATCCCTCCTTGGAAACCTGTCAAAAAAATATTCTTTATACAATGTCAGGGGAATCGAGGTTAAGGTTTCTTTCACTATTGAGATTGACTGATTTAAGCCAATAGAGAAGAAAACCCCTGGTACATTTTGAAAGCTAGTCCAGTAGAACATAAAAAGTTTTTTGGATGTTTTCTTGGCGTTTCATAATAAAGAAATAATAACAAGGATAATACTTCAGGCTCACCTTGACAGGGAAAAGTACTTTCATGCCTTTACATACAGTTTCAATGTGTTTGGTGCTTGAGAGAGTGCTGAGTGAGGGGGTGAAGAAAACAATATCTCAGAGAGAGGCAAACTCAGGACAAGACAATAAAAAAGCAAGTGAATAAATAAGACGGAGTATATCCAATTGCTCACAGATCCCATAGGAATCTGAATCCCCTTATGAACAGAATCCTGCATTTTTTTTCTGGCTCAGTGAGCAGTTATGAACCATCTGTACGACTGAGGACATGGCGGGGGACCCATTACTCTCAACAACTACTCCTCAACAAAAACCTGAATCACCTTCAATTCATAACAAAAATCTATTCAATTCTGTTCAGAATTTCATCAGAATACAAATATAATACAGCAACCAGAATGGTACAAATGTGGCCCTTTTGCTAGCCTAAAATACATCTCGTTTCAACTGTGCTGGCACTAATAATTTTTAGGAGCACTCCTACTCGATCAACGATTAAGGCCTGTGTATGATCACATGCAACATCTACGTATGTTACAAAATGCCAAGTTAAATTTCGACATCCAGCACATATTCTTCAAGAAAGAACAAGAAACAGTTTATTAGACTGTGGTACAATATAAACACTCGATATTAAGGGGCAGATGCTGAATCGTTTTCTAACTCTGGATTAGACCCCCAGACTGCATACAAGTCTCCTCCAGGACGAGCCAAGCGAGCTGATTCAACAGCATGGTTACCTAAGAAGCTCATACATATCCTGCAGCTTTAACAGCGGGATACGCATCTCTATTTTAGGACTAATAGTCAAACTCATGAGTAAATAAGAAAGGGACTTACAAAACTGGTCACAACAAGAAAACTTAGTCTGAAGAGGTTCTTATGGAGTAATCCTTGAAAACTGACTTCAGAATGAAAGAAACAACAGTATATTTCACTCTAACTGTTAAATTGGTAAACCTATGGCTTTAATTTGACAATGAAACAAACACTTAGATGCCTAGATATTATGTCCGATTATAAAGTGGAGTTATGGTTATACCCAACACATGGACGTGTATCGTAAATGGCCAGTACTTAACTTCATGTGTTGTGACTGGATGGTTATTGAGCTTATTGTCACTCCATTCAGTCATGACCAGATTCTCTTATTGATAAAGCATGTCATATTTATGGCTTAAACCAAGAAAAATGTCTGCGCCTGAAAAGTGTTCAGGAGAAAGAACAGAAGGAGAGGGGGGCTTTTTAAAGCACACAGTAGCTTACAGAAACAACAACTGGGTTCTGCAAGTTTCTGGAAAGTTCCAATCTGGTTTCATTCTTCACCAGTTTCCTCCAGTCATGCCTATCTCCATTTACTTTTGAGATATCCGTCAACTACAGCTGTGATTTAGTCAAGTACTGTCCTGAAGTACAAATTCAAGGTACTTGAGTATTTCCATTTTATGCTACTTAATACATCTACTCTGATAAACTGAAGAATTACAGTAAGTGTTCCTTTTGAGGCTGAGAAAATTCTTCTTAAGCTACTTCTACTTCTTTAGCCAGGTTAACTATTTAAGAACCCTCTTGGATTAATTGGAAAGTGCATCATCATAATTATCTATTTTCAAATTTAAAGCGGCCCCAGCCCCATGCCAAGATTCTGGCCCAGTGTTGTCAATTTTAAGCCCTGCATAATTTATAAATACTTGTACTTATGTCAAAATAAAGTTAAAACATACATACATATGTCACAGTATGGGATTTTTTTTCCATAAAATCTTATTTTTAAAAAATAATAAATTAAAAATAAAAAGAAATTGTGATGACACTCACTTTGCACACACTGCAACAAAAAAAAATACTGTTCAGAAAATGTACCTTTACACCTCCATTTGTTGGGATTGATCTTTTTTTTTTTTGATAAATCTGTCCTCTCCAGATTAACTTTATGAAAATAAAAAAAACATAATCATTTTAGTCAAAAGCAAAGAACAATATGACCGTCTAAACAAGACAGTAAAGTGTACAAAATCCACACCGTATGTATTCCAAATTCAGATTCTAAAGCATAACCAATATTCCAGTAAAGAGCTTGCTGTCTGATTAAAATAGCACAGACACTATTTGTTCTCAAGCTGCACTGAAGTCAAATCCCACAGGAGTTTAAACCTGGTAGAAAAGCCCAGCTGCTTCTGTTGTGTACCATATGATCAGTTGGTCAAATGAACTGTGAAGAGGGCAATTCCCCTGGGAGTTAACGTTTAATTAAAGCTCTACTATTTCCTCAATAAATACAAATGAGTTACATGTATATTTCTTGAAGCAATCAAAAAAATACCTGCCTTCAGTCACTGGATTGTAGGACTAACAGGACACAAAATTAGCACCAGTCAAATTGTGGTAAATGTGCAAGTGGCAGGTAGATTTGCCTCACTCATCAGCCCAAAAACAATGATAATCTATAAAGTGGCTGGTAAAATGTGAACACTCACTAGCCATTAAACATGCACCTTTACCCTGATGTTGCCTTGCACATAAAAATGATCGGTGCATTCCTACTAACCTTTTGACTGGTGGACAAAAAAGTGAATTTTGCATCATGTGCACTGCATAGTCTACAGGATAACACTGGTGGAGCACTGATACCATAGAATGTTTTCCCGGAATTTAAATATAGCTTTTGTATGGCCGTATTTCAGTTCTGAAAAAGTATCTACCATGGACCAGAGAAGAAGTGCATTAGTTCTGAGCTACTTGACTCTTCATCACCTCCAAACTGTTCTCTATGGAGCAGTTCCAGGATATACATCATCAGCTCTTAGTTTTTTGGCTCTAGGCTTAGGGAGAGAGCCACTCGTGTAAATATTGATGGAGCCATTAACCACTTTTCCAGTAAATTCGTGTTAAACTGGCAACAGACATTTTGTTTTTTTTAAACATATCATTATGAAGTACAGCAAATGTTGATTGCACAATATAATGGCTGCATGACCATAGCCTCTTACCTAACACCTTAGCTTCATGTTGAGCAAGGAAGACTCTGAAATAGCAAATGCTGCACCTGAGAATGCTGACATAAATAGTACTGAATAGTGATAGAAAGTAATGAAACAAGAGACATATGCCTCAGACCACTAACTCCTTCTACATTTTTTCACTCGTCTAAAGAAAATAAGGAATATACACTGATGTGAGATGTGATTAGTTAAGACTGACATTTTACATCAGGTGCAAAGATTGAATGATGTGGCCTGTCTTTATAGGGCCAGCTGACTTGGAATGACATAGATCATTTATTAACAGCTGTGATACACATTAAGGAACCATACTTATTACCACATCCTACAGTTCGGCCAGCCTGCAAAGCACTTAACGCTATTAAACAGTGCAAGCATACTAAAACAGTATCACAATCAAACTGACCTTCAAATCGACAAACATGGCTACTAAGTGTTCCTTTATACACTGTACCCATTTATTGATGTGTAATGCAATGTAAAAGCTGTGACACACAGTGTACACCACTTAACTGTTCAATCAGGTCAGACTTCAAAGCATTATTCTAGTTAGGTAAACATTAAAATTGCTGAAAATTATCTTATTCACATTCCAATCGGACCGCAGCCGGGGGAATGATCAAGCGAAACGGTCACGCCATGGTTCAGACTAAGAGAAGAGAGACTGGACGGCATTAGCACAACTCAGCATCTGATACGGCATCCACGATGAGACAGTTTTCAGAACACTGGCAGGCTTCAAACGCTCTGCCTGCATTGTGAGTACAATTAACATATTAGCAGCCAATTTCATTAGATTTCCACAGCCAACATTGTTATTACAAAACAGCTTAGCCGATTCATCCTAGGAGCCTCTTGAGGTTGAACAGCAATGCAAAACAATGCTGAAGCACTGGGAATAGCAACTAACTGGTCAATTTTATTGGGCCCGAGCACTGACTGGTGCAAAGGCCCTATTGAAATGCAAGGAATTATTGTTTTTCCAAACAAATTGCATCTTTGAGGGTCTAAACATGCTCAGTAACTCATAAGCTTTGCACAAGTGTCAGTCATGGTGAAAATGTGCATGTTTTATCGGTTTCAGCCATGGTTGTGGTAAAACGGCTCGCCAGTGCCCCAAAAGAGCAGTGACAACCATTGTGCATGGTCTAATCTGGCCCAGACTTCACATGTTGCAGCAGTCCTGACCTGAAGACATCTACATGCCAATATTTCATTCCAATACAATTCCCATAAAGTATGTCAATTTCCTGTGAGAGCAATATTTTTAATAAATAGTACATTTTAGGAGTGACAGTCAACAGCTGAGCTAAATTAATATCTTTTAATGTTATCACAGAGTCACAGCCTCGAATGTTCGGATTCTAATATATTATGGAGGGGAAACTTTAAATTGTTTGAATATGTTTTCTTCTTTCTTTGCTTCATTGCATATTACAGTAAAACAATTTTCAACTCCTCACAAGGGCATAGAACCACCTCTCCTATTAATGTGGCAGAACTGTAATCACTGCCAAGTCATTTGAGCTATCCTTGAAATAACTAGGTGAGGCAAGCAGCACTTGTGTAAATCATTTCAATTGAGACACCTAAGCTGATGAATGAATAGGCAATTATTCAGGTAAGTGACTGAGTGCTGCCGTGAGTTGCCTTGAACACATGCAGCCACATCGAGTGAATGTTAGACAGCAGCAGGGCCCTGTATCAAGGATGGCGGTCTGAAGATCTTTAATAAATTACCCCATCAACCGCCAGTGACATTGCTCAAAGAAATCCAGGAAGTCCCTCTCTGAAGTAAAGCAAAAGATTAGATAAGAGTTTGGGTTAAATTGGCAGATATAAGCTAAATAATGGTAAGGAAGTCAGTCGTAATGCTTTAAGTTGCAGTTTCTTCATTATAAATAATTAGACAATTCTCGGTATTTGCATTGCTTCATAATGGAAATATAATGCCACCAACTTCAGTAAAAGACAATGTGCAGTAGACTTTTTTCTCCCCATCTTTTTTTTTCACCTAGGGAACTTGACCCAGTCCACTTCAACAGTCATTTCAGTAGATTCTGTTTCATTTTCCTTGCATCAATTCTCTATTTGTTCGTACAGAATTGTGCAAGGGATGACTACATTTACCCATTCCATGGAAGGTAATCATGTGGACAAATGTACTGTAGCACAGACAGCAGTAATTATTCACCACAATTAATCAGACAGCGGAATGCAAACAATGTTTGGGAGCCATTTATAAACACGGTGAACACTGATGACTACATTAGCATTAACAGTCTGCAGCACAAAATACTTAGATATACAGTAGACAGATCACTTTATTAATCCCCAATTATTTGATTTCTCTCTGGGATTAATAAAGTGATCAATCTATCCATCTATCTAGAAATTATTTTATCACTACACTACTTTGGCTCAAGGAAGAGCACTCCCAAAACACCTGGATATCAATATACTGACCCCTTCAACTGTGCCAAGACTTGAAGCTGTGGGAAACCTGATCTTAAATCATTGTTGTCACATGTAAACGTAGGTATGCACGATGTAGCGTGTGAAAATGACCGGTGTAAAAAAGCAACCATTCCAATTCAGTGTGTCAAGTTAATTTTGCTTTTCTTTGCTATTACCATAACACGACAACATTCTGTGTTATCCTTTTCCAGATGTGGAAGTCAAGCTAATCAAATTGGATATATAATTCACATCATCACACCTTGGCTGTGATGCATTGATCTGAGCAATATAGGCTGAACTGCCACGAGTCTGACTGAATGTTGTGATAAAATATGTTGATGCCAATGGAGAAACTTGTCTTGGACTCGCAGCAATGTTGGTCCACCATAATTAATACCATATTGTTTTCCCTTTTAAAAAGGGCGATATCACATACTGAGCTTGTTTTCTTATCCTACCAGAGCTGTGAAACAAGTGTTACTTAACAAGCAATCGAAAGCTCCTCTTTGTTCAAGAGGATCTGAGGTGAGACATGAGGTAGGAAGCAAAGTGTAGCCATGGGCTCATTATTTCTCCTGCCACTGGCCACCCACATACAACCTGGTTACAATTTACTGGCTAAAACAAGAGTTTAAACTGGACTAATAAACACCTAAGCCATTACTCAAGCTATACATAGGTGCTTTAGTATTGCGTAGTCACAATATAACCTAAACATACACCGTTCTATCTTTCATGCAGTTCAATCCCCTCCTTGAATATTATTAGACCATGGAAAGTTGTAATTCAAACTACAAAGCACTCAAACTGTCCATACCTCTGGTAAGGCTGCGCGAATCTCTAAATTAGTTATTTTGTGTTCCGTTATAGAGTAAATGATTTTTTTTCATCCATAAGAGTAGTGCATGAGAATATATATGAGTATGACAAAGTCTTGGATCAAAACTAAGCATTATTCATCTTGGTCCATTGCATAATTTTCAAATTTTTAAAGTAATCATTTTAGAAAAAAAAGACTGAAAACGTTACCGTCTCAATGAAAGTAATTACTATATTATTATATTTCTAGTGAAAAGAAGGTTATTTTTGAAGTGGTACTCCACCCAAACTCTTGTGGAGTTTTGAAATATGGCTGATAAAGGTTGGCAGTTTCACCTTCCACAGAGAGGATGTGGCAATAGCTTGTGGTGAACTTGAAGTCATGTCAGTTAAAATAGTTTCCAAATAATCAAAACATCAATAAATAACTCTCTAAACCACCTCTGCAGCACAATACTGTTTTCCATTGTAACCCATATTTTCAGCATGTTCCAAAAATGCATTACTTTGCAAAAGGAAAAGATTTTGTGTTTCCTTGGGGACAATGCAGAGGCCGTGTATTTGTGATATCTTTATTGACACTACAGTTTGCAATATACAAAGAATTGGAATGGACAGTGAGAGGGTTTAGAAAAGCTTAGCTATCGATGTCTACATCTATGAATGTTTTGGTGCTGGAAAACTAGCCACCACTGGAAGAATGAGAGGGAGGATGAGTGTCAAGTTTGGGTGGAGTATCACTTTAAGTTCAGTATTCAGCAACCATCAAATTAAAAGATCTACGCAAGGTGTTATTTTCTCAAACAAGTACTGCAAGCTCCACTTTTTTTCCCCAGACGGTGCACATCCAATTTCAAGAAAGGTCTCAACATGCCACTTTCGATGTGCCATTCACCAGTAGCCCCTCACTACACACCCACACCACCAAATATGTTCAACAGAAACATTTGTAGAGATCAGGTTATTGTAGGTGTTACAGCTGTTACTATGAGAATGTGGTGGTGTTGTCCCCACCACATCCTCCCATCACTTCAGAGAAGCAGTTCAACAAGAACAGCCTTGACTGACGGTGTGAAACAGGCTGCCTTGTTAACACTGGTCCAACCCTTCACAACCACCATCTCAGTGCAATACTTGATCAGTGATAGCTGTCAAAAACAAAAACAAGAAAATATTGGCATGCAGACAAGAGTATGGCTTGCTGCATTCTTGATTTCCTTGTTAGCCTTCAGATAGGAAATTCTGAGTTTTACCTTCCCACAAGTACAAAATGAGCAGTTATGACGTCCTACTCTTACTTTCTCCGGCCAAAATGTTAAAATATCTATCGGAATATGAACTCGTACTTTTTGGTTTGTTGGTGTACGTATAGCATTAATTTAGGAGGCTCACGGATGATAAGGTTAAGAACTCTATTTCCTGCACCAACCCCAGCCTTAGTAAAAGTCCATGTTCTCTTTATGCTAACAATCCTTTCGGCTTATTCAACATATCGGAAGATTTGCCTGCTGTGACTCCCTGCATGTTTATCCATCTGGAAGCTGTGCTGCAAGGCAAACAACACAAAATCATTTCAAACTGACCAGTTGAGCATTTCACTTATTTCTTATGACTTGTCATGAAGGCTTTCATTGTGTAGTCTGATTTGGCACTTAATTGAATAAGGTTATTGAGCATCAGAATGATTTCTTGTCTCCATGGATTCCCTGGCACTGGACCTCCATGTAGAAACCTCTGGACCAGTTCACAAAATTGGACAGGGACATAAATCTTGACAGGACCGTGTTATAGTCAGAAACCTTTCTGTCCAACTTAAATCTAAAATGTCTTCAAAAAAGGAGTCAAAAATCAATTGACATTCCACTTATTCAAATAAGCTTCCACATATTTTGACAGAGCCTATAGGTCACAAGAGTGGACATCCCGCTGAAATAAATTGAACTTAAATGGCTCGGGAAATGAGACAGGTCCTTGTGTGGCGAGAGATTACTTGGAACTTTACAAGGAAGAAATGTCAATATTACCCCCATCAATCTCCAGGCAGGGGGCACGTCAAAGTTCAACAACCACAATGTGCCAAGAATGGTTTGCCTGTAAAACCTGCCAAGAAAAAGGTGAGCAGATGAACCCCGTCCACTGCCAAAGAATGCACCCAAAGGAGAGAAATATTGATTGTGCACACGGTAATAAACGATTAAGCCACCAAATTCACTCCAACGCATCAAGACACTGCCATTTGAAAAGTGCCTCTCAACAAAATCTTTACAACTAGCTCATGCATTTTAAATCCAGCTTGCCCTAGAGGGAATGGAACCTCTGAGTCTGACTACTAATTTACTGACCTCTAAAAATCATATGTAAACATCAAAATAAGAGGCATACATTTCTGATGTCTCTCAGGACCCATTTTGGGTCTATGCTACAGTAATGTTCTGTTGGGGCAGTGTACAGTTAATGTAAAGAAAAATGTTGCAATGTAAAGAATATTTGTTCAGTACAGACAAGTAGCTCCCCTTCACCATTTTCAAACTTTTTCCTTTTAAATCTTATAGCTGACATTATGACAGCTTCAGCAGCAGAGGCAAAACTTGCATTACAGAGTTGCTGACAGCAGCTACAGGCCACGTCTCTCAGGCTTTCAACATACAGTAGATTGACGCAATGTGAGGAAGTGTCATCATCTTTGGTGTCCCTTAAGCAACACTCCCAAAGTCCATACCCATGAGAAGAGTGAACTAAAATACAAAGCTTTAGACTTAAAGTATCACAATGAGTGAGACCAAATAGATTAGAAACATTAATCTGTTAAAAGGCATGTTTTTTGTTTGCATATCCCTCAGAAACATGTGCAGGTATTCATTTCATCATAGTGTCATGAGAGGCTCCTTATTCGGAACATGGAGCAGGTTAAGACTTGAGTGTCTTGCACAGGGACTTTCTCTGACTACCTAGGTCTCTATTTCCAGCAACATGAGATATGTTATTGCGTTACTCACCAGGCTAACAGTGCTCTCAACAATTTAAAGGAAGTCCGGATCATTTATCTCTGCATATGTAGGCAAGATAATTATTGACTTATCGTACATACAGTATCTTATTGACTTTTCAGTATATAGACAAAACCCAAAGAAACGTGGCAAAAACTGGATTGGCAGTATATTGCATGTTAAGAATGAATGGCTACATCCTTGGCCAAGTGTTTAATATTTATTTAAGTGCAACTTTTGTTAACAGAGCCTGAAAATCCAATTTATTTATTGTTTTGGCTGTGTGGTTTTATTTTATTTACAATTTATTTATTTAGGACATGTATATATATATTTTTTTACATTCTAGTTCCAGACCTGAATGTTACTAAGAATTAAAAGTTAGTTGCTCGTTCAGAGGGTTTACTTCCAATTTTGTGGCATTACATAATAGTGTCATAAAATGGTCTTAAAATGACAATAGTATTGTTTATCACAGTTTTTGTTTTGTTTTTGGACAAGCACACAGCATGTGTGTCAACATACAAAACATTTAGTAGCCCTACATGTTATTTTATTACAAGTAGTCCCCATTACTATCATTGTCCATTATCTCTGCTGCACTGAACATTCTCAACTGTGTACTGCCATCTACTTTAAGGACACTCCACTCAAGTGAAATATTGTATTTTATGTTATTTGCTGTCCTTGCTGGTATCATCAAAAACATCAACCCATTTACATGAGTCCATTCCATCCAAGTCTTTTATAAAATTGTATATCTGTTAACCATATTTGTCTCTTTTTTAAAAAATAAAATAGTACCTTCAACCACATGCTTCTTTTTGTACAAAGGGATTTTGTATATACCATTTCTCTGACATGATATTTCACTGCTTTAATTCTGTACTTCTCTGCTACAAACAATAAAGATGATCTTTTCTTATCCTGCCTCCACAGGCATGCACATATAGCTTACATTAGTGACGTTCATGATCAGATGAAGATCTCGTACACTAGATCTATGTGAAACATTCAGATAAAGCACATGATGTGTATGTGGTGATCCCATCACTGGCCTGTGTTATTGAAACCACCCATTTCACTGACAGGCAAGGGTCATGAAAAGCAGGCAGAGTATTGATTCAAAATAGACCAATCAATATAGATCAGGGGTTTTTGCGTTGTAACTTCTAACACGCTAGGCTCAGTGTAGATGTGCATGCTAGCTCACCAGAATGAATGACATAACACGGAGACTTCAATTCCAATGTTTACCTTGATAATGCTGCTCCTGCGTGGTATTTCAGATTTGGCATCCAATCCGACAGAGGTGTTGGCGGTTTCCACCTCGGCTTGGCTGCCAGGTGCGACGAGGGATCCTGAACCGACCATATTCTCTGATATCCCACAGTTTCCATTCAAGACCGACACTTCGCAATGCGTCTTGCCAGCTGCCTCGTCGCTGGGCACGGTCGTATCCCCAAGATTCAATGGAGGCAGGCTGCCGTCCTCCCCAAACTCCGCCATAGGCACTTCAAGCACACACACATATACACACACAAGCTGGCAAGCTGCTGGGTAGCAAAGCCTTATGTTTCAGCTGTACTCCAATTTTCTGCCTGGCCTATT